>VZRI01012676.1:138293-163949 GCA_013397515.1 Upupa epops | reverse complement strand
TTCCAATCCCTAATGATTCTATGATTAGCTCAGTTCTCTAAACTTGAGGAAGTTGAAGAGTAACAGAAAGTCACAGAACCACTTCAGAGCACCCTGAAATCAATGGGAGAAGCCTCATGTTCAGGGTAAATATGTCAGTTCACAAGGACATCCAGAAATAGAGACACTAAGAGAAGGGAGTGTGTTCACGATACCCTGAGCTTTCTGTGTAGACTCTTGAGGAAAATGAGTCTGAAAGAAAAACCTCCTTCACCATTCCAGTGCCTAGAGCTAGGGAGACTGCGACCCAGTTCTGAAGTCGTTTGTTAGAGGAGAGTAGATGCCAGGATTGTTTAGATCACAGACAGAAAGCTTTGGGACACACAACCCAGATACTTTACAGGAAACAACAACCAAGTATCACCTCACCAAAACACTCCAAACCCAGCATCTGGGCACAGTTAGCAAAAGACAAGATGCCCACATTAATGATGGATAAAACTCAGTCTGATCAACTGATGAGAGTTCAGAGGGAGACTATGGGAAAGAGAAGTGAAGTATGACATTCTCTGAGTAACTATGGTGTGTGTGTGTGTAGGGGGGGGGAGAACTTCAGTTGCCGGCCCCATCAAGTCCTGACAAAAGGAATGTGGGAGCTGTTCCCAAGGTGAAAGAAGGCAGGCTGAACAATTTGGCTAATGGGATCACATTGAGCTAATGGGATCACCGTGACCTGCTTTGCTGCTGGTGGTGTTTGTCCAAACCTCGACGGGGTTTAAAAGACATTCTACAGCGGCGGGCTACTTCTTGAGGCATTTTGGGGGAGAATTTACATCTCTTCAGATTTTGAGATGTGTGGAAAAACTCCGTGGGGCAAGAAGAAGTTAGAAGTCTGCAAGCTGTGGGAGCAGGTTTGCTTCTGTCATAGAAAAAGAGAGGAAACAGAAGGTTTGAACTCATTAATACCTCATTATAGAATCATTAGGGATAGGGAGGGACCTTGAAAGATCCTGCCACAGCAGGATCACACAGAAAAAGTCCAAGCAGGATTCAAATGTCTCCAGAGAAGGAGACTCCACAACGCCCCTGGGCAGCCCCCTCCAGTGCCCTGTTACCCTCACTGGGAAGAAGTTATAGAATTCCAGAATCAGTCAGGGTTGGAAGGGACCACAGGATCATCCAGTTCCAACCCCCCTGCCATAAGAGGGGTGGGAGTGGTATTGCAGACAGTTATTGCTGCTACCCTCACCCAGACAGGCAGAGGTTACAGACATACAACCACACAACCTCCCAGTTGCTCTCTCTCACAATTCAGCTGCAGATTAGAGGATAAACCCAGCTGTTTTTCCTTACCCCACCAGACTATTCCACAGCCCATGCACAGCTGACAAGCACTGACAGCATTTGGGAATGCTGTGACATTATTCACTCCTAGAAGCTCTGAAAACCTTGCTGAATAATCTGCATTACAGTACCCTAAAAGTAACCTAGAGATGCTCCTGGGTCAACCCATACAGATTATAAAGGGTATAGGGTCAGAATCATAGAATCATCAGGGATGGGAAGGGGCCTTGAAAGATCATCCAGTCCAATCCCCCTGCCACAGCAGGATCACCCAGACCAAGTTGCACAGGAACACAGCCAGGTGGGTCTGGAACGTCTCCAGAGAAGGAGACTCCACAGCCCCCCTGGGCAGCCTGGTCCAGTGCTCCGGGACCCTTCCTGGGAAGAATTCCTGCTGAGATTGAGATGGAACCTAGTTCAGCCACAGTCCAGTCAGCACCCAGCTTGTCAGAGGGGCATTTGCAGATCCTTTCCCAGCTTCCAAACTGCAAATTCAGCTGCCTAAAACTTAAGCATCGACGACTGAAGATGTGGGCTACACTATTTAACAGGCAGATCTGCAGGGAGGCCTCTTGTAACCAGCTTCTTTTTTTTTTGAGAGCCTTGTATTATTGGACAGATGCTGGCCCAAGTCCAATCCACAACTGCAAATCCAAAGAAACGGCTCAGAGCAAACCAGCAGCCTTATTAGCTTTTAAAGATTTCATTTTCAAGAACGCAAGACCCTTTATTGACTAATGAAAGGTTGGGTCCCCCAAGCCCACAGACTGATGTTGCTTGGAACATATTTTAATCATTTTCGAGTGCTAGCAGCCATCTGTCTAAAGAGCTTTGAAGGCATAAACGCACTCTGAACCAAACTGACTCCAAACCCTTTCAGAAAGGCAAAAGGAACCCGCAGACAGGGCAGCTTTGAGACAATTCAAGGCCTCGGGATGCGATAAGGCTGGCTTTATCATCTAGCACATCATTAGATTTAATGGCCCCACAGATAAGAGAGACACTCAAAAGATACCATTGTCATCTCCTATCTCCTAGCAGTAATATCCCACTGTGACTTCCCTTTGTTTCCACCCAACACTCGGTGTTATTTGAAATGAATGGATAAATGAACTCAAAGGGGGGAGGTTGGTTTTCCTGCCGCAAGCACCAGAAGTATTTATTAAGTATTTATTTTGTTAATAATGCAAAAGACAAATGAGGACTTTCTTTCCCCCCCTGATATTTCCCTACCCTGCTTGCTTCAAAAAAATAACAGAAGGCAAGGGAATCAATCCCAACCAACCTACTGCATTTACTCGTCAAGGGTGTTGGGCAGAGAGATACTGGTTGCATGAGTGAGTCTGGTTCAGCCATCACTGAGTTTACACTGAAAAGAGAGGGATCCCTCACAGTCACAGCTTTTACAACGTTAACATCTATGAATTTATGGATAATTATTGCAACTTAGTTCCTACCCTTCACTCTTGAAATCACCTGGGCACCTCAAAGCTTGTTTGGTGGGGATCAGTGTCTTCATCCTGGTGTCGCTTAAAGCTTGAAAGCAACAACTGTGTGGAGCATGAAGGAAACTAGGTTTAAATTATCAGAGCCACCCTGAGATTACAGGGTTTGCAGGTTTCTCTTCTTTCAGAGACCTGATTTTGATCCCTTTTAGTCACTCAGGGCTGTAACCACCAGTTGCCAGAAGAAGCTCAAGTGTGTTTTCCAATTCACTAGCCTTCATCCTCAGCTGTGTGAGGAGGGTGAGAGAAAGAAACAAACACAGCACTTCTGTGCTGCTGACAACATCTGTGGGTGGCCACGCTCTCATCTGCATCACTGCTACGGCACAGATAAAGAGAAAGGAGGACAAAATCAAATCATGAAGTGGCTCAGGAAGAGGAAGAGCTTCTCTGAGTTCACTCTGCTGTCAAAGAAAATACCCCACTGGTGAGTCACTTGGCGTGACTCCCTCCCTCTGCTCCTGTGCCTTTTCCTTCCAAGCTCACAGCCAGAAAAGCTTCTCTGCTAGTGAGAGGGCAGCTCCGCACCAGGGCTTACAGGCTTCCACAGTGGTGTGAGGAGTAAACTAGTTTCTCTGTCCTAGTCCTCCCTCCTGTCATGACTCTATGAACCTCAGTTTTTAAAAACAACAATGAATCCGTTAGGTTTTCTCACTTATTTGAGAGGCTCAGGATTGTGCAAGTCCCAGCAGGGCCACTCATTCACTGGAAAGCTGCAGCTGAACCTTCCAGGTTGGGCCTTACCCTCTCTAAAATCAACAGCTTTCACACCCGCGCTGGGAGGATTGCCCGCCCCAGATGAGTAACACATCCTAGAGTCACGGAACCATCCAGGTGAGAAACGACCTTCAAGATCATCAAGTCCAACCATTCACCCCACAAGCCCCAACCACTAAGCCATCTTCTGAAACACCCTGTCTGCCTGCTAGTTGAACTCCTCCAGGGACGGTGCCTCCACCCCCTCCCTGGGCAGCCTGTGCCAAAGCATGCCCAGTCTGTATAGGAAGAAGTTCTTCCCAAGCTCCAATCTCAACCTCCTCTGCTGCAGCTCGATCCAATTTCCCCTTCTCCTATTCTAATCAGTAGTTAGAATCACAGAAGCATTAGGGATCGGAAGAGACCTTAAAAGATCAAGTTCTAGGAGTCTAAATTTTCTGTGATTCTCACTCCCTGAAAGCTCTGACTGAAAAAGCTCCTCCTAAAACCTCTGCTTGGGAAAAACCAACTGCATAGAGAAAACGCCTGACTCCTGGCTTCTCTCTTTGTAAACACACGAGGCGGGCAGTCTCCTGGCTCGTGTTCCACACACAGGCAGAGGACTTCTCCTGCCACCTGAATTCCTAGATGCTTCCCAACACAACTTTTCCACTGACTTCACTGCGAGCAGGGTTAAGCTTTAAGGAAGAAACCTCTATGTTGTGTCTAGCGCTGGCTGAAAATTGCTCCTGGGGAAAAGTCTTCTCACCAAACAGCTATTTTATTTGTTTTCCTGGAAGATGTAAATTCCAACACAACAACAACAACAACAAAACCTCCCCAGGCTGCCTTCCTGTGGCAAATTTCTAAGTGAAAATTTTCCCTTCGCCTTGACATTTCAACTTGAACCGCTATTTTGTTCCAGTTCTTTGGGCTGAAGGGAACTGAACCGCGGAGCATCCGACAGAACACTTTTTAATATGAGGGAATTGACATTTTAACATAAAAACTTGTCCTGGGAAAAATCAACACCAAAGCCCACCTGACAATGTTATTACTTTATTTCTAAATATCATATTCATAACAAAAGAAATTCCCTTTCATGCAATATTTATAGGGCAAGGCGAAGGCCTGCAGAATATTTTTTTCATGTTTTCTTTCTGAGTTCTCCGGGGAAAATTTGTCTTTCAAACAGCTCTTATTACACACTGAGTGGTCCTCCAGTTCTTTAACTCGCTCTGCCTTAGAATCACAGAATCATTAGGGATTGGAAGGGACCTTGAAAGATCATCCACTCCAATGGGAGCAGAAGGGAGCTGCTCTCCTTCCTTCATCATCTTTGTTGCTCTATGCTGGACACCCTCCAGCAGCTCTGTGTCCTTCTGGAACTGAGGGGCCCAGAACTGGACACAACACTCCAGATCCTGTCTCACCAGTGCAGAGTAGAGGGGGAGAAGACCCTCTCTCAATCTGCTAACCACCCCCCTTCCGATCCCCCCAAGGATGCTGTTGGCCCTCTTGGCCACCAGAGCACATTGCTGGCTCAGTCATCCTGCTGGCCACTAGGACCCCCAGGTCCCTTTCTCCTCCCCTGCTCTCCAACAGGTCAGTGCCCAACCTATCCTGGTCCCTGGGGCTGTTCTTGCCCAGAGGCCAGACTCTCCCCTGACCCTTGTTGTCCCTCATTCCATTTCTCTCTGCCCAGCTCTCTAGCCTGTCCAGGTCTTGCTGAAACCCACCTGGACTTGGTCTGGGTGATCCTGCTGTGGCAGGGGGATACGACTGGATGATCTTTCGAGGTCCCTTCCAATCCCTAAGGATTCTGTGATTATACAAAATGAATATTAACTCTACTAGTCTCAACCACCTAACTTTTACCAGTCTTGCTCCAGAAGCAGACTAATGTGCACAGCTAACTCACACCAACCAGTTGGTAGTGGTCAGTGGGTTGTTTGCAGGTGGCTCTTCTGGAGGCTTTCAACCCCCATCCAGTGACTCCAGTTCATTAGACTTTAACAAATTTGAAAGCCAGTTCCTGGAAGCCTCTAGCTGTGAACTTCTTCCAAAAAGCACAGAACAAAATTACACTCCCTAGACTTTTCAGCTCACTGAGAAAGTAAGGAAACCGTTAACGGGAAACCACAGAGCACGGGGGTGAAAGAAGGGGAAAGAACGAGGCAGGTGAAGGAGAGCTGTACCAAAAGTGACTCCTGAGCCCGTGTCAGCATCCAGCAGCAAGGGATTCCCTTGTGTTAAGCAAATGCCTGCTCCTAGCAAAGAACAAACTCAACTGACACAGTCCAGCACAGCAAAACCAATGAAGTTTGTTCCTGATTCCGCAGCCTGTGGAGCCTCCTGTGCTGGAGACATTCAAGCTCCTCCTGGACACAATCCTGTGCCCCCTGGTCTGGATGACTCTGCTCTGGCAAGAGGGTTGCACGGGATGATTCCTAGAGGTACTTTCCAGCCCCACCAGCCTGTGACTTTGTCAAATACAGCGTAAGGAGATGCAAAGTGCCTCTAGCTTTAGTGCATTTGGCACAAGCGAACGGTTGGTCCTCCAGTAGTTTAAAAGCCTCGAGACATCGTGCCAACGCAACACACGCCACTGCAGAGGCAGCAGCACAATTAGCACGGTCTTTGGTGCAAATTAAAGCAGCGTCAAGAAGGTGCTGGGCACTCTGGTCCATATTGATGCTGCCCACATTTCTCCTCAGAGCTGCTGCTTAGTGTTTCCTCTTGGCAAGGCAGCTCTGAAGGCCAAGAGCCAGCCCCTGGAAACAGTAGGCACAAAGATTTCCTAAAAATGTAGGTCAGGCCAGTCGACATCTGAGTCAACAGCAGCACAAAGCAGGCTAAGTGTGCTACATCCTCCTCAGTGCTGGCTGCACGGATGGTCCAGGGTGGCTTGTTCCTCTGTCAGGTGGTTGGCATCTTTCATAGTTCAGTGCTTTCTTTCCCTCAACCTTCCTGTGAATCAGTAAAGCTCAGGAGAAAATTGTTTGTCCATGCTGCGATTGTGTCTGTTTTCCCCCAGTGAGGGGGGAAACCACGTCAGGGTGAAAAGAGAAGTGCTCCAAAGTAGTTTTTGTGTGTCTACAGGAACGAGACAGAGGTAGCTTGGACAGCACTCTGATCCTAAGAGATTTCACAGCAAAAGAACCTCTCCCACATGAAACAAGTTCAGATACTGCTTTTGCTTTTTCACCCTGGACACCAAGCCTACCGCATGTACTACAGTCCCTCCTTCCCATCCCTCCTCTGCGCAAATGGTCACACTGGAATTGATCTTTCAGTCCCAGGCAGGGGCTGTCAGAAGGCTGGGGAGGGCTCTTCACAAGGGCAGGGAAGGACAGGGTGAGGGGTTGTAGTTTGAAGCTGGAAAAGGGGAGACTGAGGCTGAACATCAGGAAAAAGCTGTTGAATCTGAGGGTGGGAGATCCCTGGACCAGGCTGCCCAAAGAGAGTGTGGAGGCCCCATCCCTGGAGCCATTCAAGGTCAGGCTGGATGGGGCTCTGGGCAACCTGGTCTGGTGAGTGATGGCCCTGCTTGTTGCAAGGGGGTTGGACTGGATGCCCTTCGGAGGTCCTTTCCAAACCCTATGACTCTATGATTAGAGGAATGACTGGGTAATGCTATCCCTGCAAACCTAACAGAAGGAGGTTTCACTGAACTGAGCATCTGAGCCCAACACCAAACCTATCCATACCCATCCTTTTAAGGAAGGACAATCCTTTAGTCTACTGTTGCAGTGGGGTAGCTATTTTAGAGGCTGCTGAACTTGATCAAATTTTAGTTATAATTGAAAAAAAAAAGAGTTAAAATTTGCTCACATCCTTTGCCCGTGAGAAACTCCTGGAGCCAGTGGAAAACTACTCATAAATATAGGAATAATTAGGAAAATATACATCACCCCCCTAGAGAAATAATTCTCATAAGCAGCATGTAACAGCATATTGCATCAGCATTTTTCAAACTAGAAGTAGCCTTCTATTTCCAAACTAGCAGGACATTGATTATAAATCAATCAGAAGTGAAAAATATGCAAATAAAACCCTAGTGCTCATGTTCAAACGGGAACTGTGTGAGAAAGAGGTAGTGGCATTAACACTCCCGCATTCTTCCAAAACTGATTGTTTGGATATGGGCTTCTTTAGGCACCAAGGATCCACGATTTGCATTAATCCCTAGCTTAAAGAACGCTGCGGTGAAACAATTCTGTCGGTAAGCTAGAAACTCTAGACTGTTCCAAGCTGCTATGCAAATTTTCATGTCTGCTCTGTGTTTTTGGGTTACTACCCAGAAAAGGTGACTTTTTTCAGAGCCAACTTCCTCGCCTTTCTGTATCTCAACTAGATTCTTCCTCCTTTTCTTCCCCCACCCCCAAATCTTTTCACTTCTCTTTCCTTTTCCCAGGGAGAGAGCGGAGGCACCATCACCAGAGGGGTTCAACAAACAGGCAGATGTGGTGTTTGGAGAGATGGCTCAGTGATTGGGGGTTGTAGGGTAGAGGGTAGGATGATCTAGAAGGTCTTTCCCAACCTTGATCAATCTTTTTCTGTTTCTGAAAGGATTTAACATCACTTTTGATTCTCTGAATTACTATGTCACTTGTGTAACTTAGTAGTGACACAACCATCCTTGCCCCAGGAAATATTCAGGTGAGCATTTCCACACCTTACAGCTAAAAGTACAGGCTTTGTATGGGCTACCAATGGGCATAGCATGGGCTACCAGTGAGCTACAACTGGGCTTTTTATTGGTTACCAATGTGCTTTGATATGGGCTACTAGTGGGCTTCTTATCGGCTGTGTTTGGGTTACCAGTGGGGTTTTCATGGGCTACCAATGGGCTTTGTATGGGCTACAAATGTGATTTATGTGGGCTTTGTATTATTACCAATGAGCGTTGTATGGATGACCCTGCTGTGGCAGGGGGATTGGACTAGATGATCTTTTGAGGTCCCTGGATTCTATGATACCTTAGTAATGCCATCATCAAACTTAGTTTGAGCAGGGAAAGCTTCACTATGAGGGCCATAATTTAATAACAGGAAATATTCTAATGGTGATTCCTGCGCGTCATTATCATTAACACAGCTGAGATTTCAAGTATTGACAGGCGTAAACTGCAGCTGCTACTACCCCTGTTCAATGCCAGATGATAGAGCAACCTTGATTCCGAGTCTAAACCTCCAAACAAATGCAAAATTCAATTCAACATCTCCTGCAACGTGCAGAGACAAACACAAGCAAGCTCTACGTTTCTGAAATAGCAAGGCATTAAGCACATTTCAGCTCAGAAACGATTCTCCAGAAGCCGTTGAAGCGAGTCATAGGGGCACTATAGAATAAATTCTTCCCAGCTCGGTAAACGCTGCCGTAATTGGTGCGCACACCGAGCGCTGACCAGATTCATTAAAAGCAATAAGTGCAAATTGCTTGGGGTCGCTATTCACTATTAACAGGCTTTAAATGAATGCCTGTGAGATTTAGGGACAAGAGATGGTTTTGAAACTTTCCTCTAAGATTTTTAATAAACTTAATGAGAAGGGGAAACGCGGAAAAACCTCGAGAAACCCGAGGATTTTTCACTTGTAAATGCTGAAAACACGCACAGTTCTGCTCCTGCAAACTGCTTTTTAGTCATAACTAACTAGCCCTCTTTATTTCCAATGAACATAATATTCGCACTACATTTATTATTTACCTCTGCAGCCCACATCCCTCATCACAGACATTCAGCCTTCGGATTCACAATTTTCTGCTGTGTCGATGCCAGTTCTCCTGCCTTTAACCTGCTGGCAGCTCTGTATCCCCTCTCACACAGGAGGTCAGGATGAAATGAGAGCTGTAACCCAACATCACTCCATAAAACAACCTAACTCCTTCACGGGACCACACAGAGCTTTCCCTCAGGGACTAAAAGCCACTGATCTATGCAAATGTTGAGCGTAGCCCACCGAAATTAAGGAGAGAATGGTTATTTCTCTCAGTCCACATACTGCTACAGAACGTGAGGCATTGAACCATGGGTATGAGAACACCCACTTGACACTAGGGTTGAAAAGGAATTTTAAAATCATAATATGTAAAAGAATAAAATCTGTATTGGTTTTTTTAGGGAGGAGCAAGCAAACTTTCTGATCCCCCATGATTCTACGACAACCCGGGAAGAACCAAGCACTGCTATCAACAGCCTTGAATCTTCACAGCGTTTTGTCTTCACATCTTGAAGACTTTTTCATTTCTCAGAGAATCGACTGCTAGAATCCTTCCCTTGGAAGAAACTAAAAGGAAATGTAGGCTACAAAAAAGGAGCTTCTATTTCAAAGAGGCCGTTGGTGAGCAGCAAAGCAGCAATGCAAGTCTTGATTCATTGATGTATTCACATCTCCAACAAATACCTACTTGATAAGGCCACTTCCTCACTCTCAGTCAGGCACAGTGCAGAAAATTTCCCCTATGAGTCACTGACTTCGACTAGTATTAATTCTATTACCTGTAATAAACACGCAACGCCTGCGTTTCTTCTTCTAACATTTTGCACTTCCGAAGAGCAGCCTCCTTCTCCTCTCGCAGGGCTCTCAGTTCTGCCTGTGAAACGATAAATTATATACAAATTCAGAATGCCCTCACTGCTTTGAAAACAACCCTCTCTTTGTTCACTTCAGCCAGGCGATGTTATCGTTATTTGATAATGAAATAAGAATATCGTGCCATGTTGTAACACTGCCTACTCGAGTCTTAGGAATAAATCCTTTATGTTGCAGCACTGCAATCGTTTCGAGGGTGTTCTCTCCAGAATGAAGCTTGGAGTGGCTTCCTTCGTGTATGGACCTCTTCAGGTAAGTGTTGATCAGCAAACACATTCCATATGGATCACAGAATTGGTTAGGTTGGAAAAGACCTTCAGGGGAATCGAGTCCAAGTATTAACCCAGCTGTCCCAAGGCCACTGCTAAACCCTGTCCCTGAGCTCCAGATCTCAACGACAGTGAAACACAGCCAGGGATGGCAATTCAGCCCCCTCTCTGGGCAGCCTGTGCCAGGCTTGAGGACCCTTTCCGGGGAGAAGTTTCTCCTCATGGCCAACCCAACCTTCCCTGGGGCAGCCTGAGGCCCTTTCCTCTTGTAAAGCTCCCATAATGCAAAACCATTGACCAACACAGAGAGAGTGAAGGAATCCCCGAGCCATTGCTGTAATCTCCCACCAGTGAACCCTCCCGGATGTTCCCTGTCTGGGTGCTGATTCACACCCTGCTGCCAAGGGCTGGTGACTCAGAGCCACAATGGAAACCGTGGCATGTGGCTCCTAAGTCAGGAAGGTGGCCACCCCTGACACTGCCATACAGTTAAAGTAGGAATAAGAGGAATAAGTATATTTAACACTGCTCTACAGCTAAATCACCATCAATTTTAAACCGTCCCTTTTCAATAGCACTGCAGGACTCCCTTGAGAGCCCAGGCAGCATATAAATTACCTTAAAATCAGCCGATGATTAATTGTTGTAACAACAAATAAGACCGGGCTCGCACAGCAATTCTTTGACACATGAGCCCGAGCGTTGGGCTGCTCTCCAATGTTTTCAATCGGAGGTGTAAATTATTAATTGTCCAAATTGTCGAACCCCAAAGCAAGAGGCACATGTGTGAGAGACGCTGACCGCGGGTTCCGCCAACTCTTTGGGTCGGCGCGGCAGAATAAAGGTTTCTTGGTAAATGAAAAACCTGTTGCATGGGCTACGGCCGCAGGAAGGGAAAGGCACAGAGCTCAGCCTCTGGGCTCTGCCAAACTCGCTGCACAATCATGAACAACTCTCTGTATGCCCCAGAATTTCTCTCCTAAACTAGAGCTCTCGCTTACTTCTGTTTCCTCGTTGTCTATGAAGACTGTTAAGTCTTCAAGGCAGGTGTTTTACTGTTTACTGTCAACTCCCAGTCATCTATGGGCAATTTATTCTGCTGGTTGATTAATCATGTCCTGGATACACTGGCTGACTCCTGGCACATTTTATTGAGCGCTGCGTTGCACAAACGCAGCTACACAAGCCGTGTCTGCCCCGTGCTGCTGGCTGCGTCACGTCACATCGCCCGGGTACAGGACCCACCGCTGTAATTGCTCCAGGAGCAGACGTTCATAAAATTTTAACAGGAAGCTCCCTGGAGAACAAAAAACAAACTTTTTCTTACTCTGTGGAGGGTTCCTCCAGCTTTAAAAGCAGAAAGCGTTAATGTTTAACCTCTGAGTGACAGTGGCCGAGAGCTTCTGATACTGAAAACAATGTCCTTGGATGCTGGTTGGCCCCAAATCCTGCCAGCAAGAGGTTAAAATCCCCTGCAGGTGAGCCTCTAGCAAGCAGAACTCGCAGAACACGAGGATGTCAGCCAAACCAAGCTATTTTCTGTAATTATACTGTTCTGTAGGTGAAACAACATTCTTAAAAATTGGAAAACACGCTTGAATCAAAGTAGGTGGTTTTGTTCTAGAGGCCAATAATTAACATCCTGGCCAATTTTCAGTGTACTGTGAAGTGTGATTGAAATGGTAGACTGGAAGGAAATGTTTGCAGCTGACACACCTACTCGCGGGGAGATTAACGGCTACTCTCGTTGGAGAGCTATCATAAAAAATACACCTCCTGTTCCACTTGCTTTTCAGGACAAAAGTCAGGAGGCACTCGAGGCTGAAGACTCTTATTTCTGTCAGCTTTTCAGCAGAGAAAACCGCGCTGATCTGACTGGGTTTGCACCAGGAACAATAAACAGCAGAATCAGGTGCTTTGAGTTGAAAACAAATGACCTCACAGCCCCACAAATTGAAGGGAATAATGTAATGGGTTGGACTCAGTGATCAGCAGGGTCTCTTCCAACCTGGTCTACTGTGATTCTGTGACTGAACCTATACGTTTCTAACCTCCAGTGGGGTTTGTGCTGGGGAGCTGCATCAGACCAACAAAATCATGGAATCATTAGGGATGGGAAGGGAACTCGAAAGATTATCCAGTCAGTCCCCCTGCCACAGCAGGATTACCCAGACCAAGTGGCACAGGAACACATTCAGGTGGGTTTGGAACATTTTGGAATGTCTCCAGAGAAGGAGACTCCACAACCCCCCTGAGCAGCCTGTTCCAGTGCTCCAGGACCCTCAATGGGAAGAAGGTCCTGCTGATATTGATATGGAACCTCCTCTGTTCCAGCTGGCACCCAGTGCCCATTGTCCTATCCCCAGATGGCCTTGAGAAGAGCCTGGCTCCATCCTCCTGACACCCACCCCTCACAGATTTAAAGACATTCAAGCACAGGAGGTTTTGTGCACAGCAAATAGGGAAAACATCCCTGAGGAGTGGTGAACACAGATAAAAGACTCAGATAGCCCCCTGAAAGAGAGCTATCCTCCTTTGCTAGGAGGCAAGTGAAACAGTGCCCATGACCAAGTGAAATTGTTCAGTCAAATAGTGGTGCCTGCACTACTATAAAACGTTTGGAAGCCTCCTCTAATGTCTATTGAAACCCATCCATAGCGCGCATGGCAGCGATCCTACATGAGCTCACCTCTAGAAATAACAATAGCTGCTCGGGAACTTTTAAACAAAATATTATTCCTTTGGAAAACATCAAGCTGTGGAAACCAGAACTCCTCACTGAAACGGAGCAGCACTGGTTCAAGGCTTTTTGGAAGATGCAGTTGAGAAGGAACAGTAAGGAGAGAAAAAAAATGATGCTCAGGTTCCCTTTGTGAAAGTTTTCCCCAAACAGGTTAATTTAGAGGTGAACTGGGTACCAGTGTGGTTTAGTAAAGGGGTCATAGAATCATAAAGGACCTCAAAAGATCATCCAGTCCAACCCCCCTGCCACAGCAGCATCACCCAGACCAAGTGAACAGGAACACATCCAGGCAGGTCTGGAACATCTCCAGAGAAGGAGACTCTACAACCCCCCTGAGCAGCCTGTTCCAGTGCTCCAGTACCCTCCCTGGGAACAAGTTCCTGCTGATATTGATAGGGAACCTCCTCTGTTCCAGCTGGCACCCAGTGCCCCTTGTCCTATCCCCAGATGCCCTTGAGAAGAGCCTGGCTCCATCCTCCTGACACCCACCCCTCACATCTTTATAGACATGAATGAGGTTCCCCCTCAGCCTCCTTTTCTCTAAGCTCAAGAGACCCAGCTCCCTCAGTGTCATCCTCAGTAAGGTGCCTGTTTAACCCCGAAAGGGTCTTAGCACTGGGACACAGTCTTGTCTGTAAGTTCCTGGGCTTTCATGCTTGGTTTAACACAGAGAGAGATCTTTCCTCTTCTCCATCCCTCAACCCCATTTACCTGCAAAAGACATCTCCTGCTTCTACACTGCTCCCATTTGGCATTTTAGCAGTTACTTGTTGAAAATTGGAATTTCCCAATGAACTCAAAGAGCTAATTGCTACCTATTAACTTCAAACAGCCAGCCCTTCAGTAAGAAATCCTCAGTCCTGATCCTTTTGTCTGCTGTTTTTGTTTCAAAATATTTGAATGACCAACACTGTGTTTTCTTAACCCAAAGGCTGGAAAAATACAGTACTTCAGCAAAGGAAAACAGTGGGTAAAAACTAGTTTTTCTCTTCTCCCAACTCCTCTAGAGGTGAACACGAGCACCTCTCAACTCTAAACTGAAGGGCTACAAACATGCAGCATCCCACACTGCCACCCATTCCCTATGGGTGAGAGATAGTTTTCATAATGGGTTTTCCATGATGTTATTCAACATCAAAGCAACCTTTCAACAATCCTGTGTAAAAAAGCTTCACAGCTTTACTTTTACCAACTTGTTTTGCTCATGCATTCATAGAGTCCACATATATTTCCACCATTACATTTATTTATAGATAACATCACATTTTTTCTTCCTTACATAGCCTAAACAACCTTTTTTGCTACCTCTCAGTAAGCAGATTCTCTTTTCTCTCAACTGATTCAAACCAATCACTCATCAGTCCTCTACCAGCAGTCCTACCTCCAGTGAAAACATCTCACCTGGTAACCCTCTTGCATCTCTTTTGCTCATACTCACCCTCTGGCGTCTGTTCTCCTGCCCACTGGTATTCAGAGATTCCTAGAGTGGTTCAGGTTGGGAGAGACCTTAAAGAGCATCTAGTTCCAACCCCTTGGCCGTGAACAGGGACACCCCCCACTAGACCAGGGTGCTCAAGGCCCAGGTAATGGTGATAAATTCTTATTCATCTGGAAATAACGATACCTTAAACCATGCAAATCCACCCCACTGCTTTTATTTTCCCAGTACTTGAGGTCATTCCAGTCTTTCTGTAAGGCAGTCTAAACTTTGCATCACTAAGACCTTCACTTTGTCTTAACAGCATCTCTCAGCTCTGTGTCTCCAAGCAATTTCATTGCTGTTGCTCTTCAGGCCAAAGGCTCTCAATATCAGCATCAAAGAAAACCGGTTCAGTATCAGCTGGTGAGAAATGGGAGAGAAATTCCACTAGGGAAATCCCTGGACAATTCTCCTGTCAAAGCTGTTTGCTGTCGCTTTCCTGCTTACCAGTTCTCATTGCCTTGGACTAATCTCTCATCTCCTTCATGGGTACATGATGTTTTGTGGACAGATGTGAGGTCAACATGCCCGTCCTTCCCAACCGGAGATGCTAGGTGAACCCAGCGCACAGCAGGCAGCATTTCCCACACGAGGCTTGTGCCTGCTTGTAAAACAGCAATCTACACATTCTCCACTGTAATTAATAATTTTCCATGTGGCACCACATCTAAGCTCATGTGTCAGCTTATACTTCACAAGTCTCCTTGTCTAAATAGCCAGTTATCATACCAAAGAAGAACTCTTGCGTGATCTTACGTGGGTGAAAGCTGCACTTCAGTTTACTGTTGATGGATCCATGCTTTAAAAACCTTTTCCTTCCAAATTTACTCGGAAGCCTCACAATAAAGACCATCTGGTCTACAATTATCAGAGTTATGTGATCTGCCCTTGTAAACATAGATGCCTCCTCTGCTGATTTCCTGTCATATTAGGATCATAGAAGTATTAAGGTTGGAAGAGATCTCCAAGAGCATCAACTCCAGCTGCCAAACCAATGCCACGTCCACTCTCCCAGACCTGGGGATGGAAAGCACCCAATATCCCAGTCTGAGGACAGTCTGATGAATCCCAGTGCCGTACAGTCACTTCTCTTAATTAAATCACCCACTTTGGGACCTAATCTGGACTACGGGACTATCCTTCATCTATCTCCATGTCATTCTCAGAGCACATTTCCTCTTTCCTCATTTCAGTCATTACACAGTTGTTTAATTTCCTTTCCAAGGGCAAATGTAGCTCAACCTCTGGCGATTTTCATCTGTCTGTGGCTCCTGTCATCTACGGCAGAACTTTCTGGCTTAACAAATATTTCTTGCTTCTTGTAGGATATTTATTCTCACTTTATTTTTATTGAGATTATAGTTAATCTGGTTAGAACTGACTCCCTTCTCACTCAGAGCATTTCAACCAGCTTGGCTGAGATGCCTGTTAGCACACAAATACTCATTAATTCAGTAGAAGGTTGGACGAGAAGGCTGTGGAGGCTCAAAAGTCATCTGTAATTTCTGGACTCGTTCATTTGGTAGAGCACTATAACGGAGAAAGATGGCACTGAGAATTCTTTCTGCTCCTTTGACCCTATGTTAACTGGAATCTCTAACGAAATCTACCTGCAATGAACAACTGAGGACGGCCCCCATTCCTCATGTAATACCAGCAGGGCAGTAGGACCTCAGTTGTCTTCTCAAGGCAGCAAGAGATAGGAGGAAGAACAATCCTTCACTCTGAATTAGAATGAATGAGCAAGAAAAAGAACATCTGGGGGGAAATGTTTCTGAACCACCAAAGAAATATCTTCGTTTTATACTACTTTTAATGCTCTCATATTTTATACATCACACCGGTAGGAGAAGCATGTACGGTAGGATAGAGCCAGTTGTGTTGTGACACATGATGACATCCAACCCCTACCCATTGTTATTTTTACATTAGCAGCTGCTTCTTCATGCAGATTACATCAGCTCATCTTATTTTCTGTATCGAAGTGTCAACATAAGTATTAAGGTTGGAAGAGACAGGAGCAGGCGTTGCTTCTGATCCAGAAACTAATAGAAGCACTTGTCTTATTAATTAGGGGATCAGAGGTTTTCAGGGTCAAGGAAACGATTCCAGCTGACAGGAGGGGACTGGGAATGCCCAGCACTCCAATAAGACTCTTGTTTCTTAAATCACAGTGCTAACATGTCGAGCTGCCTCATTACGATACAAACAGGGGTGACACTGCCCTAGAGAATGAGATGGAGTGCTTCTACAGTTGGAGCTGCCCTTGATTTTAAAAATGAAAAGTGAAGACTAGAACTGTGCTGCAGCAGGTGTTAGATCTTGCTGACACATTATGAAATCCGCAGTCAAGAGCAACAAATCCAAAACGGAACTGTAAAATGAAATTGTCCCGTTGCAGTTCTGTAGTTCAAAAGGTAGCTTCAAATATTCCAACAACAGTCCAGCCAGACAAACTTGAGTTGGGAGTGAAATTTAGAGACAGCTGTTCCTCAGTGTATCCTTTCCTAATTTTACTAAACCTGTTGTAACTTCTACTGTAAGTCTACTACTGATCCCTGATGGATCTGAGCTGCAGGAGAGAGCCAGAGCAGTCAGAAAAACTACCCTGAGGAACAGGTGATCTTTTGAGGTCCCTTCTGATCCCTAATGATTCTATGATCCTTGGTTCTCTTATTCAAATAAAGGAAAGCTCAATATCTGTTAATCATTTCATTGCATCTCATGGCTTGAGACCTATGGGCAGATTACTCTGTGAAAGCTTCAAACGTCAGCACCCACTGCCCATGCAAATGACTGGGTACTTGTGATTCGGTGTCAGTATGTGCCACAAGTCGTCAGCACAGGATCCAAAAGGTACTGTTGTAATGTTGCCTCAGAAGCTTTGTGGCAACAAAGACCCTATTCAATAAAAACCAACGTTCCTCTCGGCCCCAAAAGTGTCCTATCCAGTTTGGGGCGGAACTGGTCTGGCAGAAGAACAGAAGGAAGTTCGTGTTACTGCCAGACGTGTTTTATCTGTGCCGCAGCCAGAAACTGCGTGAGCTCTCAGGGCTCTCTGTCTGGTACATTTTCAGACCCCAAACTGACCACAGCAGTCATTAGAATCATTCTGGCTGGAAGAAACCTCCAAGATCAAGTCAAATGATCAACTCAACCCCATGGCCAACACAATTACCAACCCAACCCAAACACGGCCACTAAATCGTTTCCCAGTGCCATGTCTACGCATTATTTGAAGGTCTCCATAAATGGTTGACTCCATCACCTACCTGAGCAGATCGTTCCAATCCCTGACTACCCTTTCAGCAAAGAAATCCTTCCTGAAGCCCTTCTCTGGTACAACTTGAAATCATTTCCTCTTGTTCTCTACCTAGCGATTTGGGAGACAAGAATGACCCCCACCTCTCTACAACCTCCTTCAGGCAGTTGTAAAGAGCAATAAATGTGACCAACACTGATAAATCTGAGTTAGACTGACAGTCAGCTTCTCTTGCTCCTCAGGTGATGAGGCACTCTAGACTGCTTTACAGGTGTCATCCATGGCTCCTCTCCAAACATGCACAAGGAATTCTTGCTTGGATCACTCTTTCTAACCTTTCTTGTCTACTCATCTCTAACCTCACTTCACACCTCAATTGTAGACTCCTCCATACAGTAAAGCCCTTGGTTTTGACCTTTGACCACTGACCAGCCCTTCCATCACTCACCTCATAACAGACTCTGCTTCTCTGAGATACTCACTTATTTCAGTTCCTCTCCACTGATTTCAGTGTGACACTAGTCCAACTGAGACACTCCGCAGTGTTTGACAGGGCTCTTTTCCGTAAGAGAATACGCACATTGAAATCATTCATGCTTCATAAGAGAGCCAGAAAAACACACAAGTCAGTAACTTGAGCAAAAAGAGGAGGTAAGAATTTACGCTCCAAAGCCCGTAACTGATGGCTCAGTGATAACACACTCCAAATTATAACCTCTCACGCAAAGAGACAGCGTGACTGTCACCTCTTGACAGACACCACTTCTGCAGAAGGTAGCAGCACAGAATCCCTATGGATCGGAAGGGACCTCGAGAGACCATCCAGTCCAATCCCCCTGCCACAGCAGGATCACCCAGACCAAGTCACACAGGAAAACAACCAGGCGGGAGAGAGAACAGGGCCTGAAGCTGCCAGGGCAGGGTTAGGTTGGATGTTAGGAAACCTTTCCTCATGGAAAGGGTGCTCAGAGCCTGGACTGGACTGCCCAGGGCAGTGGGGATGTCCCTGTGTCTGGAGGTGTTGAAGAACAGCCTGGCTACGGCCCTGAGTGCCCTGGTCTGGCTGATTGTGGTGGTTAGGTCGTGGGCTGGATGAGTTCAGAGGGCTTTCCCAGCCTCAATAGCTTTGTGATTCTGTGACGTTTACATTTTTGTTGCAACTCGCTCAGACTCAGCCACATTTCAACTAGAAAACAGGAAGTCACTGTACAGAGAATCATTGAGGTTGTTCAAGACCTTTAAGACGATCAGTCCAACCACTACCTCACTGTCCCAAGACCACCAGTAACCACTCTCCCTGAACTCCAGCTCACCATGACTGTGAAACACAGCCAGGGATGGCGATTCACCCCCTCCCCATGCAGCCTGTGCCAAGACCTGAGGACCCTTCTTGCAGTCTTCAGAGGAAAAGAAGGGAATAAGAGGGGTGGATAGACAACTCACAACCATTTTCTTTAAAATCCTAACTTGCAGAATGAAACAAAACCACCCCGCTGGAAAAGGCAAACATTTTTGTCATCTATCAAACGCTCCAGCAATTTTCCACAGTGTTATCTAACGCAGAAGGTGATCTTTCTCTTTTCGTGTGTGCAAGACAAAAGAAACCCTTTCAATCCCCCAAGACTGCTGTGTACAAACCCCACGTCCTGTTCAAGCCAGACAGCAAACACTTCTCCCCGATTCTTACAGTTAGATTTTAGCCAGGGCTTTTGTTTTCGTCTGTTCAAAGTGTTTCTTAGACTTTTTTCGCTGCACCCACGACACATTTCTTCACCTGAACACCTGCTGAACTAAACTCGTCTTGCCAGAATATTTCTAATTATGCAATCTGCTTTCTGTCAGTGGGCAGCACTTGGGTAGAATTTCTTCTATACCTTTCAACAGATCCAGCAGACAATTAAGGACTCGGTGTATAGAAATATTTGCCAACTGCAATGCTAGTGAGACAAGTTTAATCAAGTGATCTTGACTAACTTTTAGCAAAGAATCACAACTGGGGTGTTATTTTTTCCCCCTTCATCATCAGTTTTCCCCATCAAAATAGCACTCTGAATGCCATTTCTTAGAAATCTTTATTGACACAGTCATTCACACAATCTGCCATCCGTGCCTCACTTGCATAAGACTTCAGGCAATGGCTCCGTTAATACTTGAACGCTTTCCTTTCACGGGTGGCATAACGAAAGTCAGCTTTCTCTCCAGCTTTCACGAAAATTTGGGTTTGCAGGGAGAACCCTGCCCAGTTGAAGCCAACAGAAGTTCACTGTTGACTTCAACAGGATGAACAACTCTGTATTGGTACACACCCCTTCCTTCTATTTAGTGAGGAGTTTTCCAATTGTAGGTATGTTGTATGCAAGGATAACAGACAGAATCCATCTAATTAGAATCATTAGGGATCGGAAGAGGCCTCAAAAGATTATCCAGTCCAATCCCCCTGCCACAGCAGGATCACCTAGACCAAGTCACACTGGAACATATCCAGGCGGGTCTGGAACATCTCCAGAGAAGAAGACTCCACAACCCCCCTGGGCAGCCTGGTCCAGTGCTCCGGGACCCTCCCTAGGAAGAAGGTCCTGCTGATATTGATAGGGAACCTCCTCTGTTCCATCTGGCACCCATTGCTCCTTGTCCTATCCCCAGATGACCTTGAGAAGAGCCTGGCTCCATCCTCCTGACACCCCCCCCTCACATACTTATAGACATGAACGAAATGACCCCTCAACGTCCTCTTCTCCAAGCTCAAGAGAAACCATCTCCCTCAGCCTTTCCTCATCAGGGAGCTGTTCTACTTCCTTCATCATCTTCANACAAGAGCACATTGCTGGCTCATAATCATTCTGCTGTTCAGTAGGACCCCCAGGTCCCTTTTCCCTCCACTGCTGTCCAACAAGTCAGTTCCCAACCTATCCTGGTCCCTAGGGTTGTTCTTGCCCAGATGCCAGACTCTCCCTTGACCTTTGTTGTAAGAAGTATCTTTGTGTTTGCTAGCCGAGAGGCTAAACATAGCCATTTAGATGAACATAGTGCAGAAGCCTCTCCAACTCTGCAATAACACGGGGAGACATTTGTCAAGTGCCAGGTGCCACCTGGCATTTACTTTGACCCCGACCAATGCAGGCAGGTTTCATCAGAGGAAGGGAAGCACTCTGCCTGTGCAACACGTTTTTCAAAAGATCTGAACAACAGCAGGAAAATCCCTTAAAAACCCCACTGCTTCCAACACGGCGACACCTTTCTTCGGGCAGGAGCACGCGGCTATTAAACTCACACGCCTCCTTTGGATTGCGTGGGCACGCTGCCGTTGGAAGGAAACTCCACGGAACGCTTTTGATCCATTTTCTCTCGCAACTTAGCAAAGAAATGTTGCAATAAGAAACACCAACAAAGATCTGAAAAACTTTAAGCTCTGGATTACCATATTGTGTTCTCCTGCCATTCAACGCGTCAGACAAAGGCTGCGGTGTTCAAAGTAGGGGGAAAAAAAGAAACTGGGTGCAGAAAAGTGCAGATCACAGAGTCAATAATATTCCTTCCCACCCCTACTCTTTGGTAGATTTGTTGTTAAAGAGTGGCAGCAATTAAGGCTGTTGTTAATTACCAGCTGTTGAAGCAGATGTGTTGACTGTCCTTATTAGCCAACAGCTGGGCCAGGAGAACAATTGCTGCTCTCTAAAGCCACCAGCCAGCTGCTTTGCTCTAATTATCTCCTATCGATCATACAGGTGATAAAAGGCAGCAAAAAGGTTCTGCGCGTCAATAACCAAGGGACTGCTGCCCAATAGTGTGAGAATTGAGAGCTCTTCTTGGAAACAGAGAAGTACAGTAGGCTACTGCCTCCGCTTTCTATCTGCACTGTGGCAAGAGCAAGCAATATGCAAATAATAGGGGAAATACAAGTAAAAAAACCACTTCGATGCATCCAAAAAATATGGGTTTTTAACCCTTTTTCTACATTTCAACTGTTTTGCTGATCTTTAAGGAACAGTTCCTCTGTTAAGTGAGTATAACATTCAGCATTAACTCAGTTTCCCCATGTTTTCCTTGTGTTTGTACGAAGTAGTTCTAGAAATTACTTTCTAGCATGCACATTCCTACCTGTTGGGAAACCTTCTGACACGAGACGTACTAAAACACGATAAACAAATGATTAATAAAAGAAGGGCCACCCCTCGACAGCTTTGGATTCTACTCTCAGCCATACCATTGGTTCTTAAGGAAATTCACTTCAAGTCTTGGAATTTGGTTTCCCCGGCGCTAAACTGGGAGAACAATGTTTATCTCGATCGATCACTTTGTGATTGATGACTTGAACATACTAATTAAATGTAGAGTAATTCTTGCACAACACATTACTGGAACGGGGTGGTGGGAGGGGAGGGGTGTCCGTGTGCGTGTGTGTAAATCCAAATGCTTTTCTAGCACTGATATCCACCAAAGGTTCTACATTCTTTTAAGAGTACAGAGCCAGACTTCCACAAACAGGAGCCCCAAACGTAACTGCCGCTATCTAAATGGAATACATTAACGTAGGTAGCTGGATGATTTGTATTTACTTTTGCTCTGGCTTTGATTTATGTTTTCTCATCTCCATTCCCTATTAAAGTGCATTAAAAGAAAAGCAAAGCAGAGATCTTAAACCATTTCTATTAGCTGCTCAGTTCATCTCGAGCCAACAAAAGACATGTCTACAAGAATCTACAACCATGTCTATTCACTAATTAGTCTGCACTTAAAGACACTGCCTTGCTGAAAACAAGGATTAAGGCTGGTTGAATACTCTCCCTTTCATAGACCACCCTTATGTCTCTGTTGGGTCATCATAAGCAGCTTGTTCTCTGTGCTTTAAGTAGGGAAGCTTGACAATCAGATCTGGGCTCACCAGTAGGCACTGGGACAATTAATAGGAGCTACCGCCGTTTTAAGGGATATGTAAAGAAACCAAGCGGCCCCAAGGTTTCAATGGGGATGGGTAAAAAGGCATCAGCACCCGCCTGGTGGATGTTTTAAGAGCGATCGCTGCAGTTTACAGTCAGTTTTACTTGGAAATATAATTAATGTACTTTTCTGTTTCAAATTCAGGTTCAAAAGAATAAAAACAACATCACTACAGCAAGAAAATGGCCATGGACCTTACACCCTCATCCTCACATCTATTAACAAGAATCCACAGCATCCTATACAGGAAATTGAGGAGGACTGGGTTTAAGCAACAGCTTTTCACTTGATTTTTAGTCTTTCTTTTCCAGCTGCTACTCTCTACTCTTGCAATGTTTGCAGGCCGTTAGAAACGGGTTTTCCCCTAGAAGGCAACACTTGGCTCTTTGCCTTTTGTTTGTCACCCATGAATGAGAGAAGCTGGGGGGAGAGCTGGGGAGAGGTGGAGAGCGGTTGAGTTTTGGTCTCGTTCTGCTTTGGTCTCCCAATGGAAGCTGAATGTGCAGACAGTGCCAATGAGGAACTAACGTGAGCAACGGACAGCACAGGAATCCTCATCCTTGGGAAGAGATCTGTATCCAACGTGGAGAGGTGTTAACTGAACTCGGGACAGAGATCTGGACATTCTTAAGTGCTGGTGTTCCGCGTGGGTTTCCATGGCAGACACCACCATGGAGCAAACAAGGACTTGAAGCTTTGATGAAGAAAATCATGGTGAATGTTGTTTCACCTCAGCCACGACACACTCTAGGAAACTTCTGAACTGCGAGGGTCTCTGCTGCCTAAATCCTGTGGTGAATCATGTGGCTGGGGTGACCTGAAGCCCTAACTGCAAGGGTGTCTCTACAGAATCAGAAACACTAAGGGCAAAAAAGCAGGCCAGGGTGTGCTGTGCGTGGCCACTGGCATGCTGTCAGAGAGCTGAAAGCAACTGGACTTTGGTCTTGCGTCTTGCAACAGCCACAGTGCGGTAGCACATAGCCCCACTTCCCAGCCAAAACCCTGACCTGAGAGGATCTGAATTAACACCAGAATCAGCCACATTCTGTCTGCTGAGCCTCTGCTGAACCAGGGCCACAGCAAATCCCTCCCAGCGAGTTTATTCCAATATATTTCAACATCTCGGTGTCTCCCTCGCTAACAAAACCCACCGCACAGACCCTGGAACAAACACCCAGCGCGTTTCCCTTTCTGTTTCGTGTTCGAATAAAACCTTCAGAGGCAGCACGGGCCGGTCCCCTAAGAAAGAAAAACTGAGGACTGCTGCCCAAACCAAAACTTCTCTGCTATCTCCCTGAATCTTGTGACAGAGAAACCCTCAGCAAAAAAAAATCCACCTGGCAACAGCAGCGCCGAAACAGAGTTACTGCAGCAACAGGGAACGTCACGGCGTTAATAATTGACAGGGGAAGAATGAAAAGGTGAGCGGGGGATAAAGCGGACAAAGGAAAGATTTCAGTATAAACTTCTGCTGGTTAAGCAATCGATCAAAATTAAGAGTGAAAGAGTCGCAACCAGCGTTGAGAAGCCAAGAGAAGTCTGGTGTCTTGGGCTGCTGAACCGGGCTCGTAAAGCTCCATGTTCTGCAGCTTGATTTGCACAATTTGCCAACCAAATCCCTCGCTGATTTGAATCTCCTTTCATCCAATTCCCCCAAGAAATGAGAGCAAACGCAGGAACGTTTGCTCCTGCAGGAGCGGTGGCTCCTTGTGTTTGTCTGCGAGTCCTGGTTCTGCAGGTTAAGGCAGGAATTAGCGACGCTGGGGTAATGAATGAGTTTTTTGATTTCCATAATCTAACAAAGGACCACTCCCCTCAGAGGGAGGATCTACATCCTAGAGACACTGTTTAGAAGAAGCTGTTTCAGATGACTAAATTACCAACAGCCTCGGGTGAAAAGGACTTTTCATATCCACAACCAACACCGCTCGAGGCCAAAGCAGCAGGAAAAACTTTGGAGACCACAAGTCGAAGTTAAATATTAAGAAATCAAGACTTGTTTCCTCAAATAACCTTATCTTCTGTATCCCATGATATGATTCACTTCTGATTTTTATATTAAAAGGTATAAACCAGCACAGTGTCATTTGTACTCATGTTGTTCTGCCCAGATGCAGAATCACACAAGGGTGGGAAGTTGGAAGGGTCCTCTGAAGATCATCCAGTCCAACCCTCCTGCTAGAGCAGGATCACCTAAAGCAGAACCCTGGCAGCCGGTAAAATCTGTTTTCTACAAGAGATATTCTCTGAATTTAATATTTGAGTTCATAAAAGGAATAACTCACACACTAAAATAAGAGAGCCTGAAACAGGTTACTCACACAACTAAACCATTCACGACTTCAGCCCCAAAGGGGGTGTTTATTTTCAGGTAGTCAGTCTTGCGTCATGATTTCACCATGTGGTGAAAACACAGCCACAGAACCATAGAACTGTTTAGGTTTGAAAGACCTCCAAGATCATCAAGTCAAACCATCAATCCCACTGTCCAAAGGCCACTGGTACCCTCTGTCCCTGAGCTCCAGATCTCCCTGACTGTGAAACATGGCCAGGGATGGCAAGTCAACTCCCTCCTTGGGCAGCCTGTGCCAAACCCTGAGGACCCTTTCCAGGAAGAAGTTTCTCCTCATGGCCAACCCAACCTTCCCCTGGGGCAGCTTGAGACCATATCCTCTTTTCCTGTCCCTTGTGAGTAGAGACCAACCCCCACCTCTCTGCACACTCCAACATAGTTGTAGATGACAGTGAGATGGTCTTCTTAGCCTCCTCCTTTTCAGATGCTCTGTCTCCTGAGGGATGAGGAAGAATTTGTTTGGAGGTCCCTTCCAATCCCTAATGATACTA
>VZRI01012676.1:115655-129331 GCA_013397515.1 Upupa epops | reverse complement strand
AAGGTGGGTAATCCATGATACACCAGTTGTAGCGAGATACACAAGATCTCTGGTGTCAAACCACAGAGCCATTAGGGAATGGAAGGGACCTCGAAAGATCATCCAGTCCAGTCCCCCTGCCACAGCAGGATCACCCAGACCAAGTCACACAAGAACACATCCAGGCAGGTCTGGAACGTCTCCAGAGAAGGAGACTCCACAACCCCCTTGGGCAGCCTGGTCCAGTGCTCCAGCACCCTCCCTGGGAAGAAGTTCCTGCTGATATTTCTATGGAACCTCCTCTGTTCCAGCTGGCACCCAGTGCCCCTTGTCCTATCCCCAGATAACCTTGAGCAGAGCCTGGCTCTATCCTCCTGACATCCACCCCTCACATATTTATAGACATGAATGAGGTCACCCCTCAGTCTCCTCCAAGCTCAAGAGACCAGTTCCCTCAGCCTTTCTGTACTGCTACATCACCCAGACCAGACAGAGCAACTCCAAGGCTGGTCTGAACGACTACATGAACAGCTATGCCTGTTCGGGTGTGCAGGTATTACATCTGTATTGAATATGTACAGCCTCAGCAGTACTTCAGAGGCTTTAAAGCATCCTCAAGATGCTAAACATCCTCAGGTGACCAGCTGTGGTGACATACTAGAGGCTGACGAGCACAAACTCAATAAATACACTTCCTAAAGGCAGGTTTTTACCGTCACTCAAATTTTAACCGCTAGGAAACTGCCATCTTTAATTTTTGCTCTTATTTAACCATCAGCTTTTACAGGGAGCAATTTTAACAAGGTCAAAAATGAACAGATGATCAGATCTTTAGAGGTGCTCAAGCAGCTCAAGACAGGTACTTAGTGGGATTTGAAAAACTTAAGTGAGTTAGATACCTAAAAACCATTCAAAGTCTCAGCTAGGCATCCAAACCACTTACACAAACTCTGAATATTAGCTCCCTATTCACTGCTTCCTTATCGGGAGCTCAGCGTTGCCTTCAGAAAGTTAGGTTCAGCAAGCTTTGCCTTTCCCTTTCCTAAGCTGACTTTAAAATTCAACGCGTTTTACAAGCCAGATGGGTAATTTTATGGGACTTAATAAATAGGACAACTTCCCTATTGTTTAGAGACATCATTTAAACACCTTCACAGCCCCCAGCATAAATTCTGAGGATTCTTTTGATGTCCTATGCCCACCGAGTCTTAGCTGAGATACTGGGTGGGGTCCTGTGTCAGTGTGAGAGCACCATTATGTGGATTTCAGTGATGCTACTCCCAAGATACCCAGGTGAGGATCAGTCACAAGCTCTTAGCATTCAAAGCTCATTCAGATAAATATAGAATCATAAAGGATAGGAAGGGACCTCGAAAGATCATCCAGTCCAATCCCTCTGCCACAGCAGCATCACCTAGACCAAGTCACACAGGAACACAGCCAGGCGGGGCTGGAATGTCTCCAGAGAAGGAGACTCCACAACCCCCCTGGGCAGCCCCTTCCAGTGCTCCAGGACCCTCCCTGGGAAGAAGGTCCTGCTGATACTGACAGGGAACCTCCTCTGTTCCAGCTGGCACCCATTGCCCCTTGTCCTATCACCAGATGACCTTGAGAAGAGCCTGGCTCCATCCTCCTGACACCCACCCCTCACATATTTGTAAACATGAATGAGGTCACTCCTCAGCCTTGTCTTCTCCAAGCTGAAGAGACCCAGCTCCCTCAGCCTTTGCTTATAAGGGAGGTGTTCTGCTTCCTGCATCATCTCCGTTGCTCTATGCTGGACACCTTCCAGGCACATCTTACAGGTTTTCTAGTTGATATGCTGTGTGTTTTGCACAAGACAGCTCCATCAGAGCAGGCACCCATCCTTCTTTTTCCTACCCCTGGGGAAAGCTGTGGGGCTGCTGACTCATAAAGATCCCTGAGTTCAGTAAAGATCCCCAATCTGTAGGGGACTGGTATGTTCCCAGTTTGCTCTGTTGAGTCACCACGTTAGACCAAGTAATCATGTGCCAGTTAAGCTATCTATCTTGCTTAAGACATCGCTCATCTGCACAAACCAGCCCTAAATCTCTCTATTAAGCTCTAAAAAGAATGCAGTCAAGGGCAGAAATCACCTGTGCTCCAGGATCAGGGCTGGGTTTTCTTGTGCTCCCCCCCCTTCCTGCTTCCAGAGAGCAAGACCTGACCTCCACCGAGTGATCCATAAAGAAAAACAAACTCAGTGATGAAGGAGACCTGTATTTCTAGGCAGAAGAGTTAGGGTACATCATCTGGTGTGGGAGCTGGCAGAGATATTTTCATCAATTACAAAATATTTTGAGCAATATAAAAAGAGAGGAAGCAGCAGAGATTTGCCTCAAAAGCTTAAAAAGTTTGTAAGAAGGGAATCAATTTTAAAGGCAATAATAAATCCAGCTGCAGCAGCAGTAAAACCTCTGGCTCTCTCGGATGCATCTTCACAGACGGACCCACAAATCACTTCAAATTCCTAAGGAAGCACTAAAAACACGGTAACTCAGCTTGTCTTCTCTTGTTTTAAACGCTCAGTCTCCGCTACCCAGGGGTTAACACAGCTTCACTCCAAAAGCCATTGCAGGACAAGCTATTTACAGGATATAAAGCAAAGCAGCACCTCACAGAAAATTAATAGACATCAAACAGGGTTTACAAAGCTAAACCCCACGCAGGAAGAGGGGTAAGACGTTGGGGTTTTTTTGTCAGGACGGGAAGGCTCTGCCTGGCCTTCAGTTTAGTTTTTAAATGGGAATAATGACGTTTATCACAGCAAATACACGTGTTTGCCAGTACTGGAATGAAATACTGAAAAGCACCGATTTTTGTTGTGATAATTTACTGCTAAAAAGGGACTCAAACTTCATTTTCCTTTCGCTATTAAATAAAAGAGCAAAAGATAAAAATTTAGCTTAACAGATGAAGAAAAATAATCCATAGAGGCAGTATCTGACCAGCTCTCAAAATCTAGAAGTTCAAAATGTTTTCGAGCCAGGCACAAAAATGTGGTTAACGATTAGCTGCAGAACAAGAGATTTATCTCTGTCTTTTCGCTCCCCTCTTTCTTTTCTCTCTCTGTGTGTGTGTTGCAAAGGCAGCAGAGCCATCCCACAGGTCTGTCTGTGCCTTTCTTAGGCCACTTTGAGGCCGATTGAGAAAAGCTGCAAAGCAAACACAGGTGTTTTCAAACTGGAGCCGCTGTCACGGACAACCACAAACACCCTCAAACTGCAGTGGCGACGCCTCTCGCCCACCCGTCTGCCCTCCACCTCTATTTTTCCTGCAATCTTTTAAAGCATCGCCCCCAAAAGAACAAGGCGAACGGTTCACCTTTCGGCGCCTCCAAAGAACTCGGAGCTCATGGCTTTGTCGGGCAAATCTCAAGCCGAGAGATGGTTTCTTTTCATTTCTTTTCAGTTGTAGCCGAACAGCATCAACCAGCGAGTCCCTCTACTGTGAATTATCTTGTTTTCCACTCGTTCACCTGCGAGTTGGAAACTTTCCTTCCTCAAATCTAATTCAGATCAACTCTGCGTTACGTTGGGGGGGCCACTGAATAAAGGAGTCAGGGAAGGGATTTTGCAGCACTGAAACAAGGTCTAATCCAGTGGAAGATAAATAAGCAATACATTTCATGATGTATTTAATAATGAACTAATAAACAATACATTTCATAATGTAATTAATAATATATATCATAATTAAGTATTAATAAATAAGCAATAAATTGCATAAATTAACACATTTCACTGTGCTTTTTACAATATAATTTATTTAATAATTAAGTAATAATACTTGCAATTTAGTTATTAATAAATCTTACGATTAAAAAATATTTATTTCTTAATTAACTTTTACTTCTCATAATTTAATAATAAATCTCACCATTTACTTTATATTAATAATTAATTTAATAACAAATTAATGTCATTAATTAATACTTCTCATAATGTGATATCACAATTAATATAATAACTTATTTAATGATTAATACTTCACAAAATTTATTAATCTCTATTTAATAGTTAATCATTAATATCATTTGTTCAATAATTAATGCTTATTGTAATTTATTAATAATTAATATATTATCAAAAATATTGAGATGTAATTTTTACTAATTAATATAATACATTAATACATAATGTCTTTAATGAATACACTACGAGGATAAATAGTAATCTAAATACTGATAATACAATAAGGAAGTCACAAATCTACTGAACAGAAAGCAGCAGCCTTGGGGGTTTGAATTATTGAGCAAAAATCCCTACAAAAGTGGGAAAAAAACCCCACTCTCTTGTCAAGTCTGTTCCAGGAAACAGCACATCCTGTCCAACAGCCACGGAGCAGCGAGTAGGTAGGGAAAAAGTACGGAAAACCAAAGCAGAAGTAATCCCCAGAAATGATGGAGTCGCTCTTCACTTCTGCAGTTGAAGTGAAAGAGAGACAGAAAAACTAGCGCAACCCCAGTGTACTACACGAACAACAATGTAATGCAGCTGGCGCGGAGAAGATAAGAGGTCAAAATCAGGTCTGACTTACTGAAAGGATGATTTGCCCTGCCAGACCCGGCTTTCACATCCCAGAACAAGTTTCTTTTTCACGTAGCCGCTTACAGAGCCCGGGTTTAAAAACCAGACACCAGACTTAGTGTGTGTCCTGTGCTCCAACTTAAACAAACGCAAACGACTTTGTAAGACAGACAGCGCTCAAGCATACAGTTATTTATGTTAGGACACAACCAGGATTCCTCCTCTTTTTTTTTTTTCCTTTCCACATTTCATCCCATGTGGTAAAGAAACAGTTTTCTTTATCAAAGGATCTGTGTGAGCAGCCGTGAGCCTCCTCATCCCTCTATTAACTTCAGCACCCAGAACGCTTCCGAATGGCACTAAACAAGGCTCAAAAGTTGATTTGAAGAATTGAACTTGGCATTAAAAAATAAATCAGGCATCTAGATATTAAAAAATAAATCAGACATTGCTGGTCTTGGTTTGGATAAAACCAGTATCATTTTAAATAGAAAAGGATGGTTCACATATATTTTTTACATATAGAGTAAAATATATTGATATATAAATATACTATATATTATGTTTTATTCAAGTCTATTTCATATACTTTTACTGTAAACTCTAACCAATAACACAGTTAAAGCTCTACTGAATAAAGCCACGAGAACACAGCTGTGATGAACGCACAGCATCACCCTCATGCCAGCAGCCAGCATCACTCCGGTACCGTGTGCTACCTAAGGAACCACTCACTAGTCATCCCACCCAAACACACATGCACCAAAGCCATAAAGAGCAGGTGAATTTGCTCTTTCACCTCATTTGTTGCTATTTCTGGCCTCTGCATTACACACATGACTAGAAAATCATACGATGCTGAGAGTATGACATGTAATGGGCAAATTAGATGGAACAATATAGTGGGTAAATGAGGCTGCAGCTTGAATTAGAAATACTTTCTCGCTGTTAGAATAGGAAGGATTTATGCTCGGCCCTCATATAAAGCATCAGGGTTTAACCTGATCCATTTTTTTTAAAGCAAGCACATCACTGATGGAGAAAACCATTAAACATTCTGATAGCAACAATTCAGACACAGCTAGAAAAAACCACAGATCTATAGAAGAGGAAGAGAAAAGCTTGTTGAAATAACCTCAAGTGCAAAAATTTCACCCCATACAAAGAGGCAGTCATAAAGGAGTTATTTACCTGCTTACCTGCAGATCTGTGAAGTCTCTGAAAGTCTGTTTTAAGCTAACAAAGCGTGTTGGGAGAGCTTTATCAAACCACTAACTACCAGTAAAGAGCAGCGATAGATTTATCCCTCAGCACCGCAGTGACCTCCTGGCCAAAAGCTCATTTCTCATTCCCCCAGCCCTTTGTATTCAAAGTTATTACTCAGTCACAACAGGAGCCAATTTTTCAAGAGAGAAACTTGCATCCACGTTTCGCGAGATAAGGGGCACTCTCAGCTGAGAAGCTCAAGAGAAGTTGGGGATGCTCAGCTTTGGGTGTTTATTATTTGATGCAGCTCTGGGAAGCAACATGTAGTGTTTCTATGTCTTTAAGGACCAGCAGGAGATAGTAAAACTGTAAAGAGAGACATTTAACTGTGAATAATTAAGTTTACTTAAAAGGCACAAACTGAGAAGCTGATTTTAAGACACGAAGGGAAAAGAAAACCCCTAAGAAACAGCCTGAAATCTGATGAATAGTAGGTACTCAGAGGAGTAACTTCCTGCGTGAGGCTGACTGGATTCAGCCCCAATTTGTGAAAATGTTGTTTCTGGACTCAGAGCTGCTCTTCTGAGTCTTAGGTTGGAATGGAGTTTTCAGAGCAGAGCTTTCAAGCCCTGAAGACAGGGGTCAGGAGGGAAACAACACCAGGGTGTGAAACGCACCGGTGCTGCTACAACATCCACTCTGCTCGGACCAGCGCAGCCTGATGTCACTTTCTTCAAACATAAACACAGCTCAGCAAGACCACCAGGCTTTTTCTCCTCCAGAATAACTGAACAAACAAAACAAACCAGGAGAGGCAGACATGCCTTTGTGAGGACAAAGTTAATACAACATTTTATTTGGGAAGTAGAGGCGATCCAGTTGGAGTTGGAGGATGCACCAGGCTAGGCTCTCAATATTTTAAGCTTGAACAACGCTCATCAAAAAGATGTTAAGAATTGGTTTTGGGGGGGTCCAACAAGTCACTCAGCAAGAATCATTTTTAAGCAGCTTTTCTTTTTGTTTCAGTTAAAATTAAAATCCATGCTGTGTAATCCTTGGAGTCAATCTGTAATTAAGGGGATTTGAAGAGAGACCACGCACCGCATTAATGATAAAATTTAATATCTGTTTTAATACTCCCAACATAGGGGGGGAAAAAAAAACCCTAAGCAACATACAAAAAATAAAGCAATCATCTCCCTGTTTGGTGGGAAGGCAGCACCTCTACATCATTACCACGTCTGTCTAGCACCAACGCTGTATTTGATGTCAGCTTCTTGTTTAGAGACCAAATGTTTATGGATTTAGCATCTACAGAGCTTAAAACTGCATCTGCTTGAAAGTTGGCACCCAGGTTTAATAGGCTAGATAAACAGGTTTTATTTTATGGGGTTTGGAAAACGAGTGGGGTTTGTTGGTACTGCTGGATGGCAATTGCAAACGGAAGGATCTAGCAGCAGCAGTTGCAAGGTTTTGGTCACTCAGCCACGCCCTCCTCCACCATCTAAGACAATTACAGCTCAATTGTAAGAAATAGCAGAAGCTAATCACTTCAAATCAACTTGTTTTCTTTAATACTTATTTTTTTATTATTGTGCTAGAGTTCTAAGTGCTTGTTACACTAAGTCTCTCCTCTATGCGCAAGGGAAGAACCTGGAAAAGTCTAGAGAAGAAACACAGGGAGAAGCATTCTCTACAACTCCCTGAAGGGAGGCTGTAGTCAGGTGGGGGATCAGGCTCTTCTGGTAATGTTAACTGGATGTTAGGAAGCCCTTCCTCATGGAAAGGGTGTTCAGAGCCTGGACTGGACTGCCCAGGGCAGTGGGGGAGTCCCCATGTCTGGAGGTGTTGAAGGACAGCCTGGCTGTGGCCCTTGGTGCCCTGGTCTGGCTGATGGGGTGATGTTAGGTCCTGGGCTGGCTGAGCTCAGAGGTCTCTTCTAGTTTGAAATATTCCAGGAAAATTTAAAAATCCTACAAAGGTACTTGTAAAGGTCACACCATCCCCATCAGAATAACCCTCTTCTGCAGAGCAGGTAGTTCTTTACTTCCATGCTCATTTGTTTAATCATCACCCCGACTGTGATCCATGAGAAAATGGACAATTTATGAAGCTGTATGGAGCCTGAATACATATCTGCCTGACTGGTCCAACTGAAAGATGACATCTACTCTTCAGTGAAGAATCTGTTCTGGAGATGGAAAATCCAATATCAAGCAGGGAAAAAAAAAGAGTCCCAGAAGATTCCTTTATATATTGAATTTAACTGCAAAATGACATTTGGGTCTTTGAGTCTAATTTTAAATTGCAAATTTGGCTGCTCAGCAGCTTGACACAATCACCACTACACAGCAGTAGCACGTTCAGGAGATGAGATACACCCCTACCTATTGCCTGCCTTTATTATTGACTTGATTACTACACAAGAGCACTTGCTACGTCAGCTCCCTACCCAAAGTTTAAAGGCAGCTCTTGTCTAATTTCACCTTTTTATTGCTTTTTCTTTACAAAATATTTCTGCCTTCCCACTAGAGAAGGCTGAATTTTGGAAGCAGCAAGAGAGATGGCTGAATTCTGGAGGCAGAATAAAGCAAAGCTTTAATGGCAAGCATTTTCTGTTGAGGAGAAATTATCCCTTCTGAGTATTTTCAGAGTATTTCCAGTGAATATCTGACATCTTGTGCAAATGTAGGGAGCAATTCTGATTCAGCTACGTGACAGAGCTACGTGTGCAGAGTTTCTAAACGTGAAGATAGACCCAACGCACATTGAATTGAAATCATAGAGTCATCAAGGATCGGAAGGGACCTCGGAAGATCATCCGGCCCAATCCACCTACCACAGCAGGATCACCTAGACCAAATTGCACAGGAACATAGTCACAGCCTCATTAGTGCAGAGTAGAGGGGGAAAAAAACCCTCTCTCAATCTGCTAACCACTCCACTTCTGATCCTCCCCAGGATGCTGCTGGCCCTCTTGGCCACCAGAGCACATTGCTGTCTCAGAGTCATTCTGCTGTCCACCAGGACCCCCAGATCCCTTTCTCCTCCACTGCATCCCAACACACTGACATACTTCTGCTGATAAGAAGTTTCCTTTATACCCTTCTACTCTTTAGCTAATAAAACCTAAGACTATGTATTTTTGTGCCAAAATTTTAGCTGTGCTTGGGCTACCCACTGAAACTAAGAACACTTTGCTCTCTGAATAAGTGGTACACCCGTGGGTCTGCAGTGGTTAAGGCCAGGAGAGTCAGATTTACTGAATGATCATGTTTACTCATTGACCCCGAAGTACAGTGTACTACTCTACAGCTTACTCCTAGAGAAAAGCCCAAGTCCAGCTGCCAGCCCATAATCTTATGAGAAACACTGTGGAGATCCACTGGAAGATAAATGAGGAATATTTCATCTCATTTCAAAACATGAAGTTTCTCACCTGCGAGGAGAAGAGGAGACTTGAGATTGCAGCAGAGAGATAAGAGCAAACACATAGCACCTTGAGCCTCTGCAGCCAAGGCTGGTCTGCAGCCTTGTAGCTACATGAATCAGTAGGGATCAGAAGGGACCTCAAAAGACCATCCAGTCCAATCCCCCTGCCATAAAGACCTAATGCTTCAGCGTCTTCCCTTCCTATCTATCTATTCTACTCTGAACCACATTTCACAGGGTCACTCACACACAAGACACCAGGAAAGGGTTCTCCAGTTTTGAATAGAACTCTGGATAAATTTAAGCAAAGACCAAAGATTCCCTCCCAGTAACTACCTGAAACTCTGCAATATTTATATTGATCCTTCATCCTACCCTTGGTTTCCTCTACCCCTGATCTAAGGTGGACTCTATCAATTCCGAGGGGCGGTTCAGATAAGGAGGTCATGGATGGGTCAGAGCGAGACCTTTGCTATTTAATGACCCCACCACTTCCCTTTTGCACAATAGCTTAGGTTGCTCCCCGTTATACATTTTGTTGTAGGACAAACACCGGCCATGTCAGCAAGCACTCAGGCTCAACATTTTGTTTACAGTCACTGCTCAAACAAAAGGGGATCATTTTCCTCTGGTGCAAGGAAAAAACCAAACGAAGGGTTGACAGTAAGACAATGGAACTGACTGAAACTTAAGGTTGGTCACACTTGGACTCTATATATTTCTTATAAGACTTATTCCTTCCTCTGTTGGAGATCTGTTAATGTTCTCTTAGAGAATCAGAGTCCATCAGGTTGGAAAGGACCATTCATGAAATTCTTGTACCTAGCCTCAGCATCATTTACTGTTTGATACCTCTGGGAGAGGAAAAACTCGCCTGAATGTCTCTGGGGGGGCTGTTGTGCTTTTTGTGGATTAGGCTGGATGAGAAGAGGGGTGGTTAGCAGATCAAGAGAGGGTCTTCTCTCCCTCTACTCTGCACTAGTGAGACTGCAGCTGGAGTACTGGGTCCGGTTTTGGGCCCCTCAGTTCTAGAAGGGCACAGAGCTGCTGGAGAGGGTCCAGTGTAGAGCAACAAAGATGATGAAGGAAGTGGAACAGCTACCTTTTTAGCAAAGGCTGAGGGAGCTGGGTCTCTTGAGCTTGGAGAAGAGGAGGCTGAGGGGGGACCTCATTCATGTCACCAAATATGTGAGGGGTGGGTGTCAGCTGGAACAGAGGAGGTTCCATACCAATATCAGCAGGACCTTCTTCCCAGGGAGGGTCCTGGAGCCCTGGAACAGGCTGCCCAGGGGGGTTGTGGAGTCTCCTTCTCTGGAGACGTTCCAGACCCACCTGGCTGTGTTCCTGTGTGACTTGGGTGATCCTGCTGTGACAGGGGGATTGGGCTGGATGACCTTTTGAGGTCTCTTCCAATCCCTAATGATTCTATATTTGACAATGTGAGAACAATGCCGGAGACTGTTAGAAGCAATGTCATTAACATTAATGCTAACAGCATGGTTTTTCCAGAGTAACATATGCCCTTCGTTCCTGATTCACATAATCCTGCAATGAAGCTCCAGCCTAGCGGGAAAGTAAAAGAGTGTGTTTTATGGCTGTCTGAAGTGCAGCAGTATGGCACCTCCTCCAAGGCTGACGTGTTACTGAGTAGGAAGAATAAATGAACTACATGACTGGGGTGATGAACTACACCATTGGAGGCAGCAGCAAAGCTTATCAGCTCATTTAAATAGCCCTTTAGTTTTCATAGGAACTCATCTTTCCATTCAAGTACCTTTTGTAACGTAAGTTTTGCCTCTACAGCATGTCCTGCTTACCCATCACATTCCATACAAAGGTAAGTACAGGATCACAGACTGTTAGGGATTGGAAGGGACCTCGAAAGACATTCCAGACCCACCTGGATGTGTTCCTGTGCGACTTGGGTGATCCTGCTGTGGCAGGGGGATTGGACTGGATGATCTTTCAAGGTCCCTTCCAATCCTTAATGGTTTCATGATATGTATGGGTCAAGATGATGACCTTAGCTTTTTGACTCATGACAAACACATGCACGGAGGTGACTCTGCCCACCCAGAGCAGATAGGAGGTAACAATTTGCTTACATCTAAGTACGTGATAGAGGATGGAGAAGACTCCAGCTAAGGAGACCCCCAGACCCTGATCAGAGGGCTACATCAGTTCAGCAACTGGGTCTTAGGAAGAGTCAAACAGCTGCTTTAAACACCCATCAACCAGTGCTCACATTTTTCTCCACTGGGATTGAGAAGGAACAAGTTATTTCTTCTCTCTTCATAGAGGGAAGCGGGCAGGTTGTCATCAGTCTGCAGCAACAGCTTTTGGAGACTGCAGCTTCAGCAGGAATCAATGCAGAAAACTACTATCAAAGTGGAACCTGGAGAGAAGTATTCCTGCAGGAGCTGCACACGGCACGACACATCAGCTCACACAGACACGCTCTGAGGTATGCAGTGCTATTTAATAACACCAGCCATAAAGTGACTAACCATGCTGCTAGCAAGGATAAGAGCTGAACAGACTTGGGTCTAACCCTGGTGACACACCTTGTGATTAAGTGGTTTTGGGTGCAGCACAAGGAAAAGCTCTGCTCTGTGCAATTGAGATGGCAACCATACACAGTCTGATCAGGTGTCCAAGAAGCAACAGCTACAAGGGATCGTGCATTTCTATTCACTGCCAGCAGCAGGTTCCAACTCTCACTTGGTCTTTAATTTCCACCTCCACTATATTGTTAACAGTAGTAAAGTCCTGTTAACCCACAGTGGATGCAAACTCCTTGGAAAGCTGAAGAGAAGCAGGACTATTGCTTAGAGAAGCAGCTGAACTCCCAAAAATGGACTCTGCACTGATGTAGAGCTAGCAGCTCACTTGGAGAAATCCTCAAGTGTTTTATCCTCATGTAAATTGTCCAGCAGGTAACAAAAAACTTGCAACATTCTTAATAAAACCATAGAATCAGAGTTTTAGGGATTGGAAGGGACGTTCAAAGATCATCCAATCCCCCTGCCACAGCAGGATCACCTAGATTCAGTAGCACAGCCACAGGTCAGGTGGGTTTGAAACCTCTCCAGATAAGCAGACTCCTCAATTCCCCTGGGCAGCCCCTTCTAGGGCTCTGTCACCCTCACCAGGAAGAATTTTCTTCTCATCTTGATGTGGAACCTCCTCTGTTCCAGGTGACACCCACTGCTCCCTGTCCCAGCACTGGGTGCCACTGAGCAGAGCCTGGCTCCCTCCTCCTGACACCCACCCTTCCATATTGATGGATAGTCATGGAGTCACTCCTCAAGCTCCTTTTTTCCCCAGTTCAATAGACCCAGCTCTCTCAGCCTTTCCTCATCAGGGAGATGCTCCACTCCACCATCTCCATGGCTCTGCAAAGCAGAGTTCTATCGACACAAATAAGTGACAGTGAAACTGATTGATGAGTCAAGAAAAACACAACAAGAACCTCAACCCCAACATCTGGGCAGCTCTAAAGGAGATCAATAACCTTTACCAGTTTGAGTGACTCGATACTTGCACGGAATAAACCTCACTAAAGGGCATCACCATGACACTGCCCTCCACTCCATTCAAGAGTTTGACTTGGAAGTCAAATTTGAACATCCCTGTGGTCTTTTCCTGGCTACTCTAAGAAGATGCCTGGGGAGGGATAACAAAAGCCACCTCTTCTTTATCATCACACAAACCCAGTTAAATATAAAAATGAATGGGAAATATGAAATCCTTTCTTCCACACGACTTCTTTCCTACTCTAAAATAGAGTAGGAAGGACATGCACCCTGGAAAACCCTTTATTTCTCTTTAGGAAAAAACCCAGATGAATTAAAGCTCTGCAGTTCAAACCCACAAGCTATGAATTTTAGAAGAATAAAAGCCCACAACAATATCCAATCTCAGAACACTATTGAAAAAGCAGCAATTCTCCAACCTTCCTGCCTTTAATTGAATCCGCGGTGTCAGCGTATTGTGGGAATACATTCACCAGAATCAGCAGAGACCCCACGGTAATTACGAGGGCCAAGCACAAATGAATCGTGTGACGTATAGACCCCGACACATTACAACTGCAAAGCACTCTGCAGATCTGATTTTATGAGAATGTACCGAGCGTGCCAATGTATAGGCCCTGAGGAAGCAATTATCCCTAAAAGATTGAGCCAGAACTCAATCGGAAATATTAGGAGAGATTTTTTAAAATGGTTTCACAAAGAACAGGATTATTTTGTATTAACGGTGGAAATAGGGCCCCCCGTGCTTCTCTGAGTGACCCGTGTGCATCTGCGGGCACTGTCTGGAGGGAAGATTTGATGCTGGATGTTGTGTTTGAATTAAGACAATTCCCCATGGCTGAGGAGAAAAGGATTGGAACTAGGAATACCAGTTGGGCATTGTGGGACTGGATGGTCCAGAACATACAATCATTAGGAATTGGAAGAGACGTCAAAAGACCGTGCAGTCCAATCCCTCTACCACAGCAGGATC
>VZRI01012676.1:0-111934 GCA_013397515.1 Upupa epops | reverse complement strand
CTTTCAAGGTCCCTTCCAGCCCCTAATGATTCTATAATTCCATGTCTGTTGGAACAGAAGACTATTCACTGGTAAAACTTAATAGATATGTTCTGAAAACACAAGGAAGGACTGGGACATGAGATTGATGCTCAGTTGGATATTCTATGTCTTAAATGAAGGGCCTAGAAACTACTTAAAGATACTGATATGAAGGCATCAGACACAGAACTGAGCTTCCCACCAAGCTTAAATCATCTGTTCCTGGGCAATTCAGTACACAGGATGATAAAGCATGGGTCACACCAACACCAAACCAGAACAACCGTGAAACAGAGCTGTAGACTGCAAAAATAACTGAAGTAAAACAAGCAGTCTTGAAAAATTAGGAGACAGGAGTTTGAATGACACAGCAATACCTACATTTCTTAAGCACAAATTAAGTCCTAAACACCAAGGACTTGTACTGCACACCAAGCCTCCAGCATAGCATAGAAACCAGAATGATTCCAGGACAATTCCACCCTGCATTTCCAGTTTAAAATCATCGTAGGCACTCAGCAGCACTAGTAAAAACTCAATTCACAGATCTCTTGTATTTCATTACTTCTGCTAGAAATCTGGGCTCATTCCTAACAGGATTACTTCTTTTAAAGGCAGCAAATCTCTGGCTTAGTGCATTCTCTCAGTGTCTGCTGTAAGGTTCCTCAATGCACAGGTTCATTTACATTGGGGAGGGGGGTGTGTGTGAAAGAAAGAAGCCACTTTCCTATAAAACAGAGAAGAAACAGGCAGATGCATTCAATTGCAAGTATTTTTAGAGTCAGGATAGTTCATGTCTAGGTTCGTGCCTGCTGACAAGCCCTTCTTTACCATATATCTGCATGGTATCACACACACAAACCATGGAATCATGGCTGCAATTGGCTTTCCATGTCCAGTGTGAGAACAAGGGGAAAGGGTTCCAGTCTTGAAGGGAGACTGAGGTTGGGCATGAGGAAATAACTCTTTCCTGTGAGGGTGCTGAGATGCTGCAACAGGTTGCCCAAGGCAGCTGTGGCTGCCCCATCCCTGGCAGTGATCAAGGCCAGTTTGGAGGGGCCCTGAGTAACTTGCTCTAGTGAAGGAGTCTCTGCCTGTGCAGAGGGGTTGGAACTGGATGAACTTTAAGATCCCTTCCAAGCCTGCCCATCCTACGAGTCTGTGTCTGACATGAAAACTGATTCTGCAGACATGAATGTGCTCAAATAATTGATTAAATAAGTAAACTCAGATAATGCAGGGGTTCCCCCCCCCTCAGCTTACATGACCTAAACACCATTAAAAATACAGTAAATGATAATTTTAGGCATGATGATGATATTTCCACCATGCAAGACCAGCAGGCTCCTCACTTTTCTGCTTTGTCAACACTCCCCTTCAAAACAGCCCTTTTGAATTCCCAGTTTGACAACAGCACAGGTTTCTACAGCACTTGTGATACCCGAGCTACATCTCCACCACCCTTCTGAGGATAGGCTGAGGGAGCTGGGTCTCCTTAGCTTGGAGAAGAGGAGGCTGAGGGGTCACCTCATTCATATAAATCTGTGAGTGGTGGGTGTCAGGAGGATGGAGCCAGGCTCTGCTCAAGGTCATCTGGTGATAGGACAAGGGGCACTGGGTACCAGCTGGAACAGAGGAGGTTCCCTATCAGTATCAGCACGACCACCTTCCCAGTGAGGGTACCTTAGCACTAGAACAGGCTGCCCAGCACTTTGTGGAGTCTCCTCTGGAGACATTCCAGATCCGCCTGGCTGTGTTCCTGTGCGACTTGGTCTGGGTGATCCTGCTGTGGCAGGGGGATTTGACTGGATGATCTTTCCAGGTCCCTTCCAACCCCTAACGGTTCAATGATTCTACAATTCAGACAACATCCTGGAAGCAGTACCAGAACAAAAGCAAATGACATCCCTGCACAATCCTGCTGTAAAGAAAGGCTTTAAAAATAGAGATGAAAACAATGCAGCCCTTCTATTTATCTGGGCCAATGTTTATTGAATTTTGGGCCATGGGCTGTTAACGAGGGTCCAGTAAAAACAGCTGCTCTTTAGGAGAACCTGTGTTTTCATTGGGTCACTCCAGGGCTCTCCTATGCCAACAGCTGCAAAGAAGAAACTGGATTTCCTTCTGAAAACATATATAAAAATACTTTCTGGAGCCCAGTGAAGAGAAGACATCGTCCAACTCAGTACTGGCAAAGAGGAAATGTTGGATGTGTCCTTTGAAAAAGCTGAAGGCTAAAGGAAGTGTTTCATTTAGGCTATTAGAAATGGCTAAATCCTGTTAGCCCAGACTTGTGACAAGTCAGGCTTGGGAAGGCTTCAGATAGAAACCTCTATAAGTCAGAGACAAAATGCTCTGTTGCCTAAACATCTGCCCCAAGGTGGAACTGCACACTTCAATTGAAGATCCCAAGAGTTTAACAGCTTCTTGAGGTGGAATGAGTACATCAAGCAAATGAGAGAGCAGAGGAGGATGATGTCAAGGAGAACATGCCTTGACTAGGATGCTGAAAACTGTTAACTAAAGGATATTAAAGCCTCACAAGTGGTAACACATCATTTTATAGAGCTTTCACACAGGCAATCCACCAAGAATGAGCTTCAGTGGGTGGTCCACTGAGTGCATTCAGGGGTCTGTAACCAGACAAGCAACACTGAAGATATAAAAAGAACACCCAAACCCAAGGCAAAAGGTCTTTCCTCTCTTCTTTCAATCCCCAGCGTTTGTCCTCTCTGAATATATTTTCCTTAAAGAGTATCCTATCTTAAGTTCAGGTAGCAACACACTGGTCAAACATCTTTAAGTCAAGTGCAAGTGTTCCTTGAGCAACCACCAGTGCCCAACTGTATAGTTTTCACTACATCATCATCCACTCCCAGCAGCAGGCACTGCATCTTCTCCTGAACCACGTTTCCAGGAGGACCCTGGCTGCACCCTTCTACACACAACCAGTCTCTCCCAACAAATATCCCCTGCAGCCAGCCCAGGGTCTACCACAAAGAGCTAAGACACAAAGCAAAAGGCAAAGTAACTTACCAAAGGGATAAGGAGAGAGCCATGCAGCCAACACAGAACAGACAGGGAGCACCTCTATTCTTTTTTCCCATCTTCCCATTCAAACCAAGGGCCTACTGGTGAGTCATTTTAAACAAGCAGCTGCTGATTCAACAGAAGGAGAGTGTTTGTGAGAGGCACCTGCGGCTCTCCAGGTGGGAGAGTTGAGGACTCATCCAAAATCCAAACAAGTTGCACCTGCTGAAGTGGCCACTGATGGAGGAGCAGCTGCTGAAGACCAGGGGAATACCACAAAGTCCTTGAGGCTCAGTGAGAGCAGGCTGTTAAAAGACAGCCCTAGTTCCAGGTACACAAGAGGAGTAAAGATGGTTTACAATGAATTATTCCAGAAGAATTATGTCATTGCAGATAACCACTCTGACCTTGACTAGGAAACGAGGTGGCATTAACATGTTGACCATAACTTTAGCACTCGTATAAATAAATCATCTTTAAGATGTCCTCAGCTCTTTCTGACTTGAACCTGCAACATGTGAACATGCTGTGATGCTGCCTGTCTTGTTTACTTGACTGATGAGCTCTTTTGTGATCATTACTTAACATAGTCATGGATTCATTAGGGATTGGAAGTGAAAGATCATCTAGTCCAAGCCCCCTGCCACAGCAGGAATCACATAATGCTTTAGGTTGGAAGGGACCTTAGAGACCATCTAGTCCAACCTCCCTGCCATGGGCAGGGATGCTTCTCAGGTTCTTCAGCAACATGTTCTGCAAGTAAAAGGTACAGGCATGAGTAAAGGAAAATAACATTAGTGGGGATAAAGCATTAACACTGGGCAAAGTAACTCCTTGCCCCAAACCATTTGGTCCCGGTAGGTTTTTTTCTAGGCAGACAACACCCAGAGGCCTCGTGGAGAAACATTTTTAGCTCTGCATGACTCAGTTCCATCAGGTTGTTGAAATGCTTTCCAAGAGACATCAAAGTCCTGCTACACCCGAGTCCTTCCCTCTCGGCTCACTGAACTAGATGTTAATGTCGGGCACGTTAGGCGTTTTGTATTTCAGCGCAGATTTGACCCAGAGAAAGGGCACCGTGACCCTCCTTGGCTGAGGGAGCAAGAGCTGAAGCAGAATATAACACAAAGCCATTAACACTTCCTTACTGCAAATGCAGCCCTGGTGGTGATTTAATCCAGTTCCATCTATATTTGCTTTTAATATCACTCTATATCATACAAGGTTTTCCATCATCTTTCATTAAAAGGAATCCAAACTGACCCCTCCTGAACTGATGGCAATATGCCGGGGTGAAAAAAAAAGGAGTCAGCACGCCATGCCATTTCTACACTAGGAGAAAGAGAATTGATTTGCCTTTGTTAATGCAGATACGAGGGTCAAAGTCTAATGAAACAAATGTACTGGAAGTAAGATGAGGCCAAATATGATATCAAGTTCTTTCCTGAACTCTCAGTTATGGTTTTCCATCTAATTAGTGCACAGAGAAGTTAGGATTTTATGGGAACATATTTTTCATATAGTAATATATATTAATTATAATTTTATATTAGATATAATTATATATCATAATTACATACAATATAATTATTATATGTTATATATACATATTTTACATTATATATAATATATATGTATGTAAACATATATGTGTATATATAAAATAATATAATATATAAACATATTTATAAATATATAATATATTAATATTTATTATAATTTCATATATTAACTATAATATATAATATGTTTGTATAGAGGTTTTGTCAAAACTTTAAGCACCAGCACTACTATAAACATCCAGGACCACACTAACGATGCTGCTGAGAAAAGGGATGGTTGAAGCAAGGGGCCCAGAACTGCCCCTCAAACTGTTCTCAAGCAGAGTCTTCCCCAGTGACCAGGACAGGGGTAGAATGACGTCCCCAGTCCTGCTGGCCACACTAGTGCTGATCCCAGCCAGGATGCCACTGGCCTTTTGTGCCACCTGGGCACCCTGCTGGCTCCTGTTCAGCCGGTTGTCACCCAGTGCTGCCAGGTCCCTCTGTGCCAGGCTGCTCCCCAGCCACTCCTCCCCCAGTCTGTGGCTGCAGGGGGTTCTTGTGGCCAAAGTGTAGGACCCTGCCCTTGGCTCTGTTCAACCTCATCCCGTTGGCCTCTGCCCAGTGACCCAGCCTGTCCAGATCTCTCTGCAGCACCTTCTCTTATTCTGTTCTCATTTCTTAACTCTGTTTATAACGAGCTGCACTTCAAAGTAGCTCCCAGCTCAAAGATGCTGAGTGTAATGTTAGTAATCTCAGTTCACCAGCCCTTCTCTCCCCTCACTATACATATATATATATATATATTATATTTTTCCTAACAGTCTGCCCCTTGTCCCAAATTCATCACAATTTCTGGAGAGGCAAACATCTTGCGCCACTTGGATGCTGCACAACCCTTTCCTCTGCAGACAAAAATAATACCCAAGTCATCCAGTCAAAACACAAACCAACCTTTGGTGTCACAGTGAATTATGTACTTGGAGCTGCAGATGTTTGGAAGCACTTGTATTTATATAAATAGATTGGCTCTTTTTTCTTCTATAAAAATATAATTGTAAGAAGAAATTGAGAAATCAATGAGTTTCTGGTTCGGAATCACTAGAAGGCTTTTTTCTTTTCCTATTAAATTCTCTGTTTGAATTAACGCTTTCTAAGCTCTGAAAGAAAAGACTTTTCTTCAAAGTTCTGGCAAACCATCAACAAATGTGCTCGAATGATTATTTACACAATGCCCAGCAGCTTGCAACTACTGGGATGTGCAGAAAGAGAAGTGCTTTTGTAGGGCTTGGGCCTCAGGAGTAGATGTGTCTTTAAAAATCTACATTCTATTAGTAAAAGAAGAATGTAAACACTGGGGGTTGGTTTTTTTGCAGCAGCCTGATGGTGAATTGCTCCACCAAAAGCCACAAAAATAAATGAATCAAATTATAAATGAAGTATTTCAGTTGTCTTCTCTGTCCCTCCCGAGTCACTGGAAGCTTGCAGCATTAAGGCAGGCAATGTGCTGTAAGAAGACTTGGGTTCCTCCTATAGAATCATAGAATCACTAGGGATCAGAAGGGACCTGGACAGATCATCCAGTCCAATCCCCCTGCCACAGCAGGATCACCCAGACCAAGTCACACAGGAACACAGCTAGGCAGGGCTGGAACATCTCCAGAGAAGGAGACTCCACAACCTCCCTGGGCAGCCTGGTCCAATGTCCCTCAGTGTCCCGTATTCACTGATTTTAAACTCCTTCAGGGATGGGAAACCCAGCACTGCCCTGGTCAGCTTGTGCCAGGTTTTGCCATCTCTTTAAGTCAGGTCCTCATGGCCAACCAAAACCTCTCTTGGCAAGAGACTATTTCCTTTTGTCCCAGCTCTTGTTCCTTGGGTGAAGAGATCAACCTCTCCTCACTCAAAATTCTTTCACAGAGTTGTTGAGAGTGAGAAGGTCTCCCCTCAGCCTCCTTTTCTCCAGGCTCAACCCCCCACCCTCTGCTCCCTCAGCTGCTCCTCTTGTGCTCCAGACCCTTCCCCACCTCTGTTGCCCTTCTCTGGACACAACTCCAGCCACTCAACCTCCTTCTGGGGGTGAACGGTCCAAAACTGAACCCAGGATTTGAGGCACAGCCTCACCAGCATAGGGGGACAATCACAACCCTGGCCCTGCTGGCTGATACAACTCATTTCGAATCCAACCGTGAACCCAGTAACCGGGTGTCATACATTTATTCATGATGCTGTACTGGGTCTGAAAGGAAGCAAAACCACATTCAACTAACCCAGGAGCGGGGTTTTGTTTCCTAATTGCCTGTCATGGGTAAATAAGTGACGTCTGTTTTACATGGCGCTCGCATTATTAATTCAATTTTTTAATTTCAGACCTCTAAGTCTAATAAATAATGAATAACCTAAGCGTGTAAGCTGATGAGCTTCACACAAGGTTAGGATGCTCCATCGCACCCGCTCCCCACCTCAGAGTTGTAGGAACACTAGAAACGGGCACAGTACCGTGACCCTCACGGAGTTCGCATGTGTTGGATGTGAAAATAAAGGGAATTACCCTTGGTCCCAAATAATTGAGCATAGGGAAAATACTAATTAAACTTTCCTCAGACGAGGGACAGGTGATTCCAGAGTCAAAATTCTCTGACTACAAAAATGTTTTAAAAGGAAATTGTTATTAGGTAGATTCTAATCTAGAGGAGGATTTCAAAGGATTAGAATCCTCCTCTGGAATTAGACTTTAGAATCCTCCTCTGGAATTAGAGAAGGAATGTGTCCAGAGGAGGCTATGAAAATGATCAGAGGGCTGGAGCAGCAGGTTGGGTTGTTCAGCCTGAAGAGGAGAAGGCTCCAGGGGGAAACTTATAGTGACCTTCCAGTCCCTGAAAGGGGCTGTCAGAAGGCTGGGGAAGGCTGTTCACAGGGGCTGTTCACAGGGGCTGTTCACAGGATGAGGGGTCATGGTGTGAAGCTGGAAAAGAGACATTTCAGTCAGACATCAGGAAAACTTTCTTGAATCTGAGGGTGGTGGAGGTGGTGGAGGCACCATCCCTGGAACCATTCGAGGTCAGGCTGGATGAGGCTCTGGGCAATCTGGTCTGGAGAGTGATGGCCCTGCTTGTTGTAGGGGGCGTTGGGCTGGATGCCCTTTGGAAGTCCCTTCCAACCCTGTGATTCTATGATAAATAACTGAATGAGGGTTTGTGAACTTAGACTAGGATCAGTTTTAGCTTCAATGCAGGGCAGCGATTCCAGCATACAGAATGAAGAGAGGATTTCAGAGCAGAAACTCTGCATCAAAAATAATTCAGAATAACTAACCTTGACATTTCATATTAAAGAATAAAATTGCATGTCTGATCTTCTTTCATTTACGGTCTTAGTATCCCTCTCTCAAGCCAATGTAAGTCCCACATCCTCATTCACACATGGTTTTGCAAGGCAGTGTTGGTTATTCTGAACGCCTCCAATGCTAATTAATGTGTGATTCGTTAGTGCACGGAGCTATAATGGCACAAAGCAGTCGTAACGGTTGATAAATGCAGATAGCCTATGATACCACTGATTTGTTTTGTTTTCACTTAGATAGGGACAGATTCTTCAGCAGCCAGACCCCTTCTCATCACATGGGCTCAAACAACAACCACATTTGATTCCTGAAGATTCATAGATGCTACAAGGGGCAGTGGGTGCCAGCCAGAGCAGAGGAGGTTCCATAGAAATATCAGCAGGACCTTCTTCCCAGGGAGGGTACCAGAGCACTGGCACAGGCTGCCCAGGGGGGTTGTGGAGGCTCCTTCTCTGGAGATGTTCCAGACCCGCCTGGCTGTGTTCCTGTGCGACTGGGTCTGGGGGATCCTGCTGTGGCAGGGGGATTGGACTGGATGATCTTTCGAGGTCTCTTGCAAACCCTAATGATTCTATGATTCCATGTTCCTTTGAACATAAAGTCACAGAATCATGGAACAGTTGAGGTTGGAAGAGACCACTGGAGAGTATTCTCCCCAATCCTGTTGTTCATGCTGCTTGCCAGGACAGCATCTAGATGGTTTTTGAGTGTCTCTAAATCGAGGAAGACTATAACAAGCCTGTGTATTCCTAAGAAAGGATTTCAGGAAGACATAAACTTTACTTTATACTAGCTATTTTACTTTTTTTGTTCCTCTTCCTTTGTTGTTGAAAGGAGGAAATACAAGTTTTCTCAGAGTGAAGTCATCCTAGAGTCTTAGAGTGATGCTTCTCAATCACTCTAATTATACAGCTTGTTTGGAGATGTTCTAATTCTTGATAACCCTTGACTAATCACTTTATCCAACACTGAAATCTAGTGTTCAAGCTAGTAAACAGGACTTCCATGGTTCACAGCACGAGAAATTAGCTCAGAAATTTTAAAAAGCCTAATCAACCGACAAGATCAAATCAGGACTGGGATTACTGGAGCCAAACTCCCCTGCTTTAATGACTAGACAAAATGATACAGAGCTATTGCTTCCTGTGGCCACGTGTTTTGCTGGCTGCTCAGAAGTCGGTTCCCTAACAATCAGATGGCCCGTGGCCAAGAGACAGCTTGTCAAACATCTGACACTACAAGCTGTGACAGAGAGCTGACAATCGCTCTTGTTTAAAGCCTTTCCCCTACCACCAGTTAACAATCCATCGTGTTGGTACTCAGAGAGAGGGGAGAATGGAGGTGGGGAAGGTGTGCAAGGTGTATGAAAGGGAGAAATGCTAGAAAGAACCACTGGCAGCCTGGTTTTCCAAGTGGCTCTAGGAATGAGGCTTTAATTGTGTACGAGTGCAGCCAGGGTTCGCTGGATGCAACCAATTCTGGTTGACAAGAAAACAAAATTTGGTGGCCAATCTGTCACTCTAATGAGCTGCTTTTCAAATAATCTTCACCGGTTTGTCTTAAAATCCATATGCAAACAAGACCATTGCCTAAACGTTAGGTTGGCATTTACTGCACAAAAGGACAGATACTTGTGGTCCCTTTTTAAATATCATCATGTTATTCAAGAAGAAGGTACCACAGATCATTGTAGAGATGCCACAGGTTTTTAATCTCTTTATTGAGCTACTGTAATCGTGGGATTGCAGGGGTTCCTTGGGGTACACACTGTTTGTCCTATAAATACCGGGCTCTCAATTGAGCCATCAGTTGCCCAAGTGGCAGTTCTTCAATCTTTCATTGTGTAACATGTTCTCCCCAAACCTCTTCAGAATCTAATACCAGCTAATGTGAACTAGAGGTGATAATAAAATGAATCGCCTAACTAGGTAGGTGAAAGCACGAAACTCTGCAGAAACATCGAGTCAATACATTTAAAGTAATTAATAAATGACCAAAATCATTAATATCGACTCTTTCCTCAGGGAAACAATGTGCTTTTTAAAGAAATTTCTATACTATATATATTTAGTATTTTCACAAATCATAGAATCATCAGGGATCGGAAGGGATTTTGAAAGATCATCTCCTCCAACCCCCCTGTCACAGTAGGATCACCTAGACCAATCTTCTCTGATGCATCTGCGCCCACACTGCTTAAACCTAACCCCGTCTGCCTGTGACACAGGCAGCTACCAGCAGTGCTCTCATCCAGCTCAAAGCTCCTTGGCAATTCTATCCCTCATGTGTAGCTGGGTAGGACACCCTCAGCAGAAAAAAAAAAGGATGAAGAAAAACACCAAGATAGAATGTTATGACAACTTCTGAAAGCAAAGTGATGGGGCCTGCCTGCCAAAGCAAACAAACCGGGTCAGACACATGGCTACTGCTGAGAGCTGTCTGGATACCATCGAAGACAACACTCGAACCATCAAGGGAACGTGGAGGGGGACAGGCAGCTGCTGGCTAGCCCCTCCAGTAACACAGAGTCCAACAGGACTATTTAGCACAAGGGATTAAGGATTTTGCTGTTTCTTCTGGGAGGTTGGCACTGGATGCTTTAATTCTCACTGCTAGATTTTTCACTACTAGTTTTGCAGATTCACTCTGTTGAAGTCACTGCTTTTGATTGGGAATGAGAGCTCAAACAATGAGATTGAACACATTTTAAGATCGAGAAACGCTTTGTCTCACTGCTGGAGAAGATGAAGGAGGTAAAACTCACGGAGAGGACTGCTGTTCACTCCCATCAACACAACCCAGCAGAGTGTGTTCAGGAAAAGAAGAGTGAAACCATTCTAATGTTGGATGTGTAATACAGCCTCTGTCTGAACTACAGAATCCCTCATCGTGATTTACTAAATGACCTGGAAGGAAATCTTATGAGTCATCCCATGAGACAACCAGGAACAAGACCTTCATCACCATTCTTCTAACACAGAGCTTTGGTTTGGGGGTTTTCTCTGAACCCTGAAAAGCTTTAAGGGCTGATTCAGACTTAAGAGCTCGGTGTGACTGAAAGGTGATCAGCAACCGATGCAAAATGTTGGTTAATACACTCAGATTGACACTTTATAGGTGCTAACTCATTAACTAAAGGTAACGTTAACACTCTTTTCCTTCTCTCTCAAAACACAGCTTTTAATTCCATGGTAACAGCCATGGAAAGTACAATCAGAGGAGTGACTGCTGATCACCCTGCACCAGTGTCTAACACAATGCCCTGCAGTTAGCAACTTACTCTATTCTATTTATGTGATAGTGACTCCAGAACCACAAGAAGTTGTCATGCTACATGATTTAATACTGTTCTTCACCTGCAGTCAACCTCTTTTTGTTACAGCTACAAGTCTGAGCATTTTTTCACACAATCACAGCCTTCTAAGGTCCTTCAGGTATTCTTATGTATTGGGATTTGGTCCTTTAAAGAGGTATTTTCAATACAAAACCAAACTGTAAATCAGAACTGACAGCACGCTCAATGAATACTTGAAAAACACTGAAAAAGGATCCAATGAAACCTTAAAAGGAAAAGGTTGTTGAATCTGAGGGTGGGGGATCCCTGGAACAGGCTGTCTAGGGACGTGGTGGAGTTCCCATCCCAGCAGCCATTCAAAGTCAGATTGGATGGAGCTCTGGGCAACCTGATCTGGTGAGTGATGGCCCTGTTTGTTGTAAGGGAGTTGGACTGGATGGTCTTTGGAGGTCACTTCCAATGCTATGATTCTATAATTACCATCAGAAGGTTCCCCGATAGAGCATCATCCAGTTGCCTGCAGATGCCACTCGATAGGAAAGTCTGTCCTTCATTTGCTGTAAAGGGTAATGGAAGCTAAATTTTTCTTGTTCTCAAGCAACTCAGCTTGAAAAATAATTAACAGTGAATAAACAGAACATGGAAAAGAGGGTAAATCCCAGACACTCGCCATCAGAGGCACGAAACAGTAAAGCCATACAACAAACAAATGTAGGCACACTTGGTGAGCGAGACAGAGAGAAGTTAATGCTACTGCAAAATCTTTCTTTCATTAAGAGAATATTGATAGATTTTCTCATTCTACTTCTTTTGCCAAGGCCATAACACACTTCAGACCAGGATGTGGAGTCTCCTTCTCTGGAGACGTTCCCAACCTGCCTGGATGTGTTCCTATGCAACTAGGTGATCCTGCTATGGCAGGGGGATTGGACTGGATGATAATTCAAGGTCCCTTCCGATCCCTAATGATTCTATGTAAAATAACTTCATCAAGCCTGAGGTTCATGGCTTCACAACCAAAAATCTCAGCTCACATCATAGCAAGAAGGGAAAATTGCTGTTGTGGTAACTGTGAGCTGCTCATTCAAAATTCATTAAAATCCTAGAAAGAAACTGAAGTAAGAAAAACACTTATGAAGTCCTCTGTTTCAGCTATCATCATCTCACAGAAAATGAGTAATCAGCTTATCACCATTACAGTAAGTTTCCCTTACATCCTCTTACTGCCAGATCTAAACTGTCTTGCTCCCCACCTCTATTGCTTAACACACACACTGAATCAGAAGGATGACTGTGGAAGGTACTGAAATACTAGAATTACAGAGACATACAATGGTTTTCCTTGGAAGGGACCTTAGAGATTATCCAATTTCAGTATTTCACACCAGAAACTCCAGACACACCCCCACCCCCTAAAATGAAGTCAACAGAGGGCAGCTTTACTCATTCTTCTTAGCACCAGTCAATTCCTGCTGCTGTGGTAGCGGCATGAACGGTCACATAGTCTGGTTGCTGTTCTTCAAAGGTATCTCCACGGCCAAATTAAATCCAAACTTCACTGTCATTGAATTTGCACTCATGCTAATAGTTTGAAACCTGTTTCTCCTTGAAGTTCATTTATGTCTCGAGGACAGGTCCAAAGCCTTCACCACAAAAGACTGGATATAAAGTGATCCAATCATTTTCCAGGTCAAATGCTCAATGCAAACTTTATGGGATACTTTCTCCAAGAACACCAACAGCTATTCCAAAGGGAAAAAAGCAAACAAAATAATAAATAACAGACCCAAGCACCATGCACACACATAACCTGAAACATCCTTATGTGGAGAGAACTACTTCATACTCCAAAACCACTCTGACATGAAGAACAGAGGAGGTTCCATAGAAATATCAGCAGGAACTTCTTCTCAGGGAGGGTACCAGAGCCCTGGACCAGGCTGCTCAGGGGGGCTGTGGAGTCTCCTTCTCTGGAGATGTTCCAGACCTGCCTGGCTGTGTTCCTGTGTGACTTGGTCTGGGTGATCCTGCTGTGGGAGGGGGATTGGACTGGCTGATCTTTCAAGGTCCCTTCCAATCCCTAATGATTCTATGATTCTACAATAAAAACTTCTTCCTGGAAAGGGTCCTCAGTCCTGGGCACAGGTTGCTCAGCAAGGGTGTTGAATCGCCTGGACTTGTTTCTCAGTCATGGAGATCTAGAGCTCTTGGACAGAATTGAGTGGTGGCCCTGGGCCAGCTGTGTTCATGGTTGGACTTGGTGACCTTGAAGGTCTTTTCCAATCCAAGCAGCTCTCTGATTCTATGGGTTGTTCTCACTACTTGTGATATAGCCAACTACAAAGGTGCAACTGTGAACAGTCAAAAAGTGGGAAGTGGGGGAAAGCAAGAAGGGAAATGAACATGCGGGTCAGACACCACCACATCCTCTCACTGTGCCTATGAGAAGAATTCCTTACGCAAACTCAGCCTGGTATCTGAAGTATTTTTGCAGAAAATTGTCTTTGAAAGTTGTCTTTGAAAGTTACACTTCATTTTAAAGGCTATGGAGATAGTCTTTTTATATAGATTTTTATACTAAACTAATTGTTCTTAAATGAATATCTTTATATTTGAGAGACTCAGAGACATTTTATCCAACAGGGAAGGGAAGTGAATCCCGATTCCATACTCAGTACCTAACATGAAGCTGTGAAGTGTTCAGTACTGTGGAAAACTGACTTTGGGTACCTCTACAATAGTTGTGGTACCTGCAGAGCTCACAAGGATCCAGCCTCCTCTTGCGAGACTATTTGAATTCTGCTGGTATCACACTGGAAATTTCCTTGCTGGGCTGTTGCTACCGAAGCAGGCGATCAATAAGCATACAAAACATTCTTCCTCTCTTCCATCCTAGGGTTTTGACATTAAATATTTAAATTAATTCGAGAAATTGGTTTGGAAGTGTAAGCTGTGTGAACCTAGAGCTTAGCACCATGATAGATGAGTCAAATAGCAATTAATCAAACAAGCTTGCATGCAAATTTACTGTCATTTTCAGTGGGGTGAGGAGTTTCTCGCTACCGAAGAGAAGATGAATGTTCAACTGGAAATTCATTAAAGTTTACAATTAAAGACACAAAGCTTGATCATGCCCTCAAACGCTAGGCAGACATGTATTTTCTGAATTCTGCACAACACACTGTTTGCAGAGGAACAACAGGTGATTTAACAGAGCAAACAGTGATTTGTCGCGGGGCATCATTCAGCCAAAACCTTACGGCAGCAAAAAAAGGAGAACTGTAGTATCAATTAAAAATTTGCTTCACAAGTTCAAAAAGACAAATTGTAATCCCTCTCCTCAAGGAAACGTCGCACTAACATTTACATATTTACTCATCCTTAGCATTCATGGGCTAAATATAACAGTTGAGTCGAAATGGTCCTGAGAATAATTTCCTTTAGATCCCTCTCTGACCCACAGGCTGACCCACGCTCCCAGCTGTGAGAAGCATTAACTCACACAACTACAAGATCCCACGCAACCCAGGTCTTGCTGGAGCCCAACTAAGGAATAAGCTGCAAAACACTTGCTTTCAGGAGTGAAATTCTGGCTCCAGGGAAATCAAAGGGAGTTTCACACCCTACTAACAGACACCTGCCTAGAGAAATCACCACCTCTCTATGCCAGTGCAAGAGAACAACTGACGCTCCAGGTGCAGCTGTGTGATGTCCCCATGTCTTCTCACATCATCCTGCCCGGCCATCTCAGCTCTCCTCAACTTTCTTAATGCCTTGTGATAGAAGAAGAAAACAGCACTGTGACCACGGACAATCTGGTCTAGTGAGAGGTGTCCCTGCCCAAGGCAGGGAGTTGGAACTAGATTATCACTCAAGTCTCTTCCACCCCAAACCAGTCTGTGATTCCATGGCAGACTGAGCAGGAGTTCCTCTCTTGGGGAACAGTCTCACAGACTAGAAAACCCAACCTAAGACATCAAGAGGTTTCTATTTGTCCAGTTTCTTCTCTATTTTCACCTCCAGTGACCTAAAATTCCTGCTTTAGGTGAAAAAATATACTTCACAGAGCTGATTATTCCCCTTTCCTCTTAAGAGAGGTGTTCTCCTTCCTTCATCATCTTCATTGCTCTACTCTGAACACCTTCCATCACTGAATGCAAACAAGTGCTAATCACAGCAATTGTCTGTACAACTCAGCTGTCTGTGGTCCTTCTTCAGAATCCCTCAGCAGTGCCTCCAAGGAACAGATGCCTGTGAGGTTGTGATCTGAGGCCACTGGTCTAAGTATCAATAAAAGCAACAACCACTTTTTCAACTCCTGTTTCTTTCCTCCCTGCAGTCACAGAGCAACTTTTGACACTAAATGTCAAATTATTATTCTTTCTAAGTCTATTGAATATAGAAAATCTAGAATATATTCTATAGAATATAGACTTGCTGTTGCCTGCCCAAAGAAAACCAGTCGTTAGGAGGGAAGCAGCATGGTCCTCAGATCCTCAAATTATAGTAATTACCTCCTTGGCTTGACCTCAAGCAAATCCATGACCACAACCAGCAGCTACTTGGTTCTACAATTCCCTGAAGGCACATTGTAGTCAGTAGGGGCTGGACTCTTCTGCCAGTCAAATGTTGCCAGGACAAGAGGGCAGGGCTTGAAGCTGCACCAGAGGAGGGTTAGGCTGGATGTTAGGAAGCCCTTCCTCACGGAAGGGGTGCTTAGAGCCTGGACGGGACTGCCCAGGGCAGTGGGGGAGTCCCTGTGTCTGGAGGTGTTGAAGGACAGCCTGGCTGTGTCCTGGTCTGGCTGATGGGGTGATGTCAGGCCCTGGGCTGGGCTGGATGAGCTCAGAAGGCTTTTCCAGCCTCAGCAATTCAGTGTCATTGTGTGTACAATGCGCTCTGGCCAACCAAGAACTCAGTGGGAATCCTTAACCAGGAAGTGCCAAAGGGCATCAAAACACCAAGTAGAGAGCTGCGCTGCTAATTCAAATTACTAAAGAGAACACCCCAAACTCTGGTTTGGGTTGCAATTGGATCAACTCCACCCTAAAAGCATCACGAGGCACTGTATCCCGTCACCTGAGCATTCCTAGTTTAAGGGATCTGTATGGTTTGGGTCTGCACAGCCACTTGTGCAGGGAACACCTGAGTGCTCTGTGAATCACGACAACGCAGAGCCCTTACACCTTGTTAGTGCAAAAGGAGGGAATTTACTTGAGCAGAAGGTGGGGAAAAAAAGGCAGCAAGAAGCTGCCTTGTTGTAAGCACAGACATTTATCAGTTATTAGTCATTAGTCGAAACTGATAATGATGGGCAGTCAAGCGTAGTGCTTCTCAGCTTTGTTTTCAGTGACGACAAAGCTCTGACTGCTGCCAACCAGCGCCTCAGAATGGAGAAAGGTACTTAAACCGGCTTCGGATGAGCAACTGGGTGCATGCCAATGTTTTACATGAGCAGTCATCAGCATGTTCCTGCACAGCAGGATGTGATCAAACTATTCAAAGCTGTAAAACCAGGTTAGCTTGCCAGTTATTGCTTCAAGATCAGTGTAGCACAGAGGGGACTCTGCCAGCCGTGAAACCACTGTTTTTCCTTAATGACAAACTGTATGCCTTTAATATATAAAATTCTCTACAGAACTGACTGTTCTCAGCTACAAATAATAGAGGGAAATTCTTTCATGAAAGTCAGGACTGAAAACATATCAAACATACGTTCTCCTGAACGATGAGCCGTCTCTTATTCAGCTTAAAAAAAGCACTTCCTTCAAGCTGCACCAACTAAAAGGTCCCTTTTCTTCTCTAAACCAGGAGAGGAGTAATTATAATGACTTCAGTCCTCAGCCTCAGCTACCAGACCTGTAATCGTGTTAACATTCCTGTCCATAAGGTGTGATGTGGTTAATAGGTGGTTGCTCGTCCGAGTCATTGCACTGCATTGCCTCCTGCTGGAAACCACTTCTTTAAGGTAATTTATGAAGATAAAACACCTTACGGTGTGACTTTGCTCTACTGAATCATCATTACAGTGATGCCCCACGTTGGATTCACAACAGCAAGGAAGATTCCTTGAAGAGAGGCAGAACTGTCATACAACCACCTGGATTCCTGAGGTTTTATTCCCTTGACCGGGTTAAGACAACCCTGAACGTTACAGACAAGAAACTGATGTTTTATTTCTCATGACAGTCAGGTCTTTTCTCCATTTTCCTTCCAGAGGATCAGTCGTAAAACAGTCTCAGGCTCCTCAGTACAACACAATATCCGTTCAGGAACGCACATATCTTGGCAAATACAACCCAACAGTTGAGTTTGTTTTTTTAAGGGGGTTGGTACAGGAGAAGATGGATGTCAATGTTTAGCCACGCTCTAGTTGTTTGTTTTTTATTCACTTGAAAATACATACTAAAAGTAGTATCAAATATTTGAGTTTATACCATTTTATTTGTTTTCACACACACAAAAAGTAGTTTGCATATTTGCTCAGCAATCTAGTGAATGATCTGAGATTACAGACACATGCACAGCTCAATACAGTGATAGAAGTGCCTCTATCTGCTTCCTAGTAAGGAGCAACATACATGGAGGTGCTTCTTGGGTGATATGGCTCAAAAAAACCCCTCCTTCATGACTTTTCCAAGACAACAGGGGATGCTTTTCATTTCTTTTAAGAATTAAAAAATATATATTCTAGTAAAATTCAAATAGAAGAGTCTAACCATCGCCAGCTCTGCTGCAACAGCGGTCTGGGCAAATCAGACTTACTAGAGCTACCAGAAAAAGCACTGCAAACCTGCATTTCCAAGACTAGTTGACAGCAATTTGGATTTACATGGTCACAGGAAACACACAGCTTACAGAAGGTCCATTCCCTAGGAATGAACCTATTCTTCACTCAAAATCAAAGCAATGTGAACCATGAAGGGTTTTCTGCTGCTTCTTACTGAGAAAGATCAGAACTCTACAAGTAAAACCCAAAAAGCTGGATATTACTTCCAGACACTATGTCTGGGTGTTCTGAAGAAAACAAGAAGGATATGGGACACAGCCTCCTTAAGCACAGTCACTCAAAAACCTCATCATAGAGGCAGCTCCCTGCCGTATGGCACCGGTTACACTGGTCACTCACATAACACAACACAATGGACAACGAGCAGTGGGTATGAGTTGGAGCACAGGAATTTCCACCTCAACATGAGGAAGAACTTCTTTACTGTAAGGGTGACAGAGCCCTGGAATGAACTCTCCAGCTGTGGAGCCTCCTTCTCTGAAGACTTTCAAGATGTGTTCCTATGCTTGAGCAGGAGGGTTGGAGTCTAGAGGTCCCTTCCAATCCCTAACGGTCTGCGTCATGAAGCATCATTTAGCTTCCACTGCCCGCTGACCTCTGAATTGTAAAGATGCCTTTTCCAGACGACATCCCCAGCACTCTAATGACTTACAGCATTTCAGCAACACCCACCCCCCCAGTATCTGATCTCACCTCAAACAGATTTGAACTTGCGGGCGCTCTGAACGCCTGAGGCGACCTCAGATCTAACTTGCAATAATTTGCATTTGTTATGCTAAGCATATACATCCCCGGAATTATACCTAGTCCCTTTGTGGTCTAATGCAGGAATCCCTCTCCTATTGTTCGTGCTGTTAGCACTGTAATAACTCCTGCTATTGCAATGTTAACAAAAGACTACTAATAATTCAAGTACGGCACCAATTCCCAAGGAATCATCAAGTGAGAAAAGCAGGTTGAATCAGTACCTTCAATTCCAAGGACCTTATTTCCTACAGGCAGGAGTTACAACCGTAAAAGCAGCACATATGTGAAAAGACAACACGGTTCTATTCACAATAAATAATTTAAAACAGTGGTGGTGTAAATTGCAGATGAAATCCCAGCGGTGCAGCTTCATACCAAATATTTGCATTTTCATCTGGTGGGGATGATTTATTTTATTATTTTATTATGTTATTATTTTATTTTTTCAGCTGTGCTATCTGCCTAACATTGTCTTTACTTTTTGGTGACAGGCCTAAAGGAGGATTTTTAGTTGTGATACTTACATTCCATTCTATTCTATTCTATTCTATTCTATTCTATTCTATTCTATTCTATTCTATTCTATTCTATATTTATTATATATTATAGTCCTCATTATATCAGATAATTATATTTATTAACATCCAAGTTGATTACTTAGAATCATAGAATCATTAGGGATCTGAAGGGACCTCAAAAGATCATCCAGTCCAATCCCCCTGCCACAGCAGGATCACCCAGACCAAGCTGCATTGGAAAAACTACTCCTTAAATAGGCAGCTTCAAAAAATAATCAATTAAAATAGATACTAAAAAGACCTGTAACTATGTTCTTCTTGATAAAAGTTTTATGGGTCAAGTATGCCTGAAAATCCACTTTGACAGAACAGCAAAACAGGACAAAACAAATATAAAATCAGCTAAAGATCCTCCTCTCTTGCTGAAAACTTTCCTAAGCTGCTCAATTTTCTAATGCAAAGAAGAAAGAACATGGTGCTGGATGTCTCCCAGTCCCTGTGCTGCTTCTCAGTGCTATAAAAGCAAAAGTAAAGCTCCATCATTAGCTCCTTGTACCATTAGGGAGCTTTGCAGTTCACACTGGACAGACACGAAGCATTTGAAGCACCAGGCAGATGGGGGTTTCAGGGTTAAAGCAGGAGAGAAGGCAGGAAATGAGAGGAAAAAGTGAAATCTCTGTGTGTGGAAGAGACTCTTTTACCAGATGACTCTGCAAAACAACAGAAATTCACTGGGCATTAGCAGTACCATTTGGGATCACAAACCTGACTCCAGATTAAAAAAATCTCAGTCTTCAGATGGAATTTCTTGCCTGGGATGAATAGATAAGGAGATTCATCCGGTTTAACACCTTGTGTTTTCCCAGGAGGTATATCCCAGTCCCAGTTTTAGGGCCAATGGCAGAACCCTCACAATGCAGATTCCTTTTGGTAAGAGAATTTTACAATAAGAAAGATCAGAAGACCGGAATAAAATGCTGTAACTTTAATGAGGGAAAAGAAGAGGGATAATGAGATGAAAGGGTGCAAGAGGAAAAAGAGCAAATGCACAAAGAAACAGTAGAAGCAAGCTCAGACTGGATAGTGGCAGCAAAGAAGTGTTGGGGTGGGAAGAATCAGTGAGGCAGGTGTGAAGGGGCAGGCCCAGGAGCAACTGAGGCCAGCAGGAAGATTGCAGTCCTGGAAAACTGGAGCCAACACAGAGACAAGGCACTCAGGAAGAGGAGGCTGCGAGGGTGAAATGCAGAGCCAAAATGAAACACAAAGAACATGTCATAATAGCATCTGGGCATACTCTTCTAGCCACCCTTTCTTTCCAGAACCTTCTTCACACTCCTGCCTCTCACACAGGGTCTGTGTTCTCTTGAAACATTCCCCCCAGCAATCTCTGTATGCACTCTCCAGTGCTGCTGCCAATCCACTCCAGGTTGAAACAAGAGGGGGAAGTGGGAGGGAAATGCATAGAAACAGCGAAACAATGACAACCTGACACAACCCCCTGCTTGGAGTGCTCCCTGCTCCAGCCTGTTCCTATAGAGCTCATTCTAGGTTGAAATCCTGCACAAAACCTGTGGGGAAAAGCCAGCAGAAAAACCTTTCCATGAGATGGGAAAAGCAAGGAGACTCCTCATGATGCAGAGAACCAGGAAAGCATTGTTCTGTGAAAATGGGAACTGAGGGGAATGAGTGATCTGAGTAGGAAAGAGGCATCAGGTTCTATCAAGTCAAGTATCAAGTGAGAACAGATGCTGATTTTTATCTCCTGAATGTGAAGCAACAAAGGGAGGAATTGCTTGGTTGCTGAATATAATCCGCTGTCTTCCTTTAATGGGTATTTCTGCTGCTTAGAGCCCTTCACAACCCCCTGAGTCCCAGTTACCTGTCACTCAGTGCCTTACACCAACCCAGCACACGCTTCAAAACTAACCCCTGCATACCTTTCTGGGTTGGTCGCTGACATCAAAAACTGGTTTGTTTATTAACAAAGGAGGAGACAACTGGTGATGATGTGCAAAAAACACCCAAATAACTTTACTCCTGAAACACCCCGGTGTCATTTCACTGGGCACCGCTACCACGAAGGACCAGGAGAACATAAATCACAAGGGCTGCTGAGATTTTCAACAGCGAAAAGTAAACTAAATCATTTTCTTCCCCCAAAATAAAGAAAAGAAAATTCAAAACAAGAAAGAAACTGGGTATAGGGGGACTGTATACTGGTAGAGACTTACTTGAGCCAAAGCAGCATCCCGTTGCTCTATCACCGCGTTCATTTCCTCCGCTATTATTTTCTTTCTCCGTTCTTTGGTCCTGTGGATTCGGTTCAGAATTATAGCTCCGTTCTTCAGGATCTCTATCCCGGTGTCTGCATTGTTTATTCTGTTCAGTAATTCCTGTAATGTCTACCAACAGCATTATATGTTAGTCAGACATGAAGTTTTAATATATTTTATTTAATATAGGGTTTTAATTAATAGGCACATGTGAATTGTAAATTGACTGAGTGAAGTTATTGAATTTTCATATTGCGGCAAAGATGTACATTATTAGTGTGTCAATTCTTCTTTTTCCCACATCTTAGTTCTTGAAACCCACTCAATTGAACTTAAGCCTCTAAGATATAAGACTGACATCAAGAAATCTCCTCAGAGAATGGCTTACCATGTCATTTTCTTCAGGGTTAATATTTTCTAGCCTAGAAAAAAGGGACACAGAAAGCCTGATCAGTAGCATTTCCTTAGTGCAGCAAAATGAGTTCGCTTTTTAAATCTTTAGAACCTCAAGTAATTTCATTCTACTAGTCTTTAGAGTCAACCATGACACTGAACATATTAAAGTGCCACCTGCTCGACTCCATCTTTCAATAATGCTCCGTATCTTCAGCACTGACTTCAGACTGTTAAGTTATTAATGTTTACTGCTATATATGACTACAAGGATCAATTGTTCATATGTGCTTAGATGAAGAAAGTTCCCCAGCGATAGAAATGACTGATGCTCTTATTTTATTTATTTCTGGGCTTACAACTTTTACCTAACGCTCTGTTTTTGTTGTTTTTACTGCACCCCAAATGAAACCGGGTAGGATTTGCGTAGAGAGCTGGGGGTTTTTTTCATGTTAAAGTAATCGGTTTTCTACCTTTCCTCCAAAATGAGTTAAAAAACCCTGGGTTCTAGTTGACGTTTACTTCAAAATATTTTGATTTTCTACCTTGCATAAGACAGCAAGCTAAGCCAATTCCTTGGAAAGCCCTTGTTTAATTCTGGAACAAACCCTCCCTCTCTGCTCCTTCCTCCTTTTCTATTTCAACAGAACATCTATTGACCTGTCAAATACAAAGATGATACAAGGAATTTAGAGTCATAGAGCACTGAAGGCTGGCTGTGCAAAAGCAAAAGATCTAGTGAATGGGGTCCTCTGAATTTTATCCGACCTCAAGTCAGCAATAGGGACAGAGCATTATTCAAAACACCTCTGGGCAATTTAACATGGAAGAGAGCCTTCTGTGGAAAAGTGAGTGTGTTAAGCACTCAGTACCACTCCACATCCACTTTCTTCATGGTGACTTTAGTACAAATAGATGTGGTACCGGTGCATGATGTTTTTGAAGGCAGATGGAGCACCTTCAAACATCCACTAGACCACACAAACCTGTTCTACAGTGCTGGGACTGCTGCTGCTCTGCTGCCAGGATTTTAGCCAGCGAACATCACAGAGCACTCGACATCCCATCCCATCACTTGACAGCATATTTTTGCATTGAAGTAATAATGCAGAGTAAATCAACCAGCACAGAAATTCATTCTTTAAATAAAAAACTAACGCGGAATGTGCTACAGCAGCTGCTGCTCTGTTTATACGGGATTCCCCGGCAGTGACTACCCCGACACGTACGATCAGCACCGGGACTAACCACAAAGGAAAAGTGGTCTTTGCTGGCTTTGACTTGTGTTCACACGGGAACACGAATCATAAAATCACAAATCTAAGTCTAAATGCTCAGAACTGGCTCCTTGCCTGGGCTCCTTGCAGAGTTGCTGCTTTAGGATTTGACATCGCTCACAGTGCCGCTGCGTGCGGGACTTAAAGATCGGATCTCCAGCTAGTTTGTATTCACCAGGAGAGGAACGCTATTTGTCAAAGCAAATTGGCAGGGCTGACCCAGCTCCTCCAGAGGACTTCTGCCCTGCTCAAAGTGTGGGTCAACAACATCACCTGGCTGGCCAGCAGGATGGGAAAGTCGGACACCTTTGGGAGAAACAGGGGTGGGAATAACAACAGGGCCTTCTATGGTACGTGTGGCCCCTCAGCCATCTGGGATCCATCTGTAGGTGTTTAAACACCTCTGCAGGTGACTTCTGTAGGGTAGCTCAGCCCTTCCTGCTACCAGGGATCCATCTGTAGGTGTACAAACACCATGTCTTTTAAAAAGCAGCACCCAGAGCTGTGGATCTGCCCTGCTGCCTCTCCCCACACTGTTCACGGCAGTAAATGACCCTTAGATCACCCATGATCTTACATAGCAGTAGCCCAAATTCCTTTCCTTCCCATTTCTATCGCTGTCCTAATGTAAGCCCAAGGGCCAAGAGGACTGAAGGAATCATAGAAACATCAAGGTCAGGAAAGACCTTCAAGATCATCAAGTCCAACCGTCCAACCTACAACTCCCAACCACTAGCCATCTCCTAAAACACCCCATCTACCTGTTTCTTGAACTCCCTCCTGAGGGACGGTGCCTCCACCCCCATCCTGGGCACCCTGTTCCATGGCCTCCCTGTTCTTTCTGGAAAGTTCTTCCTAAGATCAAATCTAAACCTCCCCCAGCACAACTCAACTCCATTTCCTCTAGTTCTATCACTTGTCATCAGGGAAAAGAGGCCAACCCCCACCTCACTACAACCTCCCTTCAAATGGTTGTAGAGAGCAATGAGGTTCCCCCTCCTCAACAGCCTCCAAGCAGTTGTAGAGAGCAGTGAGGTCTCCCTCGGCTTCCTCTTCTTCAGGCTGAGACTGTTCAGCTCCCTCAGCCTCTCTTCATCAGACCTGTACTCCAGATCCCTAACCAGCCCAGTTGCCCTTCTCTGCCCCCTCTCCGACTGTAACTGGTTGTTAGAGTTAAGTAAGGACAGCAGAATCTCTCCAGCTGCTCATTTACAGGAAGCATTAAAGCCCTGATAAAGGTTGTCAGGCTGTTCAGTGTTGCCCTCCTGTAAAGATCCCTGATTGGAACAAGTCCAGAGCAGATGGAAGGAGTGACCTGTGCTCTAAAACTTGATGAGTTTGGGACAAATAGCCAATTTTCTTTCAAAAAAACCAAACCCCAAACCTCTGTGTGCTCTGTGTCTGAGACAGACAACCTGACCTTTTGAACAACCAGCAACAGGGAAGAAAACATTCAGGCTGGTAGTTGGAAAAGTTCCAAGATTCTAGAAGAAACCCCAAAATCAAATCAACAAACCCAAGTCCCTCAAGGCTCATCCCATCATCTCTGCCCCTTCCAAAGAATTAGAGGAGTGGGCAGCTGAACTCCACTGAAACTAGAAGGAAAGTCTGATGAGGAGAGGCTGAGGGAGCTGGGGGTGTTTAGCTTGCAGAAGAGGAGACTCAGCAGGGACCTCACCACTTTCTACAACTCCTTGAAGGGAAGTTGTAGTTGGGTGAGAGTGGGGTTCCTCCCCCAGGCAACCAGAGTCAAGGTGAGAGGGCAGGCCCTGAAGCTGCCAGGGCAGAGTTAGGTTGGATGTTAGGAAGCCCTTCCTCAGGGAAAGGGTGCTCAGAGCCTGGACTGGACTGCCCAGGGCAGTGGGGGAGTCTACATCCCTGGAAGTGTTGAAGGACAGCCTTGCTTTGGCTCTCAGTGTCGTGGTCTGGCTGATGGGGTGATGTTAGGTCCTGGGCTGGGCTGGGTGAGCTCAGACGGCTTTTCCAGCCTCAATAATTCTGTGATTCTGTAAAATTTCCACTTAGCCACATAAACCCCTCTAGAATAAAAAGGCTGAGAAAAGTCATTGAGGTTGACTCTGCTTCTGAGAATGCAACACCCCAGGTTGACTCTTCTCGGTCACAGACCTGGCTGTCTCCTCCCCATTGCAAAATTCCAGGCATCCAGGCTGATGTAGAAACGTGTCCCCTCTCACCTCAGCTGTTACCACAACAAGTGAAGCTGCCCAGTGTTGTGAAAAACCTGCGTGCTGGAGCCAGGCTCCGCTCAACCGTTTCTGCTTTGCAAGGTGAACGGCTGCTTGAAGATGCTTCCTGGAAGCTTAGGGTGACAGAGCCAGAAGAAAAAGCAGCCGAGCCTGAAGGAAGCAGCACTTTGGCACTGCAATGCCCGGAGATTTCAAAACCACCCAAAGCCTTTCTTCAAACCCCACCCCCCAAAATCAAAATCACAACCCTACCAAGGCAGTAACCACAAGAGGAAAGGTTTTTACTCTTTGGAAGGAATAAAGAATGAGTTTTCATCTCTTTCAGGGTTTTACAGATGCCAGTTAGTGCCCAACAATTCATTAGCATTAACTAATTAATGCTGCATGGATGATTAACACAGAATCACACACAATCACAGACTAAGCCTGGTTGGAAAGGACCTCCTAGATCTCCGAGTCCAACCATCCCCACACCAACAAAACCCTCAGTCCCTGAGAGACTGACAGACACAACCTGACCCCCTCCCTGCTGCCACTCCAGCACCGTGTGAAGCACCATGGCTACACGGTTCTTCAACACCTCCAGGCAGGGGGACTCCACCACCTCCCTGGGAAGGCCCTGCCAGTGCCCAACCACTCTGGCTGCAAAGAATCTCTGCCTCAGAGCCAGTCTGACCCTCCCCTGCCTCAGACCAGTGCCCCCTGGGCAACCAGGTCCAGTGTCAGGCAACTCTATGCAGCATCAGCAGAAACTACCTTTTAGTCATTACCAGTGCAGCCAGTGCCTCCTGCTGTGACATTCCTCAGGGGAAGGCAGTAGGAATGCTGCCCAAGAAATGATGTTTCTTCTTTTTTGTCACCCTTCTGCTTAGAACTGAGCTGGTCTCCAGCAGATGAGTCAAACACACAGGAGAGGTTGAAGGGAAAACAAGTGATGCTGTTCTGAGGAAGAACTGCCACACACATTGTCCGTGAGTTCCACCAGAGAAGAAACAGCTATGAGCCTCTCCCACACTTAATAAGCAGTGACTTCCTCCAGAATGCCCAAACTTACTGACCAGCTCTCTTGACCAGAGGAATGAACTCATGGCAGGGCTTGACTGCTTTAACTAAAGATCTTGAGTTTATCATGTGATGTCTGGGGCCACTCGAAGCTTTTTTTGCTTTCTTTACTCTTGGAACAGGCAGAATTAGGAGAATGAGAAGAAACTTGAAAGGTAGGGTAAAGCTCATGGTTGTGCTACCTCATGGGAATTGAAAGCACTTTGCTAATTTCCTCAGATTGCTCCTCAGAGCAAGATTTCTGACGCAGACAGACCTATAACTGGATCTGTAGAGCCCTTCTCTAACAAGCTGTGTGCTAATTCTTGTGGGAATGGAATCTCCCAACCTTGCTCTTGAGTCATTCAGGCTGTGACAAACTCGAGGAACTTGGATTCTTGGATTCTCCACAGGGTAATGGTGCACAACGATGTGCAGTTAGTGACGTCTGTTCAGATAACATTCTCTTGCCCTACCCACAAAAACTAACCAAAAGAAGATGACTGGTCAGCATCCATAAAGAGGAAAGAGGAAAGAGATTCTTAGAAGAATCAATTATTTAAATCATAATTGCCTGCCGTTTAGTTAAGTAACAGCTGCACCTATTCAGTCTCCCCCCATGAAAAGCGTCTCTGTTTGCTTTTATTTCTCTTGGCTGAAAAACAGGGGGAAATTCAGACCGAGTGGGACTACCCTTTGGGAGAATACGGTAGATGGTAACTCAAATGATGACAACTTGAAGGGAGAAGGGCTACATGGAGTTTCAAAGCTGCCTGTATTGCAAAGTGAGAGAAGAAACTTCAGAGACACCCCTTACTTAACTACTTTAAGATTATCTGTTTATCTGGTGTTAACATGGCATAATTAGAATGCTACCAAGTACTAAAGATACCCTTTATTGCCTTACAAACTGTTCCTACACTAGAGATAAGAAAAGCCCCGCATACTTTTACTACATCACCCACATCACTACAAGTTGTTTTGCTGAAGGAAGTATCTAGGAGGCTTAGAGGCTCCATTGATTTCCTATACATTGCAGCTCCTGACTGTCATTCCGGTACTCCTTGTCCGAAGATCCCTATTAAATGTTACCCTCCTTCTCTAGAAATAAATCAATATCAAAGCTTTTCATTATATTTTTAATTGCTGTGATCAAAATTATTCACCTTGCTCTCAGCCTTCAGATCAAAATACGGTCTTACACAACAGCATAGTAGGACTAGCTCTACCCTGCCCCTGATATTTCATCACAGAGAGTTTTGGGCCAAGTTCTCCTACATAACCACTGTCGAGCAGTTCATGGCAGTCACAGGAACTCTATACTCACTCTCTGAGAGACTCTTCTAAGCGCTGGACTCGTTGAAATGCTTCATCCCTCTCTTCATTGGCCAACCTAAGCCTTGCCATGACAGCCTCGTCACGTTCCCGTTGAGCAGAGTAAACTTCTTCCACCAGAGCTGCAAAAGCAACCAGTGTGTTTAGCAAACAAGTTTGACAGGGAAGGACACCATCAGATGCTCTTACCTGGGCCTCTGCCAGCACCAAGATCAACATTTCTCCACTGGCCTCAGGTAACGCGGGGTAAGGTCTGTGCCACTCTCCAGACACAACACCCCATGGCTGTTGATTGCTAAAACAACTGTTTTAAGGAATGAACCGAAGCCACATGTTTTTGAACTCACCTCTGTGTAATCAAACAGGGCAAGGAAGGGATTTGCTTTGCATTCTCACTGCTTGTTTAATGGAAAAGTAATTCTTCAAGCTCGGGATCATCTAAGACACCGAGAGGTTTCTTCTAGGTCACAAAGTTAAAAGTAATGATCCATAAAAACGACTTCCAGCATCACGCTGCTTCCTATCGGGGTGGCACGGTGATATTAAGTATTAAAAATATTAATATTTTCATAGTCTGCCTCAGGTATCACAAGAGTGGCACAGCTGGCATCTCTCCTTCCCTGCCAAGCCTTCCCTTTATTGTGTAATATACTGCTATATTATCTGTTACGGCATACATGGACCTTGGAGCATTAGGTGCCAATAAACTAAGATTTACTGTCTATCCTTGGGAGCAAACTAACACCTTCAAGTCATTCCTCATCCCGAGCTTACGGTTTCTCCCTGCTTCTCCCCTGTCAATATGTCTAACCCCATCTTTGGCACTCCGCCAGGATCCTTACCTCGACCCTGCCTCCACTCCAAGTCTTTATATTCATTCTTTCATCATTTCCCTCTGCAATACTGCAAATCTCTCCTCGCAGTCATCAGCAAACCCAGTCACCGCGACCTCTAGGGGCCTTGTCCCCATGTCCCAGTACATAAAGGGTGGCTGCCGAGAAGATGGAGACTCCCTGCTCACAAGGAGTCCCACAGAAAAGACAAGGGTGATGGATACAGCCTGCTCCTGGGGAGATTCCCATTGGACTCCAGAGGGAAATTTTTCACCACAAGAGCAACTGGACACTGGAATGGTCTTCACAGAATCACAGAATCATTGAGGCTGGAAAAGCCCTCTGAGCTCAGCCAGCCCAGGACCTCACATCACCCCATCAGCCAGACTAGGGCACTCAGGGCCACAGCCAGGCTGTCCTTCAACACCTCCAGACACAGGGACTCCCCCACTGCCCTGGGCAGTCCAGTCCAGGCTCTGAGCACCTTTTCCCTGAGGAAGGGCTTCCTATCATCCAACCTAATCCTCCCCTGGTGCAGCTTCAAGCCCTGCCCTCTTGTCCTGGCAACAGTTGACTGTCAGAGGAGTCCAACCCCACTGACTACAACCTCCCTTCAGGGAGTTGAAGAGAGGAAGAAGGTCCCCCCTGCATCTCCTCTTCTCCAGGCTAAACACCCCCAGCTCCTTCAGCATCTTCTCATCAGTCTTTCTCTCCAGTCCCTTCCCCAGCCTCATTGCTCCTCTGGACCCACTCCAGCCCCTCAATCTCTTATTTAAAGTTACTCTCTTGAAGTGCAATGTCATAGTATGACATAACACAAAACACTTGATGGTCCTTCATAGAATGGGACAGTAAGAACACGGTAGTACATTTTGGTAGCAGCTACATTGCTGGCACAGAACACACTCTGTCAGTACTGAAAAAACCCCAATTCCCCAGCCAAATGCAACACAGAAAGTGGAAAGTGTTCACACAGTTCACAACCAGCTCAGACAGAGCGGCTGTTCCACCCCTGGAAGTGCTCAAGGCCAGGCTGGATGAGACTTGGGGCAACCTGGTCTGGTGAGAGATGTCTCTGCCCATGGCAGGGGGTTGAGACTGGATGATCTCTGAGGACCCTTCCTACCCAAACCGTTCAGTGAAAACAACTGCTGGAATGGCTAAACCGCTGTCTAAAGTAACTGAGGATTTGGCACGTACTACTGCTCTGGGGTGAAGGAGTTGCCAGATGACTCCAGACCTTTCTGGTGTCTCTGAGAGCATCCCTTCTGTAAGGTCCTGTCCCCACCTCAGCAGGGAAACCCCCAGTCTGCTGACTGCTACGATGGATGGCACACCATGTGGAGGTGCTGGTCTGGCACACCTCATTCTCACTCTGTTTAACCATAACCAGCAGTAATCAGGCTTTGTAAAAACCAGGCTATTGCTTACTTGTCCTTAAACCAGAGTGATGTGTATGTAATGGCATAAAAACCCTCAGAGGAAGAGATTTTTACAGTTAATCTAAACATCTCTGATCTCTACATCCCCAATAGCAGCCCAGAGGTGAGTCCCCTTGAACAGCAAACCCTTCCCCCCCACAGAAGTCCATTGCAAAACTCTGTCCTTTACCCATTGGTTATGGAAAGTGACTTAAATTGAGCAACTCCTTCTTGTAATTGTTTTATCTTTCCACTAAATTAGGGCACTGGAGCAAATACCCCAATGAGCAGAGCCACCAGCTGCACTAAAGAAACCAAACTGATAACAGATCCAGATCGATTGCAAGTGATCCAGCAGGATGACTGAGCCAGCAATGTGCTCTTGTGGCCAAGAGGGCCAACAGCATCCTGGGGTTGATCAGAAGGGGGGTGGTTAGCAGATTGAGAGAGGGTCTTCTCCCCCTCTACTCTGCACTGGTGAGACTGCAGCTGGAGTATTATGTCCAGTTCCAGAAGGAACTGGGGCCCCTCAGTTCAAGGACACAGAGCTGCTGGAGGGTGTCCAGCGTAGAGCAACAAAGGTGATGAAGGGAGGAGAGCAGCTCCCTGATGAGGAAAGGCTGAGGGAGCTGGGTCTCTTGAGCTTGGAGAAGAAGAGGCTGAGGGGGCCCTCATTCATGTCTGCAAACATGTGAGGGGTGGGTGTCAGGAGGATGGAGCCAGGCTCTTCTCAAGGTCATCTGGGGATAGGACAAGGGGCACTGGGTGCCAGCTGGAACAGAGGAGGTTCCATACCAATATCAGCAGGAACTTCTTCACGGTGAGGGTAACAGAGTATTGGACCAGGCTGCCCAAGGGGGTTGTGGAGTCTCCTTCTCAGGAGACGTTCCAGACTCACCTGGCTGTATTCCTGTGTGACTTGGTCTGGGTGATCCTGCTGTGGCAGGGGGATTGGACTGGCTGATCTTTTGAGGACCCTCCTGATGCCTAGTGATTCTATGTTTGGCTTTTGCTGCTCTTTCTTACAAGTAATATTGCAAGTTAATTTGCTTTATGATAATAGAACAGATTAGTAGACTCATGTAAGATGCCTGCGGGAGGTCATGGGCTGGGCTTGATGATCTCAGAGGTCTTTTCCAACCTCAATAATTCTGTGATGCTGTGAAAAAAAACCCCAAACTTAGCTTTATGGCATTTTAACACTGTGTAGCAGTGCTGACACTGACCTCACACCATTACTGATTTGAAAAACAATTGAGTACTGTGAAATTGATAGAATGTCTCTGTATTTCTGACTCTACTTCTTATTTACTTTATGTTTTAATACTACATGGAAGATTACCATGCGTTACACAACCGCAGGTACTCTGAACTATGATGAGGTTACCAACAACATTCCCCATTCAGGCTGAGCTAAGGATGAGTAGAAGCTCAGGACTGCAAGGACCACAGGGTTCTTCAAATAAAGCACTGAAAACAAGAACATCACTGGGTTCCATCGCAGCAGGAAACCCAACCATTCTGTGTCAAACGTGAAGTATAAGCTGTCCTATGAAAAGTCTATTAGGAAGAGTGACATAAAAATCCTCTGTATTAAATAAATATTAAAAAGTAAAGTAAAGAATATCCAGGTGATCATCTCTCCACTTCCTAATGGTGAAAATTCACTGAGTGTAACGTGTGAGGCTCCTCTGAATTCCCAACCCCACGATACGGCACATCCAGTAAAACCCCAGCCCCAGACTGGCACCCTGACATCACGCCTGAACCAACAGAAAAGCGAACCAGCTACTTAGTCACCAACGGCTCTGGCTGACACCAGGAGGTTTTTCTTGGAGACCTTCCAGTGGTGAACCAGCTCACCCTTATCCTGTTTATCTTGAGGCCCGACCAACGAGAAACACAAATTCTTACAGAGCTGGTGTTTGAAGCACAAAATGACTCACAAAAACAAAGCACGAGAGGCCAATGGCATCCTGGCTTGGATCAGCACTAGTGTGGCCAGCAGGACTAGGGACATCATTCTCCCCCTGCACTGGGCACTGGGGAGGCCTCACCTTCAGTACTGGAGGCAGCTGTGGGCTGGAGTGGGTCCAGAGGAGCAATGAGGTTGAGGAAGGGATTGGAGGGAAAGACTGATGAGGAGAGGTTGAGGGTGTTTAGCTTGCAGAAGAGAAGAGGCAGGGACCTCACAACTCCCTGAAGGGAGGTTGTAGTTGAACTCTTCTCCCAGGTAACCTGCACGAGGATGAGAGGGCAGAGCCTGAAGTTGCCAGGGGAGGGTTAGGTTGGATGTTAGGAAGCCCTTCCTCAGGGAAAGGGTGCTCAGAGCCTGGACTGGACTGCCCAGGGCAGTGGGGGAGTCTGTATCCCTGGAGGTGTTGAAGGACAGCCTGGCTGTGGCCCTGAGTGCCCTGGTCTGGCTGATGGGGTGATGTCAGGTCCTGGGCTGGGCTGGAGGAGCTCAGAGGGCTTTGCCAGCCTCAATGATGCTGTGATTGTGTGAACAGTCAAGTATGAAGCGAAAATGAATTGTGCCATTTACTAACTCAAGAGTTAAAATGATTGAATCCCCTGCTATTAAATTAGAGGCATGGGGGGGGAGGGATTATTTTGCAATGCTCACAAACATCGCAGTACCCACTAAGTTGACAGCACTAGGTCGTTGCTGAAACTTTATTTGCTCGGCAATAGTTTAATAACATCTTTCTCCTTGCAACCACAAGCCCCTGCAGGCGCTCTCAAAGAGCTGCTGCTTTTAAAAGAATCATTACGCTCGACTCATCAATTCTAAAACATTCGGAGTTTTTCAGCGAAGAAAACAATTGTAAACAGAGCGCTTTTGTAAGGGAGATAGCGGCGACAAAGTTCACTTCGAAAATCAATATAGCATTTTAGCTGGAATTTGCTCATTAAACACCCACAGCTCTAATGCAAATTATGATGGAATGAATAAAGCAAATACATATGCTTCTTTCTTTTTATTAAATGTAAAATCTACTGTTAATTGCATCTGGTATGTCATATAAACTTTTCTCCTTAACTATTAAATGGAAGCTTTTACAAAAGTCATTAGAGATTCTCTTTCTTTGACTTGTATAAATTTCAATATTTGTTCAGTAAAGGTTCACAGCAGTTAAATTACATTAACAAATATTATTAGCTACTATGTAAGCCAACTAAGTAAAATACTTATATTGCAGGTAAAACAAATCAATGGGTGTTTACAATAATATTTGGATATGTCCATTTTTAAACAAGCTTATCAAATAGCATGTAATTCTTAGGCAAATGAGAGAGACTCCGAGTGGATGGTGGGGTTTTTTTTTCTTCCCAAATACTCAAATTTGTTTAGTAAGCTAATTGTTTTCTAATATAGCCAAAAGTAAATATGAAGAAGATGAACCATACCGAGTATGAGTTTACCGAGTCAAAGCAGTGTACATATTTTCTTAGTTGAACCCGATTCTTTTGGCAAACCTATCTTCTCCCACTTTGGAAAAGCACCTTTCAAATGCAGCAGCGGCGAGAAGGTGCGCTGGAAATACAGTCGAGTTTAAACAGCGCCGCGGGATTTCACCAAACAACGGGAGTTTGGGGGAAGGGAGCGAAAGATGGTTCCCAGGAATTAAAAAAAAAGAGGCTGTTTGCTGATTTCCTAGAGGTCATCTGTGTCAATAACAAACCAAAACTGAATAGGAGAGGCAAGAAAGGAAGGGAACAAAAAATCCTGGTAGGACTTAAAACATCCACGGCAGCAGCAATCACTTCACATCACTCATTCAAATAGGTAAAATCCAGAATACGAGGAAAAGATGAGATCACTACCCACAGCACGATCACAGAAGTCGCAGTAAATACTCTCTAACAACTGGCTCCCGAGATCCATCAGCTTTGCAGGAATAACGGCAGCACTTTGGACTTTGCAAGGCGTTTGACATTAACGGACACGAGGAAATGCTGCTCTTGGCTTTGCATGTGAAGAAAAACTACCCGAGGCAAGAAGCAGCACAACTAAAACATCGTTAATTGTTCTTGTAACTAGTTAGAGCGAGCAGCTACTTCCAAGAGAAAGAAATGGTGAGGAAGCTTTTCCGCAGATAGCAACGTGTTGCTGCGGAGGGTCAGGGTTTTGCAGGTTGAGATTTGGTATTCAGTGTCAGTGGCTGCTGATCAATATATGATTTGGGATTTTCTTTGGCATCGATTCTGGTGATTTTACTAGTTACTCGCACCATCACGGCGACAAGAACTACATGAGGAGTAATTCAACAAGAAAAACACGATGAGAAATACAAATGAGATTCTAGGGTTTTACCAAATGGATAAAATTATAGCAATTAATAGCAATTAATGACTCAAAAAATAAAGTCTGATGTGTGATTTGCCCTCTGTTTCATGAGGATCTGCAGCTCTAACAGAGGAGTGAAGGCTGAACTCGTGATAAAAATGAAATAACACTTGTGTTGTGCTTTCTGCCCCCTGGAAATCTGCATTATTCTGAAGGGAAAAGCAGAAACACCAAAGAACTTGCTCAGCCATAGGTAGAATTCAAGGTTCCTGTGATGAACTTCCCGCTCATCCCGGTGAAATTTATCCTAAGGAGAGGATGGACAGAAGCCTTTTAGGGTTTTTATTGTGTTTTCACTTTGGCTGTCTGAGTCTGCTACACAAATACGAGGAACTAGGGCAGTACACTGGGAAAAGGGGTGTGATGTTGTCATGGTGTGGGGGGAATGAAATGTCTTGTTGCCTTTTCCCCAAAATCAAGGAAGTTTTGGGGTTTGCCCTCTATATTTTTATTTCTGCCTAGTAGCACTTCAGCTAAATTAATTGGTTTCTATGGTCATTTGGGTTCTTAAACCACAACAAATGTCTATCTGCCTTCTCACTGTCATCAGTCCTCCCATTCCATTCCACTATTGCTGGGTCTCTGTGCCTCTAATCACAGGAGGTCGTGGAAACTATCCTGGCCATTTCCAGATGGGTCACTGCTATGAAATGACATTTAACCACTGCTATTAAATTTGATTTAACCTTATGGGCACTCGTGTGCCCTCCTTACAGAAGCACAAACACGTGTGTAGTGGTTACCCAGTCACTTCAGACAATCAAAATCACAGAATCACAGAATGTTAGAGGTTGGAAAGGACCTCAAAAAATCATTTAGTCCAACCCCCTCCCCAGAGCAGGATTCTCTGAGACTTCCTTCTAGCGGACTTAATGACTGTATTTACAGTCCTTCAAGAAGTCAATCTTGCATTTACAAATAAACACCAATTCTACTGCATTGCTACCAAAGCCTTTGCTTCTTTGATTAACTGATGTCTGCACAACCCTAGAAACGCCCAAACCCCACGACCCATATGGAGTTCACGCTCAGGTTCGTGGCAAACCACCAGGAGCTCCAGGGCCGCCTGTCAACTTCAAGGCAGTACTGAAATGTTCTATTAGAGAACACCCAGCTGAAGTCCCTAGCTCCTTCTTTGAAAGCTACCGTTCATTCACTCACTTTCAGTTACAACCTATAGCTGAAAATAATAAAAGCAAAATAGTGATAAGAAGCTCATAGGAAAACTACTGACGGAGTTTCCACCGGTCTATACCAGGAATTATAGACTCCAAGTCATTTACACCTAAATGTGACTTTATAGATAAAGCAATCTGAGCAAACACTGATAGAACATAGTGAATTCTTTATTACTTTGTGTTTGTTGCATGTATTTAGGGCACAGCATTCATCCGCTCCCGCATTTCCAATGCTATAAACAGAGTGTTCTTAATAAAAGGCTGAAGTTGCTTAGTGGCAGCTCTGCATAGGGTTTTCTTTGTGTACTCAGATCCCAATTCAATTAAAAAAAAAATAAAGTGGGAAAGAATAGGAGAGAGCATTATACACAGACCCCAAGGCAGTTCTTGTGAAAGCCAATCCCTGTACAATACTTAAGCCTCTGCTTCTAACACACTAAACCCAGCTGACTTCAAAATTCAAACCATAATGCTGTTAAAACTTTCTTTTCCAGAGAATAATTACTGCTACCCGGCCACTGAAGGTGAAAACATCTAAATGCTGCTTTCAAGTTTGCGAGTTAGAATTTCACAGGTTAAAAAATAAAGAACGTGTAACGCCCCAAGAAATAGATTATTCGCATTTTTATTCCTGAATAAAGCCCAATTCTTTATGCTCGTCTAGCACCATCGTGGGGAAGAGAGAGAAGGGCCAGGCTAATCATAAAAATACATAGAAGATAGTGGCTTGGGTTTTACTTGTGAGCTCCACCCACGAACAGCTTAGTCGTTTACATTTTAACCTACAGCAGCTCTTCATAAAGCGGCTTTCAAAGAGCCACGCACAACTTTTTGACAATCACCAGCTCAATCTGAAGGGAAAATGACATCGTTTCAAATCAAGCTGTTAAAAATTAAGCTACGATGCTGTCAGCCCTGCTACCCCCACCTTGGGCTTTGTTCCCCCTTGTCCTTTAGGTGAATTGTCTACCTTCCCATAAAGGGGAAGGGGTTTGGGGTGGGGTGGGGTGTCAAGCCCTACAGCTATTTTCCGAATTCTCTTATTTACCAGGAACTATTTGAAAAACAAAATGAATGTTCAGGAAACAGTTTGGCATAATGAATCATTAATAGGTCAAAAGTCCTCAGAATTCTATAGACTTTAAATACAAATGAATTACGCACGGAAAACTGGGTGAGGGAAGTCTACGCACTGCCTACCTCAACTGTAAAATATCACTCATATTTAGGTTTATAAACGCAAGGGTCGGGAACTCCCGAGTTCTTTTGGCTAAAGCCCAATATTGGCCTTATTTCAGTTTAATTGGAAGAGGATCTTGAATTCATCTTCTCCATGAGATATCAGGAACCTGGATTTCTGTTTGTACCAAAGGTTAATAAGAAATGTGTCTGCAAAAGTCAAACAGCATTAAATACCAAAAACTGATTATTATTCTGCAGGAGTGGTTCTGTCATTCATAATCTCTCCATGCTCCAACCTTCCCCAGCTAATCTTTAATGGATGACATGCAAGGAAGAGAAATAACATCTAAAAAAGGGGCTCTGAAGTGAGCTGGGAAGAAATGGAAAATACTGGAACTTATTGCCACCCAAAGTTTATGCCTGGCAAGATTACTTATTTCCTCTTACTTTATGGGATATTAAATCAAAGTGGCCCTAAGCTAATAGGCACTTGGATCCTTGTTTTCAGGTTTGCTATTAAATCTCTCGTACATGTCGTTATTTTTCAAGTTAATTTAGGAAACTTCCAATAACGACCGTGAGCATTTCCATACCATGTTGGAGAATTCCACTTCCAAGGATGATCGTGAGCGTTTCCATACCATTTTCGAGAAGTCCAAACTGCCACAACTGTTCATACTCAACAATTTTATGAGAAACAGACTTGAAGAAAGGGAACTCTGGGGTTTCCAAGAGACTGAAAGCTAGGGAACATATCCATCGGTGCTAGAAGTGCTGCTTCCCCCTTTCTCCTATCATTACCCTGGTCTTTCGGAGAGCAGAACGCAGCTTTTAGGTATTAAAGGTGGTGTGCAACACCGAACAGACCTAGCAGGGCTGGACTCAGTCTACTTCTTCCTGCGGAGCTGAGCTGGCTCGGATTTTAAAAAATATGAAATGTGGGTAACATTACTGTTAGATATTGGGGAATAAAAAAGGGAAAAGCCCTGCAGAGTAACCTCTACGCAGACAAATTTAAGGAGAAATGATTTTATTTTCCTTCACAACTCTTCTTACAGCACTGAGATAGCATTGGGGAGGCTCTGATGCCAACTCTGAGTCACCCTGGTGCAGTAATGGTGGGGCTTACTGTAAGAAAACCTGGGGTTTGATATATTTTCCAATACAGAGAGGCTACCACTATGCCCTACAACTCTCCCACTCAGCCAGCTCTTTGCTCTAAGAGTCCCCCTGTATAACCCTTCTGCTAGAAAAGGACTTATTTGTCCTTATTTTTCAACAGCTTTTCTTTTCTATCTTCATCTTCCAGGCTAGTCCGTTCTGTTTGCTGTTCAAGATGTGAAAGTTCTGCAGCTCCACGTTTCCAGATTTGCCTGCTCTGCATGCCCAGCTCACACGTGGTGTTCCCTTTCACCTTATCCTAGTCTGATTTTATGAAGTTCTTTTCCTTTGATTTCCCTGATGTTGCCTCCACCTTTGTTCGAAGCTACAGATCTCCTTTAGCCACAGCCACCTGACACAGGGATGAGGACTCAAGGAAGTTCTAACATCTATTTTCCAAGCTACGAAGATTCTAAACGGGAAGTTATTTCTTGCACACCCTGTAAAGCATCCTCATCCATCACCTGCATCTTCTGCCTGAATTCTGCTGTCTCTTACTCTCTCATGAAGCCTCTCACTTTTTCTCTTCTTCCTCTGAACAATCAATATTTACTCTGAAAAATCATGAGGTGAAAAGCTTTGAGTTCTTTGATTCTGAAGACTGTAGCAGCATCATTTTTAAATGGCCTTCAGCTTTTCATACAATCACAGAATCATTAGGGATCAGAAGGGACCTCGAAAGATCATCCAGTCCAATCCCCCTGCCACAGCAGGATCACCCAGACCAAGTCGCACAGGAACACAGCCGGGCGGGTCTTGAACATCACTGGAGAAGGAGACTCCACAACCCCCCTTGTTTAGGTAAAACCCATCAATTAGAAGGTTTCATTTGAAAACAGACTTGCAATACTCCTCAACACAGATAACATTATTATGGTCTGCCTTTCTGATGGGGTTTTTTTTTACCATATAATTTTGTGGAGTCATTTTCTTATCATACAGCCAGGACTAAGTAATAATAAAAATGCAAACACCCATATTTACAAGCCTCACTCTACCATGTGTTGTACCTCAAAGAAATTAAACATTAACCAGCCCCATGGAATCACAGCACCATGTGTTCTCCTTTCCTCCAAGGACCTAACTCAGAGGGGACAAGTTATTTTTCCCTTAAACACACTGAGGCTTCTTTATTAGGTTCTCCTTGTCCAGTAGAGCTCTCCCCAGGGTTGTTAGGAAAAAGAGCCTCACAGCCCTCTCAGTTTGGTTCACACCATTCCAGGTTTCCAAACTTTTATCTGAACCCGGTAACTTTGGTTCCTGTGAGACAGGAACCAAAAACACCTGAAGTATGAAAGGCGCTTCCTTTTGGCAAACAGCTTCAGTAGGAAGGAGCCTCCTGCCCTCTCTCTCTCTCACTTTCTCTCTCGGTGTTTTATACTTCCTGAACTCAGAGAAGGAGAAACACGGGTATTTTTTTATGGGAATCATTATTACACAGTGCAGTTCTATTTCAAATGTGGATTATTCTTCCTTTTTTTAAATTGACTTGCTATGTTAATCATTACATACTCAATTATAGGATAATATTAATTGTATATTAATTATATATTGAATATATATTGCTTAGATATTGCTTATATATTGATTATATATCCAGTATGTACTCATTATAGATCTTTATAAATGATGGACTGTATAATTACCTACATACTCGTAGTTACATAGGTAATATCATTAACTCTAATTCTGTTACATTATCCACACTATAATGTTTTGAAGATAATACTACGTTTAGAATCTAATTAGAAAGTTCAAACAGCAGGGTAGGAAAAATCCAGCTGTCTCCATAAAAATGAAACTAGCGATGGTTTTGCCGCACCTTCTGACACACATTTCTTTCCAGGTTTTCACGAGCAGTGAACACCCACATCTCAAAGAGAACCTTTTGCTAGTACAGAGGTAAAACACTGTACAAATATCCAGGAACAAACACTGAACTTGGGATTCAACCCAGCAGCCTTTGACTGCTGGCTATCACCGGGAAAACATCTTTTCTACTGAAAATAAGGCAACTGGTTTGTGTAAAAGGCAACAGAAAGTATGCTAGTATTTCATTGTGTGGGTTAGATTTGCCTTTCCTGCTGTGTCCACCACAGCAAACCTAGGAACTCTCTCTTCTATCTCTAATTGTCACAGGATACTGTGTTCCCAGGAGTTTGACATTAACTGGAAAGTCAGCCATCTGTTTTTCAGCTGCTTTCTGCTCCATTTTCCTCAAGACCAATATTTTGGGGGCAGGTATTAGCACTATCAATACGAAATGAAGTGTGCGAGGTCTATGAGGACACAGTTGTACCCAGCTTGCCATTTATTGATGAACAAATGATAAGGTTAATTTATAAAACCATTCCCATTAACGGGGGAAAAACCTTGGAGTATTTTTTACGCCGTTCACACTTTTCATTAGTAAAAAAACTTGGCTTTGTTACTCATAGAAACGGCTGAAATCGTGGAGTACAAACAGCCTCCAGCCTTATGGGTCTACCCAACGAACAATAAAGGACAAATATAAACAGGCATTTACTTTCAACCTTTCACTGGGGGCATTTGGATGAACTGCGTTCACTGGAGACATGCCATCAGCAGACAGAAATCCATTATCACCGCCCGAAGAACAGATTTCTCAGGAAAAGAGCAGGTCTCAAGTTGAGGTGAATGTGTGACTATCTCCATAGATGGGGAGGGGGTAGTATTGCTCTGAACGAGCTAAAACAATAAGTGGTATTTGAACTGCTGGTTGAAAGGTAGAGGCACTGGTAATCATTATTTCCCCTTGTTTGTTCAGGACCTTCCAACAAAACAAACAACCTTTTTGTGATTGGATTGACATGGTGTTAACAATGCATTTAATGCCCAAATCAGTATGAATACAGGTAAAGCTCCTGCTAATACCAGTACCAGGATGTTAAAGCCACCTATTTTCTAAGCAACTCTAAACAGCCATACATAAAATAAATAAATAAATAAAAAGGAGTCAAATCTTCCCTCCTTTAGCAAATACAGGGCACATTCACTAGGCCACGTCATATAGCAACCGCGGGTACTGCAGGAGCCGCACAGCCATCTGTTCAGCGCTCGCCTACCGTACCTGCAATCTTTTCTGCAATCTTCGCTTCTGTAGCGCTCTCCTGCAGTTCTAAGTCCAGTTTTATTGTCTTCAGCTCCTTGTCCTTTTCCGAGAGCTTATCTTGAAGCTGAATTGAACAAATGGACAGGGAGATTCTTATCTGGATGAAAATGGTCAACCGGCTCTTAACCACAATGAAATTTTAAGTAATAGTTTCTTACTCATAAAATACAAACACTAAGCAATACAACAGTGCTTCCACTCGTTCTGTTTGTTTATGTCAAGAGCAGGTGCTAAAAATATGGGGGTTCCTGCTCGCCAGCAATGTGTGTGTCTTATTTTGACTCAGGATTCTCCAGCTCTCACCAGCTGTGGTCCCTCTGGCTTAAGAGACCTTAAGATACGTGGAGTATCATGCAGGTGGAATCTTTGCTAATAACCCAGTTCCTACCAGGAGTACTGACATTGCAGTGATGACACAGTGATGTACATGTAGAACTTGTCCTGTGTGCCACTAGACAGAAAGCTGGTAGTCTTTCACACATCTCTAAGCCTTTCTTTTAAGTAGGAATTCACTCTATCCTTGGCCAGATGTATGGAAAGGGTGGGTGTCAGGAGGAAGGAGCCAGGCTCTGCTCAGTGGCACCCAATGACAGGACAAGGGGCACCAGGTGTCAGCTGGAATAGAGGAGGTTCCACATCAAGAGAAGAAACTTCCTCCAAGTGGGGGTAACAGAGCACTGGAAGGGGCTGCCCAGGGAGGTTGTGGAGTCTCCTCTGGAGATGTTTAACCTGCCTGGACTGTTCCTGTGCAACTGGATCTAGGGAAGCCTGCTGCGGCAGGGGGACTGGACTGGGTGATCTGTCAAGGTACCTTCCAATCCCCAACAGTCTGTGATTGTGTGATGTGAGCTTGTCATTGAATATTCAGAAGAAAACCCATGCACAGAAGCGCTATTTAGGAAACTCTGGCTTTGGTTTTGGCCCTCCTTGATTTACATCCCTGATGCAAGAACCTGTGTCACTGATTTAAAAGGTTAAAGGGTAGGATGAAAGATTTCTTTTTAATGCCAGAGAAGCAGTTGTTAAGCAGACACTAAGAATCCAAAAAGACAAGAAAGCTATTGATTGGTGCCCTAAAATAAATAACAAAACCAAATGAGGAACAGTTTAAAATGTGCGTTTTGTAAGACAACCATAAAGGAGCAAACAGTGTGAGCTGAATCTCTCAGCAGTACCTTTCTATTTTTGGCCCTCAGAGTGTCCAGTTCTTTTAAAAGGAACGCAGTTTCCATTTTTCCACCCAAATCTGAAGCATCTTTCCACGTGGATGTAAATTCAGGAAGCATCCTGTCAGCCTTCCTTTCGGCGGTGCTGGGTTAAGGAGAGATGAAAAAGGAAAGACAAAATAATTCAAGATCGTTGTTTATGACATCTCCTCCCCACCCCAAATGAAACCAAATACACGGAATGGAATTGTCAAACACTTGTTAACCACTGCAAATGTATTCAGCACCCAGGGAAAGGGATGGTCCAGCTATCACTTCTTTAATCTGTAATTCTCAGAAAACTGTATAAATCTGGAAGAGTAAATAATTACAGTCCTAAGGGATAAAAGAGACCAACAGAAATTGGCTATGAAGCCTATAAATAGAATAAATATATAAAATTATAGATAAAAGGGAAGCAAATAACCTGGAGCAACAAAGTAAAGAAGCATTTGGGGAGGAAACTGATGCTCAGGTTAAAAGAAACCAAATTCTTTAGTAGGATGGCCAATTCCACGTGGAGTGAAATGAGAAGACCCAGAAGAGATGAACTCCAAGGAGTTCATCTTGTTCATCTCTAGGATGATTCTAGACATTAGAACTGACAACAGGAATTGAATTCCCTGCTCACAGAGCTTTAACATAATTCATTTTTCCACAGACAGGGAAAATGCAGACAAGAGTCAATGGCCACAAAAAGTCTGTCTCAGGGTAAGACTTCCATAAAACTCTTGGCTATCCATTGGGACTCACAGATAGCTCAGGGTCACCATTTAGTGCTGGGTCTGGAACAACTGGGTTAATGGTTGGACTGGATGATCTTTTCCTCAAGACCTTTAACAACCTAAATGATTCTAACAATTCTCTGATTTCATGATTGCATTTTCTACCAGTACAGTGAGTACAGTGACTACAGTGGTGAAATGCTGCGGGCACAGGAAAAGAAGGACAGATAAATAAGGTCATACATACATAGGGATTTTTTTTTTACCTCGATTCTTCAGGGCTGTAAACCCAACGATTTGGAACTCTTCCTCTTTGACTGGTTACTGGTGAATCTGAAAGTTTCAGTGCTTCGGCTTCTTTCTGGATGAAGAATTCAGGGTGTTCCTGAGAATTCCGATGAAACTGAAACTCAGGGCAGAAGTCTTCTGGGTTCTGGTCCCGGATGTGTGTTTCTAATTGGGAACAGAAACAAGCATTTTTTTCTTTTGAAGAAAGAAGAATAAACTTTAGATCTCTCATTTGAAAATAGCTTTTTATACTCAGAAAGGAGAAAGTTCTCCAGCTGCTGATTCACAGCTTTCTAACCTCTCTCATGGATGTAGAAGTTATGACCGGTTTGCTGGATTCTTCTCATGGAAATCTAAAAAGTTCATCAGTATTTCTTGATTTTTCTTCTCCTTAAATGATTGCTTAAAATAACATTAGCCATAGGGATTATCTATCTACCTGTCTATCTATCTATCTACCTCTCTACAGGGCCTCATGTAAAAAATCACTTCCTTTGCTGTCTTGCATATTTTGGTCAACACGTGAAACCTCTCTCTCACAAGAACACACTGGAGAAGACATTCTGAACACGGGGCACAGGCTGGTTTTTAAAATCATGTTTAACCTCATATAATTTTTTAATTTTTAAACCCATGTCATGGCCCCCACCCCAAACCAGTGAGACCTCAGTACCTGCTGGTTTGCCTTGCTGTTAAACGAAGCGGCGGTATTAATCAATGCACTCCAGTGCTTTCCCTCATGCCTCCTGCAAACTGTCTCGTGCACTAATTACCAAGGCTGCAGAGACACGCTGGGGACTGAGGAGCATTTGCAATAATCAAGCTGCACAAGGAAGGGCAGGCCAGCCTTGCAAGCTTTGGAAATATAAACCAACCCATGCCATGGTTTTCATTCCATGGTGTCACCCCCGTTCATTCGGGTTCCTGAGTGGACCAAACAACCTATTTTCCATATAAAATAGAACAAGTTGAGCAGCTCAGATTAATATTTCACTACAGGGAGAAGCTGAACAGCTGATCTTCTGTACGTATTTATCTTGAATGAATAGCTTGTTCACATTGAGGGAAAGAAAAGCAAATGTTAGGGAGAAGGAATATAAAGACACTCGAATTAAAGCTGGGAATTGATTGTGCGGGACGTAAGGGGAAGATAATGCTGTCACGGCTTGAAATAGTAGAGGCAGAGCAGAATTCAATGTTGTTAAGCTGGGAGTGGTTAGAAAGGTCAAGTAAAAACACTGAACCTCACACATTTCACAGACAGCCACTGTTTCTCATAGCTGCTTCTCAGAAGTGGGGAGTTGGCACTGAGATCAGGGAAAGCAGAGTGTTAGAGAATCCTGTACCAGCACTGCTAATATGAAAAGAAACATGGGAGACCTAAGTGCACAGAGGTGCAGCTTCATCTGGAAGGCTGCAGAGGCAGTGGGGTTCCCCCATTATGCCACTCAGCACATGCAGCAGCCCCATCATCCAGCAGAAGCCGTGGGGCTTTCAGCACCCCAGTAGCCACATCGTGCCCATCAGATGATTTTTTGCCTTGTGTGTATGACGACACACACCTGCCCGCGAGAGTTCGAGCAGACTGCCAGTTGTTGTATTAATAAAAAAAGCAGTTTTAATAGCTTCATGGGGAAAATGGATGATGGACTTCATTAAATCTAAAGCCACTGAACTTAAATTCTGTGATATATTGGAAGCAAATGGATAGGAATTAAATAGTTAAGTCTAATGGAAATCTTGAACCTGATCACAGAATCACAGAACCATTCAGGTTGGAAAAGACCCTTTGGATCATTGAGTCCAACCATCAACCCTACTTTGTAAGTTTACCCCTAAACTCTACCCCCTAACACCACAGCTAAGTGACTCTTGAACACAGCCAGGGGTGGGGACTCAACCACTCAGCCTATTCCAGTGCTCAATCACTCTTTCTGTGAAGAACTCTCTCCTGATGTCCAGTCTCACCCTCCCCTGTTGCAGCTTGAAGCCCTTCCCTCTGGTTCTGTCGCTAAGGACCTGTAAGAAGAGACAAGCACCAGTCTCTCTACAATGTCCTTTCAGGTAGTTGTAGAGAGTGATGAGGTCTCCCCTTAGCCTCCTCTTCCTCAAACTAAACAGTCCCAGCTCCTTCAGTCAATCCATTCTGCAGACCCTTCACCAGCTTCATTGCCCTCCTCTCTATTCACTCCATCAATTCAATGTCTCTCTTGTACTGAGGTGCATATATTCAAGGACCCAGTACTCAAGGTGTGGACTTACTAGTGCTGAGTATAGGGGGACAATCATCTCCCTCCTTCCCCTGGTCACACAGTTTCTAATACAGGGCAGGATGCTGTTAGCCTTCTTGTTAGTGTGTTAGACTTCTTGTTAGTCCTGTTAGACTTCTATTAGTGTGGGCACAGATGCATCACAGAAGATTCACGTGCGCATCTCAAAGGATGCTCCTTATTTTTTACTTCTTCCTCACTATTTTATCTTTCCTCTAATTTGCAAACAAGTTTTCAGGGTTACTCCAAAGAAAAGATGCTGTGCTTCATTTTCAAGAATTAAGTCATTCTAGTTTCTGGAAAACAATCCCGAGAGCTCAGTATAAAACAGCACAAGGTTAATATACAGTTTCTCCAAACCAAGCAAATAAGAAGTGCAGCTTTACTCATCTTCAGACTTACTATGGATTTACTAAATGTTTGCAATTATTTAGGCTCCCTCAGTGTAGGATGAGATCCCCTAACCTGCATNTTTTCAGGGTTACTCCAAAGAAAACATGCTGTGCTTCATTTTAAAGAATTAAGTAATTCCAGTTTCTGGAAATCAATCCTGAGAGCTCTCTAACTCTGCAACTAAGAGTAAAGGGTTGTCATAGAATCATAGAATCCTCATGGCTGGAAAGGACCTCCAGCATCATCAAGTCCAGCCCTCATCACAACATCTTCCCAGCCCCTAGACCATGATCTCAAGTACTCTAGCTTCTCACCTTTTAAACACCTTCAGGGACAATGACTCCACCTCCTCCCTGGGCAGCCTGTTCCAGTGCCCAAACACTCTCTCAGGTAAGACCTTCTTCCTAAGATCCAATCTAACCCTCCCCTGATGCAGATTGAGGCCATTTCCCCTTGTCCTATCATTAGGAATTTGGGAGAAGAGACCAGCACCAGCCTTGCTGCTACCTCCTGTTACGTAGCTGTAGAGAGCAATAAGCTTTCCTCTCAGCCTCCTCTTCTCCAGACTAAATAATCCCAGTTCCCTCAGTCTTTTCTCACAAGGTCTGTTTGCCAGCCCTCTTCCCAGCCTTGTTGCCCTTCTCTGGCCCCTCTCCAGCCCCTCAATTTCCTCCTGGTACTGTCTTGCTCAAATCTGGACCCAGTACTTGAGGTACAGTGTCACAAGTGCAGAGTACAGGGGCAGCACCATCACTTCCAGCCACCTGACAGCTAACAGCATCTTCACATAGAAGACAGGCAGGCACAGCAGATACAAACTCAAAGTTGTAGGAGTAAGAAATCAACTAACTTTGTACAACAACCATCATCCTAACCCAGAAAACTTCCAACTGATGCAAACTGGTTAGGTTAAGAGAACAATACGACTGAAAGGCTTCATCTCTGGCTACAGCAAAGCAGTTGCCCATATCCGTGATCAGAGAGAACAATGAATTGCTCAGTGGAACCTGTATTGAGAAAGTTGAATGATACTGAATTATACTTTGCATTAATGTCTTGGTTTTCTCTGTATCACTCTACATGTCTTCCTTTCCCTGTCTCTGTATGACATGCACACACTAAAAAACGCTTGAAAAGATTTTGTCTGCCAAAATACAGACAAAACTCAGCAGTTTGATGGTTCAGGGGTTTTTTCAGTCCTTAAAGGAATCTGAGGAGAACAGTGGATTCATTCTGCGGCAGCAGTTTAAGCAGGGGGACATCTGTGTTACTTTGAATGATCCTTTATTCACCTGTACTTGCGTAGCAACCTGACAGCCCCCTTCATAAAGAAATAAATTGAGAGGGAGATTAAGAACAGTTGGAGTTATTCTTGTACAGGCAATTTTTTTAGAACTCTCTGAGGACTCTGCTTATTTTAGTAAAGATGTTTCCCCCGCCTGTCTCTCTCACTAAGTCTTTTGCCTCCTATTTTGCATCTAAAGGGCATTTGTGTACAAACGGGTGAATATTTCAGATAGGAAAGCGTTTCTAAGCCCTTAACACAGGCGGTCAGTCGTTATTTTGGTATTCACCGCAGTTAATCGTGATGCATTTATTAATGTGCAAATATCAGACGTTTCCTCTGGCACCGCGCTCCCCGCTTGCAATTCATTAACATCTTGTTGTTTTAAAATATTAGTCTCCGAGAAGACACCAGATTTTTCCTTGGATGGGAAAGGAGAACAACAAAAAAATTAGAAAGGAGAAGCATTTTTTTATATTGCAAATGCATCAAAACAGCAGAATCTCGCGGCGGATCCTAAGTGGGATTCGCTGAAACACAATGTTAGTTCTAATGGCTGGATGATTGTGTTTGGTCTTTTGAAACTTTGAAGTATAGGTAAGTCTTGATCACACAAATTAATAAATCCTAAAGCTGGAGTTAACAATAACCATTACACCCAAATTCTGCAGCTTAGCCCAGCCAATTTTTCAAAAGGTCAGGTTGTGAACTGGAGAAGATCAGGGAGGTCCACCGCATAGCTTTGTTGCCAGGCATCTCTCGTCTGGATTGTTGCAGGCATTTATTAGTATTCGTCAGCAGACTCAACAAAGCAAACAAGAAATTCAGGCACGAATAATAAAATGAAATGCTGCTATATAACCCTTTGTCATTCAGCAAATATGGGACTTTTTAGCTACATTGTTCCTAAACCTGGGTTACTACTTTAATTTTTCTCCACAGTGCTGGCTGAATGAGTATGCATGTGTGTTAAATGCAGAGCTCCCTTAACAACTGCAGGACTGCCATTTAATCTGTTGGTAGATGGACCATTTCCTGTGGGAACTCCAGCTATGATTTCCAGATCCACCAAATAAATCTCAGATTAAGATTCCAAATGAAACCTGCCTTTGGCAGATAAAAAATGTCAAGATGGATATAAACAGTAAAATTATAAATTATCTAGGTGTTGCACGATGACTTGATGCGCGGTTTTTGTTGACACTCTCCCCGATATCACAACTAGACGAGGCATTCATCAAATGTCACACTTTCATAATATTGGAGGCATCATTAAAACTGTTTGGCTAAGGACCTTGAAGTGTTTAAGCAGTAGCTCAAAAGTATATTTGTGCAAAGTAGAAGAATAAATTTACATATCAGCAGCAGCTCATAAGGGATGGGTAAATATTCTGTTTATCTCTCATTGTAATTCAGGTTAGTTTAAATACAGGGTTTCAGGATATCATTACAGCCTATATGGAGTTATTACATAATTTCCAAACACAGGGTCTGCTGGAGTTTTACTAAGCACGCCGTGTTGATGTTTTCTAAACCAGCCAAAAAACAAAGTAAACCTTCCCACCCCATTTTTCTTCCGCTATTGTCATCCCAGACAACTGCTTTTCACATAGAACCCCTTCCATTATCTAAATCTTAATGATCCAGAACTCCCTTTTATCTAGGCAGGGTCATGTTTCCTGATGCCCATTAATTATAGCGAATATTCTCTTATCCAAATGTACTCAACCTCCCCTACGAGCAAACAAACAGCTAAGGCTTTGCTGGATTCGAGTCCTAAACAAAATCCCTGAAAAATGAGAGCTTCAGAAGTGAAGAAAAATATTGTCGTTTCGAGTGTCTGACATAAAAGGAAGGTCACTGCGCACAAAGTGCCACCGAGACATCTTGCCCACTCCCCCTTTGCCCCGAGTAAATGGTCTACTAAAGATGCAGGTGAAGCTGCAGGCACCACTCTCCCTGCAAAACCTTTCTTCCATAATTACTTGTGGTTATCTCTGAACTCTGGCTTCGTTCTGCAGTTTTATTCCACTAGAAAAAAAAAAAGAAGATAACCAAATTCCTCTTCACTCCTGCTGGAGGTTCTCCAAAGCTCCTTCCAAAGCACTACATAAAAATCACGGCGGTAGTAGTAAGTGCTGCTCTCCACGAAGCATATTTCAAGAGATTCTGAAGTTGGCTGCACTCGTACTTCAAACACTCAGAGGGGTGCATTCTCCCCACCTCCAGCACCCGCAGTACCTGGTGCAGATAAGGCACCAGACACTTGCAGGGTGCTGTAAAGGGTCTGGCAAAGTCCTATTCACCACACTCCAGTGAGTCGGGCAGGTATCGGACACTTAACTGTGCTGCAGCTGCTGAGGAGTCTTTCTGTGTGCAGCCTGGCCACAGATGCCCTGCAGTTCACTGTTCAACACAGACAAGAGAAGAAATGGAATGGAACTGGAGAAATTAGGACTTAACATGGGAAAGGGTGATTAGATTTATTAGATTTATGAAAGCAGTATTGCATTATTTTTCAGTTATTGTTAGCTCCTTCTATCTTCTAGGTCAGAGCTTACTATTCCCTCTTTTTCCTTGCAAGAAATCTTCTTCCTCTTCCATACTTGGTGTTGCTCAACAGTTACCAGCAACCTATCTTTGGCTCATGCAAGATCATCCTCTCAACCTGTGGTTCCCTCCTATAATGTGGAAAGACCCCTGCAATCACCCTTACCACTGCCAAGGGATCTCTGAAAGCCAGCACACGGTGGGTTTGATGCTGGAAGTACAGCACACATGAAGGATACTAATCAACTGAATCACAAGCGTGAAGAGGATTTGGCCGCTCTGCAAATCATGTAGATTCTTCTGCAAACATCCCCCCTGCAATATCCGGGTCTTCTTTCTTGCCCGGGTAAACAGCACTCCTTACTGCTAAGAGAAGGAAGGAGAGGAGGAACAGGCTCAGGGTATCTCCTGGCGAGGCACGCAAGAGAAGAATGAGATCTCAACACCACAAGTAGGGTTTATTCTGCTACAGCCTCAGAAGCAGCACTTTTCTGAGTCGTTGCTTTTTAACCCTACTAACACACCAGGTGAATATTTTTTATAATGCAGAACTCTCAAAGCTTTCTGTATCCCGTCATCTCTGTGTGTTGGTGTGCGGTTTAAAGTCACACAATAGCAATTCCAGACAATAAAAGTCCTTGTAATTACTACTACAAAACCAAACCCACCAAAAAAAACTACATTAAAACCATTATGCAACTACAGAAACTTCCTACTTGTAATAAAACCGTCTCCAAACACACGGTGAGGAGCAGGAGTTGCATTTGTAGGAAGTCAGCAGATAAAGATCGCTTGTTTTCCTTAACCAATGCATTGCCTCAAGCAGCACGAACACAGGAGGGAGGGGTAGTAACTAATGGAGTTCATAAATGCAAGTAAAGAAATGCAGAATTATTTATAGAGGGGGTTTATTTCCTGACTATTGTTTACCACACTGCAAAAGAACTACCAAATGATATTGTAGGGAATATGCTGGGACAGGCGCATCCTGGCCCTGGCAGTATGAGGACAGGTTCTGAAGAGCCAGAGTTCATGCATGAACACACAATGCAATTAAGACAATTGCCTACGTGGAAGCTTATCACACAGACATGTGTCTGAGCAGCTAGATAGCCATCACTTGTTCAGTCAGCTTGCCTATCTCCTCTCCTCTTCTGCTTCTTTCTGCAGAGAGCAAGGCTGGAGAAGAGCAGCTCCCCGCCACATTAAACACTGCATTTCGACATTTCCCTGCACAGGCTGATTCTGCAGTTCTGCTCCAACCCACTCTGCTCATTAGCACTAGTTCAAGGTAGAGTCTCCTCTGAGCTGCAGGTTCCAGTATTCAAGTATTTTTACAAGCTCCACATTCTTTTCAAGGAGAGCAGGTTACACTGAAAATGGCTGTAAGGACCATAACTTAGAGTTGACATCAAATCCTTACAGGTGACACTGGTTCAATGACTTCCACATCAATCTGTGCTTGAAGTAGAGGCTTAGAAATAGAAATATATTTCTTTATATGCACAAACAGGGTAATAACCTCCTTTTCAGCAAGCAAAACACTCTGCCATGAAAAATAATCCACCTATTGCCTTCTTTTAAGATATTCCAAATAATTATGAACTGCTTTTCATTTTGGAATCAGCCAAATTCTACTTTTGGTCTCAAAACAGACCAAACACTACTGGATTTCCCCCAATTTCTGCCCTGTCTTTAAAAATTGTAGATGACTTGCAGTACTGAAGGAACGTGTTCATACAGAAGAAGTGTAGCTGCACCCATTCAAACACAGCACATGATAGGAGTCAAATGAGACACAAATTTAGCTCCAGTATTTGCACACTCACTTCTCTCCTGTCCTACTCACTCTTTTGGAAAACTGATGTAGCAAGTCCTACTGACTCCTGTTTTTATACTGGAGATCCCAGGCTTTCTAACTGAATTCTACCTTGAGTAGCTTTTATTTTGGAGTTGGCAGTCTGTGCTGTCAGTGCTCCTGATGTTTTCTTTCAAGTACTTTTGGAGAGAACTGAAAGAAATCACCATCTTCCTCTCAAAACTGAGGTGCTGTGGAGAGAAATGATTCATTTAAATGGTGGTACAGCCCCAAAATGAGAAGTATTTCCCATAGCTTGTTCTTTAACAAGCAGAGCACAATTCTTTTCAATCCAAACAGCCGTCTTAACGCTTCAAACGATGCAGAAAGCTACAAGAGAAAATCTCAGCTAGCAAAGACTGTGGATGTACTCTCCTTAAACACTACCCTTCCTCCAGGTACTCTATTTTCTATCATCTCTTACCATGTTCCATGTTATCCCACCTAACCACCATAACCCATGCTCTGTACCTAACAGATTTGCTGGTTGTTTTCTTCTAATTCTCATTTCATGACCTAAATTGCATCTTCCCCACCAAGTTTAAGTGGCTTTATTTTTGACAAATAATCAGACCTGTTAGAGATTTAAACTTCCAAGCTACAAGCAAGGAGCAACCAGACACAGTGCAAGCACCAGCTGCAAAAGGAAAGGTACCACAGATGACAAAGCAAGCGGAATCCTTCCCCATCAACATTTAAACAGAAGCTTAAAACTCACTTTGATTTAGTAGTTGAATGAGAAGCAGCAGCAGAATGTTACCAAAGGTAGATATTGAACATCGTGTCACTGTAATTTATCTATTATCTTTCTGCTAACAAAAAATTTCAGTTAATACCCAAATTAAATGGTAAGGAAAAGAAATTCCTCATCCAAACCAGTATGATGGCATGAGATGTATCTGTAATTCCATCCATGAACTTCCTGAGAAGTAAATGATGACTGCTCTAAGAAAAATTGTGCCGACTTTAGTTTTATCTATAGAACACCTTCTGCTGGATGCACCAGCTTGGAATAAACTGTTCTCGAAACAGCACAAAATATTAACCTCATGGATCAGAAAAATCACAGATGTGAAACTCAGTAGCTACCTGTTTTTTAAAGCATCTGTGAGGAGCAGAAAAGGCCATTCCTTGCAAGCAGAGAGAAAATATTTCACAGAGAATGAGTTTAGGATAGTGGCTTGCCTACTTGGGAGAAGTTAACCTTTTGAACCATTCTTAGGGTATGCTGACCCCTAAAGGTCTAAAACCGTCTGATTAAGCCATTACACACTGCAGCTGTCAGAACACAATTCTCCACTAAGTTCACCCACCACGACTGGTTCTATTTTCAGAGGATGTGATTGGAGAACTTTTTAAGTTCACTCAGTAAAAGCTCATCTTTGATGCTGCCAGACCTACTCCTTGTATTTTTTTTCACCTAGATAAAGCCATTTACTGGAAAAAACCCGCCCTGTGAGTGATGTATTAAAGGTCTCCTTACTGTGCCTTCCCCTTTCTTCAATCCACGCATTATTATCCACTCACAAGCCACTACCTGACAATACTGCTCAGTAAAGTCAGTCAGTCCCATAATGAATGAACTCTCAGAGTCAGTGATTTATGGGCTTTTTCTTTCTTTTCTTCCTTTTAGTTCAATTTCTGCCATGGAACATCCAAGAATGTTATCCAAGAGCAAAATGCTAGGCATTCACACACATCCTGATGGAGATGCAGACTCCATGAACCATGGAAGGAAGTTCCAAGTAATCCAAGTTTCCCTGTACTTCCAAGTCCTTTTTACTACCTCCATTCTGTTGGAGAGATAACGAGAATAATGAGAAACTAATTAATAGATGGCTTCATCTTACTCTGAGTGAGCATGACTAAGCAAGAAAGTTACTCTAAGGCTGACTTCAGCTGTACTGTTAACCCATTAAAATAAACCAGGTTGGAAAGTAAAGTACAATGTACAGAGCAAGAACTTAAATAAGACTTCCCAAAGTCACAGAAAACCGTTTTCAAGAACCCAGGAAAGAGAGCTGGTGATTTGCATTCCTGTAGCTGCTCTTCTGTTCCCCCAAAGACTTTTTAAGAGGCAGTTTCTGGTTGTGGGTGGATTCTTTTTTTTTTCTTTTCTTCCCAAGTCAGTCACATATCAGCAAGAACAAACACATTCCAGTCACTGCCTAGCACTGGTACAACACCTGAGGTTCCTTATGAATATCTTAAAAGTCCTTACCTTTTGACCAGTCCTCCATTTGTTCTTCTGAACTTGTTTGATCTGGCACTGAGTTCACTTTGGGCTTGAAGATTTCAGAGCTAAAATAAAGCAAACTTGAGATAAATAAACTAGCAGCAATATATCGTGACACACCTGTACTTTGCCTCTTTTTGATGGAAAAGGCACGAGTTTAAATGATTTTAAAATCTTTATAAACAGGACAATAAGGTCTGTGCACTTTGTGTTAAATGCTCTTTCTCAGTGAAGTATTTTTAGCTTGTACATCTAATTTTTATAAGGGCTGGCTTCAGCTGCCTGCAGCGTGCAGCACCTTCATGGAAATATTTATTATCTCCTTGTTCTAGAGTCTGGTCTTGGCACCGAGCACAGCCCACACCACACCGAGCGGTCCCACTAGAGGCAATGAGACCGCTCACCTCGGCAATGATTAGAGATGGTGGCATGCACTTCACTTTACAACGTTCTTTATCCCGTCTCAATATCCTGCATAAAATCCAGGTAAAGTGACCCAGGACCACTCTAACTCTTCATTTGTAGGTTTTTCTGAACAGCTAAATTAGGCACCCTAATATCAGCATGCCTATTGTTTCACTACACGGGCTGCTGCATTTCACATAATCAAAGATCCTCAAAAAACAACCCTCGAGACTCAAACCCAAGGCTTACAGGAAAATGTGATGTTTGTGTGGTAATATTTAAAGAGTGCACTCATTATTTATTAAATATAATAAGCAGATATGTAATTAAATATTCAATTATATGGTAAAAATTCAACTGCATTCTATACCTCAAGGAAATCTAAACACAATTGTCACCTCAAGGAAATCTAAATACAATTGCAACGCTGCTAATAAGCTCACCAGAAAGCTTTTTACTCAAACAAAGGATGGTTTATCACCTTTAACTATGTGGTTGGGCTTCTTTGAGGGGTTTCCCCTGCTATGGTTTTGCTACATTTATTACAAAGACACGAGATGGATCTTGAAGAAGCAGCGGAGGGATCATGAAATTACCCAAGGCTGGCATTGTGCTACTAAACCTAAGGGTTAAAAACCCTTTAAATCATTTAGGTTAAAAACCCTAAAATCATTAAGTACACATTTTACAATTATACAAGTCGTGTGTTCCGACTAAGAAAGCAGCAGAAGAAATCCTTGTCCTACATAAAAGCAAAAAGACAGATGTTTTCATCACTTAAAATAGTTTGTTCATCTTTTATAATCTTGGAGGATCATTAAAAAAAGGATCATCGGGTAAACACTTCAGATTTAACACTAACGTTGGTGTTAAATGTTGAAGAAACACCCATTCATTTGTTGGGAGCTGTAAATGCCCACGAGAAGGACTCGGGCTGGTGTGCTTAACTAAAACAATCACAACTTCACCTCGTATGGTAGAACACGGAGTTCCTGAGGAGACTCCCTCAAATGAAGCCGTACGCTTCTCTTCCAGTTCTACGTAACCGTGTTGATTTGGAGTTGGCAATCTTTTCCTAAGTTCCTCATTTACTTTTGGATTAGCTGAAAATATAGAAGGTTATTAATATCAAGAAATAGGTTTCTGTCAATGAAGCCATTTCCCTACATATTGCCCAAAAAGGTTTCATCATAATTGCGGGACTTTAATAAGATATTCATATAGCAAGACATGAAGAAAATACGGTATTTAATAACCTCTGGAGTATTTTAAAACATGTCTTAGGGCATTAATGTGCCTAGTAATATACTATTTAAAACCATAATTTTATCCCTCCACAATATACAGTCATTCTTCCTCGCCATTTACCCAGCTAATGAATGCCAGCAATTAGTAAAATGTAATCCCATTGCACAATCATTTTAATGCTTTTAGCACTCAGAAAAGTAAACACCAAATTAATACTGCTCAAGCCATATCAGATCCTAGTTGGAAGCAAGCAATTATAGTTCAGCTCCTCAGGTGTAATTAAATGATTGGAATGATTTAGTTCCATAAATGCAAGTTAATTCATAAGCAAGCAACAAATATACTGGGAGTAATTACAAGAAACATTGACAGTCTGAGCAGGGCATGTGCCTTCCTGGACCTGCTGCAGGAAAATGCTGCCCTCTCCTGGAAATAACACACTGCATGGAGACAAGAATGGGAGACACAAAGTCATAGAATCACAAGAGTCACAGACTAATCCTGGTTGGAAAGGACCTCCTAGATCCTCGAGTCCAACCAAACCCACCCCAATAAATAACCTTAAGACCTGGGAGATGGAAAAACACAACCTGACCATCTCCCTGCTGCCACTCCAGCACGGTGTGAAGCACCATGGCTACACGGTTCTTCAACACCTCCAGGCGTGGGGACTCCACCACCTCCCTGGGAAGGCTCTGCCAGTGCCCAACCCCTCTTTCTGCAAAGAATTGCTTCCTCAGATCCAATCTAACCCTCCCCTGCCTCAACTGCAGACCACTGCCCCTGCTCCTGTCAGCAGACACCCAGGAGAAAAGGCCAACATCCACCCCTCCTTCAGGTAGTTGTAGAGGGCAGTGAGGTCCCCCCTCAGTCTCCTCTTCTCCAGACTAAACCTGCTCAGTTCCCTCAGCCTCTTCTCAAGAGGCTCCTTCTACAGACTGTCTTCACAGGTGCTGAGAAGTAGGAAGTTTCTGCTTTACACATATGGAAAATAACGATATTGACGGCATCAGATTAAAGCAACTTATTGATTAGAGGCAAACAAAGACATCTTGGGGGTCCTTAGGGTTTACAGGACACGTTTTTCCCTGTAATTAGAAATAAAAATGCTAGCAAATAGAAGAAGCTTTTCCATGCCCTAAGTATGGGCATCGCTTCTTCTGGACACAAACACTGCAACTGATAACCTGAATTTTGCCCAACACTTCCCATAAATCAGCCAATTTATTTAAATCACCCCTTTCCCACTGGGTATTTTGAATAGAAATCATTTTTAGGACCAAAACTTATTGCACCATCATTATTCAGTGCTACACTCTACCATAATCAGAAGCTGTCCAGGAAGGTTTTCCCTGGAGGAGCCAGCAGGAAAATTAAATCTAATTACTTGAAAGCTTTTCTTTATGTCCTTTTGAAGCCGATTTGTTAATAATCAATCTAATAACCAAAAGAAAATAAAGCTGGAGATAAAGTATAAGGTTAGACGGGGACAAAATTGAAACCATTAAATGCAACTGTAATTCAAAATCTTGAGGCAATTTTAAACTGAGAGATCATTTCCTTCCTCACTGTTTACTAAACCTGCAACTGTGGTTAACACCACGCTTGCACATCATGCAGAATAAGGTAAAATAATAAAATCAACTGTCTTTATCTGTTGAGTATGAAATAGTCATGTAAAACTCACACTAGATAGTAAATCCACCTAGAAATATGAGTAAAGCTAACCAGCATCTTCCTTCTAATGACTGAAATCCCAGATCCACCTGGTTTGCCCTCTACAGAAACATCAGATGTTTCCCAGTGGGACGAAACCCTCCGCCGTGGTCAGCGTGTGACTGTTCTGCCCACCAAGGAACTATCAGAAACTCAACTGCAAAGTCTTAATTTGTTCTTTACCAACAGCACTTCGGCATCAAAATAGCCCTACGCTCCAGATCTTGTTGCTTTTTGACACCGAGCTGCGCGCAAACACCTTCCCTAGGACTTTACCTGCTGGTGGAAAGGGAAATCAATTCCTTTAAGAAGCCGTATTATTAAAAGTTTAAAATGTGCAGCACATTTGCTTTGCCCTTTGATGTCACGGGCCTATTTTTCTATTCCAATCTTGTACACTGTAAGTTAATTGCTTTTGGAAACTACTTATTATTCATGTAAAAATTAATGTGCCAATGTGTTTAAATCCTTTTAAATGACCATTCATGCATCTTTCCTCTTTAAGTGCCAATGAAATCTGTCAAAGATATCAATGCAAGATGGTCTTAGTGAAAGTTCCAATAAAGATTTTTTCTGCTAACATAAGATTTTCATTTTCGTCAACTTTACTTAAATTCCATTAATTTTTTAAGCTGCTTTTAATAAATTCACAAGTAAAAAATTTTAGGCTCCATAGTCTGTCATTTGTGTTCCAGCTGACTTTATGAATATTAATAACAGTGTTATCCTGATTAAATAGGCTTCATATAAAATCCCTGTGAATCCTATAGCTCAGACATCTCATTTTTCCAACTCTTTATGAATTTGGATTCAGACATTAAACTGGAAAAAGCCTAAAAAAACAGACTCAATGGTACTTTCAGGTACCCTTAAAGCAAAAAATTAGAGCTTCTAATGATTCGACTGATTAAAAACGATGGGACCACATTGCGAGGTCTCAGGCTCCCTGTAAACACGCAACATATTTTAACTCTGATGAAACCATCAACACCTCACAGAACAAAGGATTAAAAATCTCTTATGAAGTAATAATAATAATAATAATTTCTGACTTTAGCCTTACCTTAAACAGATGAGGCGATGTTAACTCTTTCAATACTGATTTGCACAAGTATTTCTCAAAGGAAAAGGAATCAGAGGATGCTGAATTGCATGAACTACACATGGACTAAATGAACATCCCAGTGAAAAACAGCATCAACTTTTAATGGGTTTATTCTCCAGCAAAACAAACCTCTTCCCAAGGGACATCACAGGGAAGCACAGAGGGAATTTTACCATTATCCTACATGACTTAGGCAGTCAGAGCTTCTCACTATCAGCTTGTTTCCATGCTTCTATGTTTGAATTATTTACATCTGTGACACATAACATTGGAAAGCTAAGCTCACTGCACTGCCTTTACATTAGTTTTCCAGAGGGAAAACCCCTCCCTAGAGTCTGCAGAATCTATACTACAAGGGAGACCCCACAATGGCACAGACAGCCAACCACCCGAGCAGAGGTGTTGACCCAAGGTCAGTTCAGATGAGCGAGTGGCTGCGGTGGCTGCCAGCACTTTCCCTTCCTGGACAGAAGATTGGGAAGTCCAGCTCCTAAGTTGGAGTTCAGCTACTAACCCTTCCCAGGAACCAAAAGGCTGTTGAGACCCTTCTGTATAGAATCAGGAATCACCAAGGCTGGAAAAGATGTTCAAGATTATCAAGTCCAGCTATCTGCCCTACAGTCCCAAACCACAAACCCATCTTCCAAAACACCCTGTCTGCCTGTCGGTTGGACCCCTCTAGGGACAGTGTTTCCATCCCCTCCTTGAGCAGCCTCTTCCAAGGTCTCCCCACTCCTTCTGGAAAGAAATTTTTCCTAAGATCCAATTCTGTGACTGCAAATCCCCATTCCTTGGTCTTGCCTTGCCAGGTTGGGTACTAGCTACTGAATCATGGCCTTAGCTGCTGCAACAGGAAGAAAAGGCTTGTTAGTGCTGACCTAATTCACTTCTTCACAGAAGGTCCTTGTGAGAGATTTTCCCCAAGAAGGGTTACCCCACCTGCCCTGCCTCTGGTGGAACAGGAGACCAGTTCCCACCACTCCTTGGAACAGCCCCAAGCTAGTTGTTATCTTAATGATGGAGATGACAACCACTGACAGTGCAGGGATGGAGCAAAGGAAGGGAGAGAACTCCACGAACTTCATGGACAGGGAAACAACTCATGAATTCGAGTGCTATTTTCATAAGATTAGTTAGATTACCAGAATCTCCTAAACTATCCTGACACGTTTAGCCTCAGGGCAAGCTAAACAACAAAGCCTTGACTTAGGAGGGCACAACACATGAAAACCAGTTAGCTCTAGAGGCATTTCCCTGGGGAACAAACAGCCGCTCTCCTCAGTCCAGGTGGATGTCAGGTTTTGATCCAACGCAACGCTCCTCCACAAAAAAAAAAAAGTGATGTCTCATCTCTACCTTTAGAAATGGGAAATCAGAATTCTAAGACGACCCCACATAAGTGAAAATTAGCTCTGGGCAGTTATAAAAATGCTAGTCAAAGAATAACCAAAATAGCCACTTCAAATATTTGTCAAACGTGGAGCAACAGCCTGCTGTCAGGCTCTTGAAAGCTGCAAAGTGAAACCTGCTTTGATATCTGATTACAGAGGAACTTATTTTATTGTACTCCAGGGCTTTTATATGGTTTTTAAATACAGGGAGTTCATGCAAAATAGACTGTTTCTTTTTAAAAGAATATAAAACACAGGCAAGGGGATTAACCCCTTATGTGGATGAATGCGGTGCTTCAAATCTGGAACTCCACCAGTTCCAGTGCTACAAGGCTTCGAGATTTTGCGTTGTAGGAGGATCTGCATCATCCACAAGTTTGATGATTATCACAGAATTGGTCACAGAATAATCCTGGTTGGAAAGGATCTCCTAGCTACCTGAGTCCAACCATTCCCACCCCAACAAAACCCTCAGTCCCTGAGTGACTGACAAACACAACCTGACCCCCTCCCTGCTGCCACTTCGAGCAGGGTGTGAAGCACCATGGCTACAGGGTTCTTCAACACCTCCAGGCATGGGGACTCCACCCCCTCCCTGGGAAGGCCATGCCAGTCCCCATCCACTCTTTCTGCAAAGAATTTCTTCCTCAGATCCAATCTAACCCTCCCCTGCCTCAACTGCAGACCACTGCCCCTAGTTAGAACTTTGTCTGGTGAGAGGTGTCTCTGCCCATGGCAGGAGGTGGGAACTAGATGCTCTCTGGTGTCCTTTCCAACCTAAACTCCTCTATGAATGAATGAATGAATGAATGAATGAATGGTTCCTAGAGAGCAGAGTCATGGAATAACCTGTTTTTTATCCACTCCCAATTCTTGGCCCAAAGGGAGATAAAGACATTCGTGGTTGGTTCCAAGTAACCTACAGAAATTGGGAAAGACACGGAGAACCAGAGCTCAGGGATTTTCACTCTGTTTTGCAGCAGGTCCTTCACATTCTCATTAAGTAATTTGCATCTGATACTTTTACTGATGACAAACGCTAAGTGCTTGTCCTCTATATCATGCTTTAGACAAAAGTAGGTGAGATGGCATGAGGCAACAGTTTATAACAGGTACTACCTATTCCTGAATGAAATGACACTGGAGAAAGGGCATGTTCTTTTGTCTTTATTCCTCTGCTATCAGGTCAGTGTCTCCAAGGCTCAGTTTTCTCTCATATCAGGAAATGGCTTTTATGTGAATCAGATTTCCCACAGCCCCGCATCTCCTCCCCTCTGTTACGGTCTCCATGACTAAAATACCTATCCCTGTTTGTATTTTTAGACTAGATTTATCCATAAAAGCAAAAATAAATCACAGAAATTTATTCATCCATAAAAATGACAGGCAGCAACAAACCCACTGGTACAACAGCATTCAGCAGAAATGGACCTTCTTCTGCCAAAAGCATTTTGATTTAATTGTTCAGAGAGAGACAGAAGATCAAACAGGGACCTAGAGAAAAGAAGGCACCAAACCATGCTGAGGCAGAGAAACTCAATATATCCAACTCACCTTTCTCCAAGAACCTTCAAATAGAGCTGCTTTTCCTGACAGCAAACACTAAAAAGCATAAAGGCTACAAACAGGGTGGATATTGGAGCCAGACCAAGAACTATCCTGAGCACTGAACATGCAGAGGCTTGTCAGAGATGTGCTAACCTTTCCAGACCCCCAGTCCTGGGTGTGGGGGGCAGAGCAGGGTCTGTCAACAGGGAGATACAGCTGCACCAGTTCCTGATCTGTCAGACTGTTCTGAACAGCATGAAATATCAGCAGGAACTTCTTCCCATGGAGAGTTACAGAGCATTGGAACAGGCTGCCCGGGGGGGTGTGGAGTCTCCTTCTCTTGAGACTTTCCAGACCCACCTGGCTGTGTTCCTGTGTGACTTGGTCTAGGTGATGCTGCTGTGGCAGGAGGATTGGACTGGATGATCTTTCGAGGGCCCTTCCCATCCCTAATGATTCTATGATTCTAAATCACAACTACACTTCCAGTGCTGCTGTAAACCAGCATCTCCAGTTCTACCCCAAATTACTAATACACTCAAGAGCATACACCAGCTGCTGAGGAAAACCACATCACTGGGATACAGGGTGTTGCTCAGGTGTGAACACAGATGCATGCTGCCTCGATGATGGTAGAATTGCTCCTCAGCTTTTCATTACAGCTCTTTTTCAATCTAGCAGCTAGCTGTAACACAGTGCCTTCACTGACTTGGAGCAGTACCTTCATCCTTGAAAAGGGAGAACTGAGGGAGTTATGAAGGAATGGAACACCTGAGGACACCAGTCCAGAGAAGGGCAACGAAGGTGGTGAAGGGTCTAAAGCACAAGGGGAGCTGAAGGAACAAGGGGATTTAGCCTGGAGAAAAGGAGGCTTAGGGAGACCTTGCTTTCATCAACTACCTGAAAGAGGCTGGAATGAGATGCAGGGGTCGGTCTCTTCTCCCAGGGGACAAGCAACAGAACCAGAGGAAATGGCCTCAGGTTGCACCAGGGGAGGTGCCCACGACAGTGGTGGAGTCCTCATCCCTGGAGGAACTGAAAAGCCATAGAGATGTAGTGCTGGGGGCCATGTTTTAGCAGTGACCTGGTGGTGTTGGGTTAACACAACACTACATCTCCATGGATGCAGTGGATGCTATTTATAGTAAGTTTTCTCTCCTAAGTGTGAGACAATGAATGCTTGCCAAAAGAATTTCACATCCAGGGTGGTTTTTGAAATAGGGAAGATACTTCTAAACTATGAAGAGAATTCTAATTTTTGCCTAATATTTAGTAACCTTCAGATATTGTAATTCCACTTCAGATCCTGGAAAAACAGTCTGGAGACAAATATTAGTCTACCACTGGATAGTGAAGAGGAGGAACAAAATTACATTTCAAGGGGAAACTGTTTTAATTAGAATTACCTTGTACACCTACACAGCAGTCACCTTCAGTACAGTGTGAGGAGAAGTGTCACACCCTACTACCGTGTTTGTTCTTGCTACCATCAAATTCTGAGGCCAAAAAGCAAGAAGCTCAAGTTTGCTCCCAGGAATAATTATATCGCTCTACATCTATGCTACTGGTGGGAAAAACTGAATTAATCACCTGTAACTGGTTGGTTATAGAATCACAGACTGGTTTAGGTTGGAAGGGACCTCAGACATCAACCAGTGCCAGCCTCCTGCCATGGGCAGCGACACCTTTCAACAGACCAGGTTGCCCAGAGTCCCATCCAACCTGGCCTTGGACACTGCCAGGGATGGAGCAGCCACAACCTCCCTGGGAAACCTGTTCCAGGGCCTGGGCACCTTCACAGGGAGGGATTTCTTCCCAAGATCTAACCTAAATCTCCTCTTTTTTAGCTTGAAACCATCCGCTCTGTCCTATCACCAGAGTCCCTCATACACAGTGCCTCTCCAACTTCTCCGTAGGCCTCCTTCAGGTACTGGAAGGCTGCTATAAAAATCCCAGGATAAGACAATCTCTCCATACATCCACGGCACCCTAAACCATAACAATTACCACAAAGGAATCCTTCATGGCTGCTCCACTTTCATGCTGTCATGAACAAACCAGCACTAACCTAGAGGAGGCCTTCAGAGACACCAGCCCAGCCCACTAGGGCTGCTCAATGACTACTCATCATCATCACTACTCTCTGATGTGGCTAATCCCTGACCTCAGTGCCCCTGGTACTGTGACAAGAGCCCAGAAAGCCTGGTGTCTGTAACAAGCCTCAGATGCAGAACTCACCAGTTCTGTTTCATAAGGGCAGTGGAACAAGAGCTGCTTTGGAAGCCAACAGTTCTGAAAGGCAGCCAGCTTGGCAAAGTCCCTGTCAGCTCCAGTGATTTTGTTTGTGAAGTGGAGGCCGTGACGAGGAGTCCGTCCCTTCTCACCCTGGGACTCAAAAGCTCCATGGAAAAACTTGGCACCGAATGTCACAGCTGATTTATTCAATGTTTGTGGTAGGATGAGTCATTTCAGTAGCTGCCTGCATGGCACAGAGCCTCAGCTGAGGTACCTGATGGAGCCACCTCCTCACACTGTTGATGGTCAGTCCCTGTTTGTTCTCTGTGATAACCTAGAGTCCATTTCATTGTTCTGCCAAATCTGAAAAAGAGTTGAATTTCCTTCTCTTCAAGATACATCTGGCATGCTGAAGACATAGAGTAGGTCTTACAAGGAGAGGCTGAGGAAGCCAGGGATGTTCAGTCTGGAAAAGAGGCTGAGGGGAGACTTCACTGTTCTCTACAACTACCTGGACGTTGTAGTCAGGTAGGTGTTGACCTCTTCTCCCTAGCAACTAGCGACAGGACAAGAGGAAACAGGGTTCACATTGTGCCAGGGAAAGTTCAGATTGGATATTAGGAAAAATTTCTACACAGTGAGGCACTGGAACAGGTTGTCCAGTAAGAAGGTGGATGCACTGTCCCCATAGGGGTTCAAAAACAGGTAAACAGTGTTTCAGGAGATGGTTTTGTGGTTTGGGGCTCCAGGGCAGACAGTTGGACTTGATAATCTTGAAGGTCTTTTCCAACCTTGATGATTCTACGATTCTATATCCCTTCTCACTGCAGGCGGTTGGACTGGATGGCCTTTAAAGGTCCCTTCCAGCCCCACACCTTCTATGACTCTACGATCCCATTCTGGATAACAAGCCTTCCTCATAGAAGATCCTCCTGATAGGAAGCCAGTTATTATAGACATCTATTCTTAAACACAATTCATGGGCTCTATCATCTGTGTAGCACTTGGATCCCACCAACAGCACATGCATGGGTGCTTGAAGAGGGCCAGTCTAATCTTTCAGTCCTACTGCAGCACCAATTAATTCAACACAAACCTCAGTCAAGTCCTGCATTATTCTCTTCTTCACAAAGACACATTGATTTAGATACAGGTAATATACAAGAGGATGCTGAGGGGGTTAAGATCCCCTCAAAGGGGGTTAAGACCCCTTTGAAAGCAGAAACTACTCAAAGTTCTAACAGTAGATGTAAAGAAGGTAGAGTAGGAAAGATGGTGCTTATGGTTTTCCTTTTATTCCCTTGGTCTGTTCCGCAGCGGGACCGTCTTCTGTGAGTGAAGTGGTTTCCACTGACTGACCTTGGCGTTCGTCAGGACCATACTGTGATTTATATTGAGAATTCCGGGCCTTTAGCTGATCTTATAAATAAATGTAAAATACATAAAACAATTATCCTAGTGTAAAATTGAATTTTATCTCTCTGTAACCAGCCTTTGTCTATGCCACAGATTTCTATGTTTGAATACAATTCAAAATTAATAATAGCCATCATTTATTTTCTGACTTTTCATTATCTCGACATTTTAACAATCTTTTTTTTTATATACTCAGGCTTTAATTTTATCTAGGACTTCAACCCCACAGTTTCTTTTCAGACACGTACCATGTGTCTTTCAGAATATCTGTTCCGGGAATAAGCCTGCAAGAACATCATCTCAGCCACTGAGCAGATAGAAAACCAGTATAAAGGGCTAACGGGGTTTTATAACAAAGAAACCCAGGGAAAACAGAGCGCTGCATGTCAGTGACAGAAAAGCACATTCCAGAAGGCATCACAAGTCACACTGAAGAATTAAAAGTTGAAAGTAAAGCGCTGAAGTTGGTAGGTTTGAAAAAATGAACGCACAGCTTAGAGTTTTCTTTTTATAGCTGAAAAAGATAACGAAGGAAGTCTTTTTCCTATGGAAGAGCGGCCACAACTTGATAGTGAATGCCACAGCATTAGAAATTTAACGGGGAGATTGGACTAATGTGGACATAACTCATGAAAAATCACTTTATTGACGGATTTGGGGGCTTAAATATAAAATATTTCTCTCCCTAGAATAGTTATCTCTATAAAATATTTCTCTTTATAAAATCATTCTGTCTATAAAATATTTCTCTCTATTAAATATTTCTTGCTCTAAAATATTTCTGTATCTAAACTACAAATGTACCAACCTGGTTATTCTTAGTGTGAATGACTAGTACCATTCAACTACCCATCCCCAGCATTTTACTGCCTCAGACATGTTTGTCTACTTGAAAGTCAGCTGTGTCTGCAACCAAGTCCTCACAGGGTGAGAAGCCCACAGCCACTTGCACAAAACCCAGCTGGCCACACCAGCCATGGGATTCCTTCACGTCTGTGGCAAACGAAGCTGCTCAGCAGGCCTTTGTCTGGTGGAATGTCATACCACGGTGGTTCAGGCTATGCTGAGTAAAAACAACACGAGTGGCCCTTGGTCTGGAGTGGCTACGGTCAGGCCGAGGCATGTTTAGGAGACAGTCCCTCAAATGCCTCCTGATAAGCTCACAAGGAGAAAATAGGGAGAAGAACAGTGCAGTTCACTGAATAAAAGGTTAAAGAAAATAAACAGTATTTTTGCAGCTTAGCATTTATTTGTGAACTGCTGGTGCAACTCTATGCTTGACAGGAAAGCTATGAGGCTTTTGGGAGCTTGACAAGCCAATCTACAAGCTTGAATGAAATGTTCAGCTTAAGGAATTAGAATAAATCTGATGACTGATGTGCTGCTGAACGTGACAGACTGTCATCTGTTTTAAACAGGATCTCGGTAGGATGTACTGAAAGCAAATTTTTTCCATTACCTTAAACATACTAAGAGTTTTCCCAATGAATTCTGCCTCATCTATTAAAAAGAAAGAACAAGATTTTCTCAACTTTAGCCATGTGGAGAAAAAAAAAAGGAAGAGCCATTCAGTTAACTTGAAGAATTAATGCTGACCTGTACTTCTGTGATTAATTTACATCCAGCCCACTATAGAACACAACAAAAACAATTACTCTTGATTCCCAAATTAACTAAAACATTAGAAGACACAACTGATCAAAGCAGTTTATCTAAGCCTTGTTCATATAATGCTTTATGTATATAAATATCAAACGATTTATCTGCTATCAAAGCACTGAAATACATCCTTAATTGAGTCAGGAAAACATTCCAGTTGTATCTGTTTCATATTATCAGAAGATTTCATACCAAAATAGGCACGAAGATTTCATACCAAAATAGGCACAGGCGATCTCCATTAGTCTTTTAAAATCAAGAAAACATAAGAGTCATGCACTAGGGAGAGATTAAAAGCCACGAAGTCCGGGTTTAATCTGGCTAAATCCTAGAAAACAGCTAAAAATCCCAACCCATTCTTTTCGATATCTACACAGACAGACTTCTATAAACAGTGTAAAATGAGATAAAGATCTCTGGAAGGCAATTCGGGCTGTTTCAGAAACCACACAAGTGTCAAAAGTTTTGGTGAGATCTAGGCTCAAACGGGAATATTCTTCCTCCATCAGACTAAACAGTTGCTGTAGGAATAACTGGGGTGCTTCACCATCTCCCTATCCCAGAGAGAATGGCTTAAATGTATCCTACAAACAACAAATAAGGGGATATGGGGATGCTCAGCTGGAATCTATGCCTAGGATAGGGTGAAAATGTTCCTTAGAGGATAAAGAGCAGTAAAACCAGTTTGTCCTACAAAGCTAAACAGGGAAAGCAGCACAACCGCCCAGCTTGTACAAAAGGGACTAACAATCAAATCACCAAAGTCCTTCAGCTTTCACTCAGAAACCACTTGGACCACTAAAGACCAAGAGACCTTCTTCGCTTGGAAAGATCACAAATGTCTGGACAACCTGACAATTTGTTCCCTGTTTTGTAGGAATTCTTTAAATGGCTCTGTCCCCAACATCTCCTTCCCTAGTCACTGTAACCTCTTGACATAAAAACACCCAATAGCAGCGATGACATCTTGTGCTGCAGGCAGTTTTCAGCTGTCTTTGAGGTCTGATCACAGAGAAACCTATTTCATGTGGTTCCATCAGAATTAGAAATCCATCTCCTCATGAAGAGGAATGGAAGCAGAGCCCATGATTCTCTCCAAAGCCTTTCACAACTGCTTCCTTGACATTTCTCTCGTCTTCCGCGGGTCAGAACACCCGACCTCACTACAACCTCTGCTATTCAACACGTGTTGTACTTCCCCGCTGAACGCTTCAGGCGCTACCTAAAAACCTCTCAAAAGAATCAGGTGCTGATGCGCCAGGAATGTCGAACACACACGGAGGTGGCCTCCACTTCCATCAGGGCAACTGCCAAATTCAACTGATGCATCAAGCTCAGAAAAACCATCAGTCATCCTTTCACAGCGCTCCCCGTGCGCTGGCAGGTGTGAGACTCAGTGTTTCAGTGTTTTCTTTTTAAAAAGGAAGGTTTAAAGGGCAATTTCATGAAGGGTTGTCTTTTTTTTTTCCACCTTTTACCAATGAGGAAACCCACCCTGTCAATTCTACTGCTCATTTCATGCTTCACATCAGATTATTAAGCTCCTCGTTTGATTCTCTGGACAAGCATTCACTGCGATGTCATTTGCTGGGCATTTTTCATCTTCGCTGCATTACCCTGTATTTTGTTGTCAGATGTTTCCTGAAAAAGCCCTTCTCTCCAAAGAAAAAAATCCTTTAACCAGAATAAAAGCTGAATCTTTGGAATCCTTGAAGGGGAGAAGCTTAATTTTGTGATTTTTAAAATCATTTCTATATTCATATTCTTTTCTAGCTTCCTTCCTGAGCTCTTCCTCTGGTAGGAAGTAAACAAAAGCTTCACCCCCAAAACAGGACCATCTTTAAGAATGTCTCAAAATAAGAGAATTGTAAAAATCCTCCTCAAGTCCAAAGATGGGATAGATTTTCTTCCTAGCAGCCCATACGGTACCACAGTTCAGATCTGTGGTTAAAGCAGCACTGACACAGCACCGGTGCTGACGATGCTTGTGCAGCATCATGGCTTTTGCTGTCACTTCAGACTTGCACAGGAATGGGCAAGAAGTTGGGAAGGGACAGAACTGACCCAAACTGGCCAGAGAGAGACTCCGTTCCATACCACGTCACGCTTAGCAGTAGAAACTGGGATAAAGCAAGACACGGGGTGTGTGGTTTACCTTCCAACGCAGCTGTTGCTCAGAGACTGGCTGGGCACTGGTATTCCTGTGGGAGGGAGGTGCTGAGTGACTATTTGCCTCACTTGGGTTTTGTTTTGTGGCAAAGTTGGAGGGTTTTCCCCCTGTCTTCTTTTTCCTTTCCTTATTAAACTGCCTTTGTCTTGACTCCATGAGCTTTCTTACTCCTGCTCTCCCTCTTCTTTCCCCTATCCCACTGGAGGGGGTGGCTAGTGCTGAGCTGCTGGCTAGGGTCAACCCACCAGGCAACTGTTTCTCTTCTCTCCCTCCTAAGCACAGGCATGTTCACAGCTGTACTTTGTGTTTGTTATTTTAAAAGCACTGAAAGAGCAACACGTTGGAATATTGACCAGAGCTCTCTCTGATAGAACGAGAGCACATGGTCTCAAGCTGCATCAGGGGAGGTTTAGGTTGGATCTTCGGAAGTAGTTCTTTCCTGAGAGAGTGGTTGGGCACTAGAACAGCTGCCCAGGGAGGTGGTGGAGTCCCCATCCCTAGAGCTGTTTAAAAGCAGAGCTAGAGTAGCATAGCTAGAGTACTTGAGGCCATGGTCTAGGAGTTAGGGAGATGTTGGGATGAGTTCTGGACTTGGCAATCCTGGAGGTCCTTTCCAGCCATGAGGATTCTATGATTCTCCAAAGGACACTATTCTAACAGAATTCCAACTCTTCCAATAAATGCTCCCAGAAACTCACTTTTAACCCCATTTCTGAATGCTGGTTTCACACAGGAATGAACAGCAAGCAGAAATCACCTTCTGAAAGATTATTTCAGACTGTGATTTAGCTCAGTGTTTATGCAGGCTTTGGGAATGACTTCATTTTTCTTCTGGGATATAAGGTGCTGCACAGGAGTATTACTGCACAGAAATATTAGTCAGAGCAAGAACACCAGGACCCACACCCTTCCCATTGTTTGGAAGTGTAAACACTAAGTCACCTAGAATTCCAAATCAGAAGCACAGGGTGTATGTTATACAAATTGTCTACCTGCTCCAAAATAATCCTCATCCAGTAGATTTTTCCATCAAATACTTTTTGGCACAAACACAACCATCTCTCATCCCCATAAGGAAAATAAAAACTTTATCTTATCTCTACAACATTACCCTCCTGGTTTTCCTTTTAAATGTTCTAAGTGCATCCCATATTTTCAAATTAAATGAGCACTTTAGTTAGAAACTACTCTCACCCTCCAGTGACTTGCCTACATAGAAAAGAGCACCACTAAACTTATTTCTAGAGGAAATTGTTTGCAACCTGTAGGTTCTTGAGCGCTTTGCAAGCTGCCCACAGAAAAGTCAACACTGGTTTAGATTGGAAGGGACCTGAGAGATCATCCCCTTCCAAATCCACTTGCACAGGCAGGGACACCTCTCACCTCCATGACCACTACAGAACGGTCCCTAAGCATCTCAGCACACAGCCACTGCCTTGCCTTGCCCAGACTACGCAGTTAATTTTAAACCCAGGTTTATTTATCACTTATGGCTAAACTCTATTACAGATGGATGCTGCTCTTCAGCCTCCGTGAGGACAGGGAAGCTGCAGGACTCTGGACACAGCCTGTGACACAGCCTGTTTGAGGCTGGCTGTTGGCACAGGGCTCCATCTACCGGTGTGCGGTCCTCTACGGCCACAGCAAGGGCTGGAGGGGGAGAACATAATTCAACCCTCAACAGCTATTGCACACTTCTGTTTGCTAATGAGATCAGGGTAGTCAGAACACACTACTGGTTCAGAAGAAAAGTCAAGCGAATAAACACACTCGCACACAGGGCAGAAACAGATGGGGACACGAAATTGTGTATTAGTCCTCAATATTTATAACATTTTTCAAAACATGTTCTCAAGAACCATCATTTTTCTACAAGAAACGACATCTGAGCAGCGCAGATGTAAAGGTCTACTGGTCCTTCTTACATCAAGCAAATGCTGAGAAAAATGACTGAAAATTAACTGCACAATGTAAGGAATTAAAGGTGGGGGGGTCCTTTAAAAAAGGGGGAATTCTTGAAACAAACAGGGAAGTTTCAGTAGGAGACTGTAGACTTGCGTGTTTCTGCACCTTAAAGATTAATCTCTCCACTTGAGCCATTTAAACATGGTCTTATCAACCCCTCTCTGCCTTTAATTCACGTCTGGTAATTAAAACAGGAGGTTCTTTTCCTCCCCTGAACCCTCTGTGCCTGTGGGGCTCAGGCTGCAGAAAAGAAGTTGGAATAGAGAAGGGCTAGTGCTTCCCCATCCGTGCAGCAGGTCAGGAGTTACCTGAGCTTGTTTGGAACCAGGTTACTGGGGTGACAGCAGAACAACAGTAGAGAAACCAGATAGTGCCTGTCCACATCTTGGCAGCAAGGGCCAACTAACGGCTGACCCGTGCACCCCACTTGTGACAGAGGTACAAGAGCAATGGGGCAAGGGAATGCTGTAGAAAGTTCAGAACACTTTAGCTAGGAACAGCCAGAAACAATCAACAGTGGGTCAGGAATGGAGCGAGAAGCAATAAACCCCAGGCTCTGTGGAATATCCTATAAGGCTAGGACAACTGGTGAATGCTGATGCAGTGATGTCAGGGCATAGGTTGGACGTGATGAACCTAGATGTCTTTTCCAGCCCACATAGTTCTGTGATTCCATGATAAGGACACCAGGGATTCAGGAAGTTCCTCCTGGGAATCTGTTTTTCCAATTTATCTTGTCCCTCTAAAATGAGAGTTGAAAAGACTAAGGGATAAAACTCTCCTACCATAAACTTACCTAACACCACTGAACCAGAGCAGAGGGTCGCCTTTGCTCTTGTTTTATTTCAACTCAAAGGAAAGGCAAAATTTACACCTTGAAGGTGACTTTTCACTTAGAAACTTCAGATTTTAATCTAAATGCATGTTAAAATGCAGAGCTGCAGGGCTGCACTGATGTCTCCTGAAGGAACAATTACATCAGTGCAGGCTATCCTTGAGAAGGATATAGGTGTGGAACTACATCCTTTTTCATCATACACGGTCAGGTGCAAAGAGGAAAGTTTGACTTCCAGATTCCTGTGGTCTAAGGGAAATAAATACCATTACAAACAGACTCAAGAATACAGACGCATTAAACACTGTTTGGTTTTAGCTCAGATACAGACCATGGGAACTGAGACATTTAACCATTTCAAGACTCATTTTACTTGCACCTTAAATTGATTTGATTTTACCTTAAACTGACTAAAGTTCACAGCATCCTGACAACCAGCAGCTGGAGGAAAATAGAAAAAGTAAGTGGAAAAAAAATCAAGGAGCAAATGGGTCGTGTGGTGCTTCTGTCAAACTTCAGGCAAGGAAAACCACATCCTAATGCTCCGCTGTGAGAGACAACAGGAAGAGCAGACACTATCTGAGCACACGACAGTAAACCACGCTGGGCAGTCCTGCTCTGTGTATGGTGCACGTAACCAAGTTAACACGGCCTCACCTAGCGAGCCACTCATGTTGGTGAATCCTATGGAGCCCAAATTTGATTGATTGGAAACCAAACCACAGGGGCAACACAGTGAGAAACAGCGAGTTGTCTTTGCATTTCACCATTGGACTGGACTAGTTGTTTCTATAGAAATGCCTATTGATTTTGTAAGCATTCCTTTGTCTCATGAGTGTTACAGTCAGTTTAGGAGAACTCATTCTCATTCTAGTAGCTACTCCAATGCTGAGAATTCTGTAATCATACTCATTACCTTCAGTTCACTACACACAGCAACAAACTGAGCTACCCTTTCTCTTGCTAACTAGGCTTATCTTCTTGGCAGTCAATTACACCTCTAAAATGAAGTTAAAATCTACAATACATAGGAAAAACAAACAACAATACCTAGGCCCTAACTGGTATTTCATTTCCTATCAGATGTACTATGTGAGCACTGAGAATGGTTCCGCTTCCTCGTTTATTAATCTGTTAGATTTAACAAAGCAAGAGGGTCAAACCATACAACTGGCAATAGTGTAAGGGAAGGAAGGCTAAGGCAGAGCTGATTAATTCGAAAGGGAACAAGCCAAGGACATCTACAAAATGAAAGACTCAATATTCACCATACAAAGGCTTCTACTTATTTAACTCTTCTTTAAAAACTGAAATCACAAGAGCATTTGTAACTGTGCACAGGTTCTGCGATGGTTTGCATTTCCATACCTGTCTGGGAAAGCCCTAAACCCTCTCCCCAAGCCAGCCTAAGCACAGGGCTTGGTTAAACTGGCGGCTAACGAGCATTTATAGTTCTGCTCCCAGTAAGGGTAATTAATACACACTACCAGAACACAATCCTTCAGTACTACATACCAAGCAGATATTTATACTCATCACCCAAAACCCAGCTCAACATAAATGACTAGATTTGTTCATTTTAAACCCACCATTAAAACCACTCTGTTTGCCTCAAGCCCAGCAAACTTTGTTCCCATGTTCAAGTCCCTCACAGCAGAGCCCCACACAGCATTTTCAGAGCAGACACAACCCCGCTCTCCTTCCACAAATCCTGATGGGAACTGCCAGCACCTCTCCTCCAAAGAGCTAATCAATACCCAAGCTTGTTAATCCTCCTTTGTCCTAATACTACATCACAGAAGCAGATTAGATTTTTCTAATTTATTTCACATTTAACATTGAAATCAGCGCACAGCCAGCTGGACTACTACTAATTTAATGAACGTATAACTTAAAGATCAATCTCTGCCTTCAGCAGATTTACATAAGACAGAAAGGATAACGTTTGTCTACCAGCGTGTTACGTAGATCTCCTTAACTCAATTTACTGTGGATTTCGTGATGCAAAAATTAATTCATTACCAATTATTTTTTCCAAACCCCACAGCGCAATCCCAGCGCTGCTGTGGCCAGTGGAAGTTCTGCTGTTTGCTCAAAGGGAAGTCAGATCAGTTCCTCATTTTGCTACTCTGGCAAGTGACACTGAGCAAGATACCAAAGATGCTTCTTCCTAAGAAGGCAAAGATACTACAAACCAGTCTCATGTATTTTATTCCCTGCTGAAGCTGAAAGCAACACTACAATAATAGATTTACCTACACAGTCTTCAGCAGAAATTCAGTCTGAATTTCCAGCAGTGATAATAGCCTGTAGAATTGCTCACAGACTCCACAGAGCCCTTCATCCCTGCTCCAGGACTGACAGACACATCTCTCTTAAGTATCACAGCATAGAATCACAGAACCATCATGGCTGAAAAGGACCTCCAGGATTGCCAAGTCTAACCCTCATCCCAGCATCTCCCCAACCCCTAGACCATGGCCTCAAGTGCTCTAGCTACTTGCTTTTTAAATAGCTCCAGGGATGGGGACTCCACCACCTCCCTGGGCAGCTTGGTCCAATGCCCAACCATTCTCTCAGGAAAGAACGTCTTCCTGAAATCCAATCTAAACCTCCCCTGATGCAGCTTGAGGCCATTTCACCTCATCCTATCATTAGTAATTTGAGGGAAGAGACCAGTATCAGACTTGCTACAACCTCCTTTTAGGTAGCTGTAGAAAGAGGGGCACCCAAGCCAATAAACTCCTTTTAAATGCCTGGAACAGAAAACCACTGATGAACAAGATTCACAAAACCAGCTCTGCATGTATTCTGGTGATCAACATGAAGCTGACCACAGATGGCAGGTGCCACAACTCCAGCTTTCAAAATAAAACACAACTTAAAAATAATTAAGCAAAGCCCAGGGGTTTTGTTCCTCTGATAAAGCACAAGATTAACCCAACAGAATCCTTGACATGGTTCAGCCAAGTGTCATGTGTATAGTAAATGCAACAAGCTGTTTTCATAAGTAGCTGATGCTCAGTAACATCCAGAGGAAACCCTAAAGCACACACATTGTGTTCGGATAGCTGTCCCCCGGCATTCACAAAGGCACCAAATCACAGAATTATTGAGGCTGGAAAAGGACTCTAAGATCATCCGGCCCAGACCATGACCTAACATCACCCCATCAGCCAGACCAGGCCACTAAGGGCCACAGTCAGGCTGTTCTACAACACCTCCAGACACAGGGACTCCACCACTGCCCTGGGCAGTCCACTCCAGGCTCTGCTCACCCTTCCCATGAAGAAAGAGCTTCCTAATATCCAACCTAAGTCTCCCTTGGCAGCTTCAGACCCTCCTCTCTTGACCTGTCATCAGTTATCTGGGAGAAGAGCCCAATCTCACCTGACTACAACCTCCCTTCAGGGAGTTGTAGAGAGGCAGAAGGTACCTCTGAGTCTCCTCTTCTCCAAGCTAAAGAACTCCAGCCCCCTCAGCCTCTCCAATTCATAAACAAATGACATTTCTACTTCTTTTTTGTGAGAGAATTGTACCTGACACACACACACGAGTATTTAAAATCAAGGACTTCACTGACACTACAAAAAAACAGTCACAGCAGTATTTCTTGGGTGCCAGGTGCCTACCAATGTTGCTCTATCACTCCCCCTCCTCAACTGGCCAAGGGAAAAAAAAATATAAGGAGAAGCTTGTGGAAAACACAATCCTGCTGATACAGTTTCTGTAGGTTGCTCATGAGGCCAGCAGAGAGCACACCATCCCATCGCTTAATCTCCAGGCGGCTCAAAGCAACACAGATTCAACTTGGCAAATAAACACACACACAGACACAGAGGTTCTTCTTGCAGCTGTACCTGTTCTGCAGAGAAGGGTTTGGTACTGCTTCTGTTACCCCTTCAAGCCCGTTTTGCTTTAAGAGGACAAACAAGAGCCAGCTATTGTCTCTCTGTCTTTATTCCTGTGTTTTCAGGAATAAAACATCTACTACCCATGCAGGGTAAGAGATGAAGTGCAAAGACTCTGCATACGTTGGAGAGATCAGCACTTAAGTGAACGTCTGTGGTTTAAAACCCTTTCACTGTCTGCACTTCACCATTAACAGGCAGCATCTCCCCTGCCATATGCTTAGCAGCCTAAATATTTTAAGCAGAGGCAGGGAAAAAAAGCCTCAGCAGAGCATTTCTCTGCTCACAGGACTGATTTTACACAAAACTGTGACCAACAAGCGGGACACTATCCCTCTTCACCCTCAGCTCACGTGTCCCTTCTTGCTTTCAACACTACTGAATTATTTAATGGTGTTTTTCCACAGAGAATTACCAACCCCCTATTTTCTCCCCTCCCCTAACCCCTCACAGCAAGGTAAAAAAACCTCCCTCTGCTTTTCCTAACTTACACACCCTCAGAAACTAAAAACCCAAAGCAATACTGATCCTGACAATCATTTTTATGCCTTATTGCTCAAGAAACAGGGCAACACCATGATGTCCATCTGATCCCTGTGCTGGTGATAGGCAGAGTTTGTAGCCATCCTGCTGACAGCACCTCGCTGTTGTTTAGAGCTCAGTCTCACACGCCTCAAACACCTGATGGTCCTTTCTTTGAATAACTACACTTTTATTCATTAAAAACACAACAAAATAACATAACACTGCATGGTTACCTTAACTCTTAGGATTTGAACTCTTGTTAAGCCTCACAGTGTATTTAGATAATATATTTAAATAATCACATTGCTTCAAGTTGAAGTTGTATATTCTCAGAGTAAAACTGGTCAGGAATTGGCACAAGGCAAGTCCATTGCTGCATTTCCTTGTGTCCCACAGCCTCCAGAACTCTGAGATAAAGAACGATAGAATCGTTTAGGTTGGAAAAGACCTTTAAGATCATCAAGTCCAACCATTATGTGGAGCCACAAGTTCACTGCTGTGGTTAACCAATTAATCTTCCATGACTAAAGTAGAACTATTTAAGGCTCTTGTAACAGTAGTTAGAACTCAGTGAAATATTAAACACAACAACCACCCACTTCACTGCTGCAGGAAACTCTGGATTCCCCAACTCAGGGTGAATGAAGTCCTACAGCACTCAGACCCAATCCCCTTGAAGGTGTTCCTACACCCAGCTGCAGTTGTTCCACGGCAAACACAGGAGGGTGTGATGTCTCAGACAGAAGACACCACTAGGTGCTCACAGTATTTTCTTACCAAGCTGCTCCCACTAAGAAATAAACTACCAGCAACAAAATCCAAACAGCCCTTCACAACAGCACCAAGGGCTCCAAGGGACCTCACAGACGACCCAGTTCCAAGCCCCTGCCATGGGCAGTGCCACCTCTCAGCAGACCAGGTTGCCCAGAGCCCCATCCAACCTGGCTTTGAACCCTTCCAGGGATGGAGCATCCAGAACCTCCCTGGACAACCTGTTCCAAGTCCTCAGAACCCTCACAGGGAGGAATTTCTTCCTAAAATCTCATCCCCATCTCCCTTTTTAGCTGGAAACCACCTGCCTTGTCCCATCACTAGAGTCCCCTCCTGGTACAAAGTCTCTCCTCCAGCTTTCCTGCAGGCAAAGACAGGTTAGGACTGAACTTCACCCTATCAGCAGCTGAGATGCTCAACTCATTGGAATCTCCAAAGCAGCTTTTTCTTAAAAAGAAATTAATAGTCCAAGAAAACCACTGAACAGACGCTTTAATTTTGTCAAAGCTTTTTTACTATCGGGATTTTTAAATGCATTACTTCTCTTAAGCACCCTCCGTGGTTTGTTCTGACCCGCACACTACAGTCTCAGCCGGGAACTGGAAACCCCGACTCCCGAAGCCGCCGCTCCACCCCTCCCTACCCTTCCCTTCCCCCGGGAGGCAGCGGCCTGACCACCCCTTCCCTTTCCTCCCCGCCCTAGGAACTTCCTTCCCCGGCCCAGCCGCGGGTAGGGNCTGAACTGGGGCCACCCCCGGTACCGGCAGCCCGAGCCATGGTGGCCCTGGGCAAGAGGTGGAGGGAAGAGTGAGGTGCTCCGTGCCCAGAGCTGCAGGAGGCTGACTGGGCGCTGACGGAGCGATTTGGGGTTGAGCGGTGTGGGAACAAGCACTGCCCGGGCAGCAGGTCGGGGGGTTTAAAGCAGCAGGTGTGAGGTTGCTGGGTCGGTATAGCTCTGCCTGAGCTACTTCTGTGCTCTGAAAGTAGCTTTTCCTTTGTTTGTTTGTGATTTCCATACAAACCTTGGGGTTGTTTTCTTGTGGTGACCCCTGTGGAAGTGAAACTGAGCGGCTCCTGTTCCCTCTGATCAATTTCAGGCTCCCTTCGCTGCAGCAAATTCAAAGCCTCGGGTAGGAAAATGCTGAACGTTCAGTCATCCTCCTGCCCACTGGTGGGCTTGCAAGGGACCTCTGGAGATCATCTAGTTCAACCCCTCGACCAGTGCAGGACCCCCTGGAGCAGATCTCATAGGAAGAATCCAAGTGGGTTTGGGATGTCTACAGTGCAGGAGACTCCACAACCTCTCTGGGCAATCTGAATCAGGGCTCTGGTACCACTGCAGTGGAAGTTTATCCTTAGGTGTAGATTGTACCTTCTGTCTTCTCCATTGTTGCTTGTCCTATTGATGGGCACTAATGAGAAGATCCTGAGTTGATCAGGATTGACCAGGTGTTTCCTCAGCCACCCCTATTGTCTTTGATTAATGTGAATTCTATCCACAATCACTATTTTCCCTATTAACTATAGCTATTTCTGTCTTTGCTTTTATAACAATCAGTTGTGCCTTTCTTCATGATGAACTTTTTCCTCAGCTTTTGTCTTTTCCCTTGAGGTGGGGATGTGCTGTTACAGACACTGTTAACTCTGTGAGGGTATTGCATGAAAGCAAAAGAAAGAAGAGTAATAAATAATAAGAGTAATAAATAATAAATTAGTCTCCTAAATTATCTGTGTGAGTGGGTAAGCAAACAATCCAGCATTTTATCCAAGAGCCCTTTCCTTAAATCCATCTTAACTCCCCCAAATGTGCCCCTGAGATCAACAGCAGCTGCTTTCTCCCTCAGACTATCACAACTGAGGTTGTCTATACCCATGAGCGTTAGAAATTAAGCCAAGGCAGAGTTTGGAATGTGCAAGTCTTGCCTTGGGATAAGAAAAATCACTGGATCTACAGGCTGTAGGTAGGTGCAAAAGGAGGAAACAGTTTGAGAAATGCCAGTGCTGTTCAGGGGAAGAGGGAAGTGCAGACAAGGAAAACATCTTTACACCTAGGTGTGTTTCCTGGGGCATGACTAGTAGAACTGGGTTAGAGGTAGGTACATCAGGGAAAATAAAAGAGCCCTTGCAATACTACATCTGTTCTCAACTCTTGCAGCTTCCAAATCCAGAGAAACATTTAGGGACTCTGTTGTTGATTAAGTGCTTAAGCTGTAGTTTATTAACCCAAGTAGCCCATTTGAATCTGGCTCCAATTCAGAAAACCTCTCTGACCTGGTACACAGCATCTGTGACCATAAGAATGAACATCCTGGGGTGTTCTCCATCCATGTGGTTGAACCATTTTCTCTTCAGTGGTGCTGGGGGTGAGCTTGTTGTGTCCCCTGGGTCGTACTGTGGTGGGACATGGAACAATTGGAGCGAGACAAGAGAAGGCCACAAGGATGATCAGAGGACTAGGGCATGTCTGCTATGAAGACAGGCTGAGGGGATTTGGGCTACTCAGCCTGGAAAAGAAAAGGCTCTGGGGAGACCTTATAGCAGTCTTCCAGTACCTGAAGGGGACTACAGAAAAGCTGGAGAGGGGGACTTTTGATGAGTGATGACTCTAAGGATAGGACAACGGGATGATTTCAAGCTAAAGGAATTTTCTTCTTAGGAAGAAATTCCTCCCTGTGAGAGTGCTGAGGCCCTGGAACAGGTTGCCCAGGGAGACTGTGGCTGCTCCATCCCTAGAAGGGTTCAAGGCCAGGTTGGATGGTGCTCTGGGCAACCTGGTCTTGTGAGACTGGTGTTGCCCATAGCAGGGGGTTGGAACTAGATGATCTCTAAGGTCCTTTCCAACATAAACCATTCAATGATTCCTATGATTCTATGAAATCACAGCCTTGTTGCTGGCTGTGTCCCAGCACTGGCACTGGTGTGTTTACTAAGATGGGCCAATAGGTCTCTGTAACACACGCAACAGCCACTCTCCAAATGACAACACAGCAGTGTCCTTTGAACAGTGAAAGCCTGCAAGTCCTAAAAGGACAGTTGTGCTTCAGAAAGACACCCAGTCAACCAACCAGCACCACCAACCCTCCTGAGAATTGAGGCAACAGGGGATCTGTGGCTGATAGCTGGGACCCCACAGTGCAGGGGAGCAGAACTGTCCAGAAAAAGAGCTACAAAGCTCATGATGGGTGTGGAGCTTAAGTCCTGTGGGAGCAGTTGAGGGAACTTTTAATCCTTAGACAAAGAAGTTCAGGAGAGACCCTGTAGCTCTCCACAACTACCTGTGAAGAGCTTGGAGTGAGGAGGAGCTCAGCTTCTTTTCTCTGGTGACAAGTGATAGGACCAAAGGAAACGGCTGCAAGCTGCACCAGGGGAGGTTTGGGCTGGATGTTGGGAAATATTTCTTCCCTGAAATGGTTATCACACTGGAATAGGCTGCCCAGGGCAGTGGTGGAGTCCCCATCCCAGGAGAGCATTAAAGGCCGTGCAGATGTGGGACACGGTTTAGCTGTGACTTGGCAATGCTGGGTTAGGGGGTTGGACCCGAGGCACTTAAAGGTCTCTTCTAAGCAAAAGAATTCTGGCCGGCTCCAGCAGTTGCCGCTTTCCCAGCTGTCGTCGATCCCGCAGCAAAATTCCCCGCCCCGATTGCCTTCAGCTGCGAGCCCGGGGCCACTCCGTGCCCGGCGGCTGCTAACCACCGACCCCGCCCGGTCGCCCTCCCGCAGATAACTGCGGCTCCCACCCCTCCAGCCTTTCTTCTTTCTCTCTAGCTCCTCGGCCGCTCGTTTGGCCACGGGGCGACCATGGCTCGTACCCCCGGGGGCTTTCTGCAGGAGGCTTCGAACCAGGTGGTCGCCGGCGGTTCGGCTGGTGAGTGGCTGCGGCTCCTCCTCCGGTCGGGCGGGGTGGGGGGGGTCCCGGGGGTCCGTAACTGTTGGAACGGCGCTGGATCTTCCGGAATGGAGCTGGGGTTGGGGTGAAGGGAAGCCTCTTAGGGTCTCTATCGCTATTGAGCACACCCTGCGGTCCCCCGATGATAAGGGGAGGGGGGTGGGTCCTCGCCAACGGCTGCAGCCGTCGGGGTCCCCTCGGGAGCCGCTCTGGGAGGCGGTGGCTTCTTGCTGGGACACTTTTTGTCGGTGCCATACTTGGAAACGGAACTAAGAGGCGTTTCTGCGGGGTTTGTAGTGCTTTTAGGGATGTCGAGGTTGCCAGTTCTTGGTGTTGCTTGCATTGCGCTGAGAGCGAGTGGGGGTGTCTGGCAAAAGAAATCTTCCTAAGTTTTAAATTGGAAATGTTTATGTCACCCTGGAGTGAAGGGAATATTTTGCAGACTAGAGGGGTTGAAGGAGCTCTTTAGGCATCATCCAGTGCAACTCCCATCAGAGCAGGGTCATGCAGAGCAGGTGGCACAGGATTATGTGTGGGGGGTTGAATCTCTTCAGAGCAGAGACTTCACAGCTTCTCTGAGCAGCCCGTACTAGGGCTCTGACACCATCAAAGTCAAGCAGTTTGTCCTCATGTTCAGGTGGAACCTCCCAGTTTGTCCGTTTCCCTTTTACTGTCACTGGCTACCACTGATAAGCCTTTTTCTCAGCAGAGATGCTCCAGTGCCCTCAGCACCTTTGGAGCTCTCCTTGGAGTGCTCTGCTTTCCCAATGTACAGATGTGAACCCTGTGAACATGTGAGCTATGTAGTGCATTTTTAAGTGCTTGTTTAGTATCCATTTTGGGGTCCGAACAGTATCTGTCATTTGTCATATTATGTATTAATTGGAAGAAGAAAACCCCATGTAGCTGCTTGTTGTCTCTTATGTGATGCTTCAGTGTGATATCCCCAAGCAAAGCTCCCTTGTGGGTGAGTGCTATCTGACCATGATGCTCTGTGTGAGCTGGTTCTCTGTTCCCTCTAATGCCTCTAAATCCACTGTTATGCACTCCTGACACCAACATGCACTGGAGCACTTCATGTCCTTTGTTTTCAGCCTTCTGCTTGAGCATGTTGAGTTTTCCATGGAAGTAGAGATTCAAAGTCAAGCAGTTTGTCATGTATTGTGTGACTATGTGGTTATGTAGCTTTTCTGCAGCTTTGGAAATCCTAAAGCTATTTTAGATTCTGCCTGGTACCACCTGCCACTTTCAATAGGAAGTTTTAATCTGTACCTGTGTGTTGAATGGCCTTCAGACCTCAAGGAGCCTCATATTGATGTGTTCTATCACTAGCCTTAAGTCTACACACACATGCTCTTGTTAATTTTGAAATAAACAAGTAAAGGCAGTTCTATAGGTCTGAACTGAGGGATTGGTAAACACAAGGAGGTATTAGAGGGAGATGGCTTGAACTTGAAAGCTTGCTTGACTTAAAACTTGGTGGTGTGAATTTTCTTGGTGACTTGGAACTTCAAAGAGGAAGGCTGTGGCTTTGAGGCCTTCTGTCTGATGGTGAAATTTCACAGGCAAGTGTACATCTGACATAGAAATGGTGGCAGTAGGAAGTAAAGGCTGGAGGGCATGAGCTGTTGAGTGTGTACTTAGTGTTTTCTTCTACTGAGGAGTTTAGTGACCTGATGTTAGTTTCCCAATATCACTTCAGACACCTTCTGTTGCTTGTGGCTGCCTCTACAGAAGGAGTGGAGGCATTTGTAGATGCTTTGTCATACTTACTGGCCTCATGAATGCCACAGATATCCTAGCATGGCTTTTCCTCTGCTGCAGTCTCATATTTTAGAAGGGAAGTGGGGGGAAAAGCCCCAAACCCCATTGTTGCAAACTAACATTTAGATTTTAAAAGGTTATGATGACCTTATCTTACATAGTTAAGCACAAGGAACATACAAGGCTGTTAAAGACACCAACTTACAGCATCTTTCTATCAAAACAGCACAAGGAAAGCTGTGAGGTGGTTGGGGAATGAGCTGAATGGCACAACGTGTGTAATTGGAGGGTCAGGAATATTGTCTGTGTGGGTAAAATGAGAGGCTACTTGGCATCTGCATGTCTGCTGCAGAAGGATCTGGTAAGTGATTCTGCTAGGTCGAGTGGAAAATGATTAGAGATAAGCCTAAGCTGTCAGAGCAGGAAGAAAGGGATTTATGGCAGATGACAGCACTTACTCATGGACTTAATAAAATTGGGGAGGGGGGATGAGAAACCAAACGTAACCCCTAGTTTACAGGACTGAACAGATGGAAGATACTGGTGTGCTTTAGAAAAGAGAAATGCAAGACTGAACCCTCCCGTTGGCTGGCTGAGACATTTTTCAAGTGAAACTTGGACAGCTCTGTAAGATGCAAGCATGGCAGGAGGACCTCGAGTTTGTGGGAAGGAGTGTATCGGCTTCAACACGGCCTATGATTTTACTTCCCAATTTGCTTCCTGGGTGTGAACTCAGTCTTAAACGTGAGCAAAGTCTTACTTGGTCTTAGCTTATGTTCTTACTGCTGGCAATTATTTTGCTCCCATCCTCCAGATTGCTGAATGGAGGTCGATAGCAGAATTGAAAATACTGGGGTTTGTTTGTCTGGGTGTTGTGAGGAACAAGACTTGGATTGAAATGTAACTGGGGCACTTCATTAGTAAGTTTGGTACCCTTCTAGTGCAGTGAACTGCAGGCACTCCTTTTCTCTAGTGGTTAATTAGCAAGCAAAGGCATGTGTGGAATTTATAGCAAGAAAAATTAAACTGAAAGTAAACTCTCTAAACTGTAGGAATCACTGTGAAAAGAACAACTTGGGAATCTCTAATTGATTTCTTTCATTTTATGGCAATGCCTCAAATGGCTGTTTGGGAAGCCCAGTTAATACAGGGTTTGAGTCACAGGAAGAAGTATTTCTCTAATTTACAAGGATCAAAAAAACCCTTCTTGTTTTGTCTGCCTGTATGGAAAAGGGAGACATTCTTGTCTTGAGGCCATTTGAATGATGAATTAGTGTCATCAACAATTGCACAGATAACCCTTAGCTGAGTGAAGTGGCTGAATGTAGTTACCCTAAAGGATTTCGGATGCTGCTACTTAATACAGGTGTAGTCTTCCTATTTAAAAAGTTTGCAGAAGGAGACTATTAGTTAAAATTGCAGGTAACACAAATGTCATTTAATTTGAGGTTGTATGTTCATAGAATCATTGGGGACCTCAAAAGGTCATCCAGTCCAATGCCCCTGCCATAGCAGGATCACCAAGTCAACAGGAACACAGCCAGGTGGGTCTGGAATGTCTCCAGAGAAGGAGACTCCACAACCCCCTGGGCAGCCTGTTCCAGTGCTCCGGGACCCTCCCTGGGAAGAAGCCCCTGCTGATATTGATAGGGAACCTCCTCTGTTCCAGCTGGCACCCAGTGCCCCTTGTCCTGTCACCAGATGACATTGAGAAGAGCCTGGCTCCATCCTCCTGACATCCATCCCTCACAGATTTAGAGACATGAATGAGGTGACCCCTTCAGCCTGCTCTTCTCCAAGTTAAAGAGACCCAGCTCCTTCAGCCTTTCCTCGTAAAGGAGCTGTTCTTCTTTCATCATCTTTGTTGCTCTATGCTGGACACTCTCCAGCAGCTCTGTGTCCTTCTTGAACTGAGGCGCCCAGAACTGGACACAATCCTCCAGATGCGGTTTTGCCAGTGCAGAGCAGAGAGGGAGAGGAACCTCTCTTGATCTCCTAACCACCTCCCTTCTGATCCCCCCCAGGATGCTGTTGGCCCTCTTGGCCACAAGAGCACATTGCTGGCTCAGAGTCATCTTGCTGGCCACTAGGACCCCCAGGTCCCTTTCTCCTCCCCTGCTCTCCAACAGGTCAGTCCCCAACCTATCCTGGTCCCTGGGGTGGTTCTTGCCCAGATGCCAGACTCTACACTGACCTCATTTCATTTCTCTCTGCCCAGCTCTCTAGCCTGTCCAGGTCTTGCTGAATGACAGCACAGTCTGCTGGGGTGCTCACCTCTTTCTTCCATCCCCTTGCAAATAAACATGTAGATGTTCTTGACTTTGAAGTTAACATTTTGAAGAGTTTAATTTATGTAGTGGGTGATAAGAAGAGGGCATTGTACAGGTTGCAGATTTTTAATACAGGACTGACCTTTTCTGCTCCCATTCAGTGTGGTTTTCCTCCTTGTTGCATTCAAGGCAGTCTTGCTGCTCTCTTCCTGCAAAATGAATATGGAAAAATCAGAATAAAATGAGTTAAAATAAAAATTCAAGAGTAACTGAAGCTGATTGTCTTTTCTACCTTCTTTATCTTGTTGTGGAATAGCAAGGCTTCTGCCTGTCTGGACCTCTTGGCTTCAGTTTTTTGGAAAGGGTTGGGTTTCCAGCTGTATTAAATCTAATAGGATTTGGGACTCTAATTCTCTTAAGCTCCTTGGAAGGCTCGGCACTTTTTCCTCTTGAAGTGTTTAATTTCATGAATAGATAGATTTTTATTACCCTGCATAGCAGTGTCTCCTCTGAAACACATCTATACACAGGAAAGCCAGTTGTCCCAGTATCACTACTGAGTACAAATATAGCGTGTGCTCTTCCTCTGACTAGAGGAAGCTAAACAGCATTATGTGGTGTGGTAACCAGTAAACTGTGAAACACTTCAGCTGCTTTGATTCTTGTGAATGAGGGTGGGGTAAGATGTATAGAAGCACCTGAAACAGCAGGTGAAAAATCACCCCTCTATTCCCAGCCCCTCTTACATCCCTGTGGGACTCTTAGATGTGTTTTTCATATGTAATAGCTTGTATGTGGGGAATGGAAGACAGAAGTAATTCTTGGTGTAACAGACAAAAAAAAGGCTTCATGACTCTTCCTGACACCTGCTCTATGCCCAGTCCTTTTTGCAAACTGGGACCTTGAAAAGAAGAAAGATTGTGGTCTGTAGATGCAGAAGTTGCTCACAACTGTTGAATCTTTGAATCTGGGGGTCTCCTGCTTTGGATATGTTCAAGGCCAGTCTGGATGAGTTCCTGTGCAANGTCCCTTCTGATCCCCAATGATTACATGAAATTTCTAACTGAGTGTTGCCTTGCTCTGATGCTTGTTGTTGGATTGAGCATCCTGCAGCAAACTCTTCAGTCATACTGTGTTGCAAGGAAAACACTGGGGAAAGCTGGTAGTTGGCTGAACTTTGTGGTCTGGCATGTTAGCTAATGGGGATTAGGCTGCTTAGGCACAGAAACCTCTCTGCAGGTGCAATAAGACACCTTCCAGTTTCTGTGTGTATAAATAGATTGATAAACATAATGGCTGGAAAAGACCCCCCAGGATCATCAAGTCCAGCCTTCATCCTGACATCTCCCCAACCTCTAGACCGTGGCCTCAAGTGCTCTAGCCACACAGGTTTTTAACATCTCCAGGGACAGTGACTCCACCACCTCCCTGGGCAGCCTGGTCCAGTGCCCAACCACTCTTTCAGGAAAGAATTTTTTCCAATGTCCAATCTAAACCTCCCTGATGCAACTAGAGTTCATTTCCCTGCCTCCTATCATTAGGAATTTGGGAGAAGAGACCAGTACAGCCTACTACAACCTCCTTTTAGGTAGCTGTAGAGAGCTGTAAGGTCTCCTCTCACTCTACTCTTCTCCAGACTAAACAACCCCAGTTCCCTCAGCTGTTTCTCACAGGGCCTGTTTGCCAGCCCCCTCCCCAGCCTCATTGCCCTTCTCTGGTGCTCCAGCCCCTCGATATCCTTCTGATCCTGTGGTGCCCAAAACTGGACCAGTACTCCAGGTGTGGTCTCATGAGTGCAGAGGCACCATCCTCTCCCTACTCCTGCTGGTTACCCCCTTCCTGATCCAGGTCAGGATGTCCTGGGCACCCTGCTGGCTTCTGTTCAGGCGGCTACCAACATGGCTCAGCCTGAGAGTTTTGAGAAGGGTTATCCATCTTCTATTGGCTTTAGTTGAGCAAGCCTTTTCTCAAGAAGAGTCCCAGACCCCTGACAGAACCACTGACCTGGACTCTTGGAACCTGAGCGATGAAGTTACTGGCACTCATTTGCTCCCCTACCCACACGATGGCACTGTAAGACTACAGAAAGGAGCTGAAGGGGGAGCTGCCGTGGGTGGACGATGACTAAAAGGCATGTTTGAAGCTGTTGCAGGTGAGATGCCGAGCAGATGTCATTTGGGAGGACAGTATATGAAAGCAAAGCTTAAAGATACTCAGCAGAGGTGTGAAGAGAGCGTTTACTGATCAGTGCAAACTGCAGAACCCACTGGGCTGTGATTCTGTTGAAACTGATTAGCTCTGAATCAAAAGCTGTAAACAGTGGAAGAGATGCCAAAAGAGGGTCCTGAGACTGAGATGTCCCATAGAAACAGGAAAACTTGGGGTCAACTCCTGTCCCAGTGGAATTGACGTAAAATTAGCAGCTCGTTTCCACAGAGCAAGGAATTTGTGTCTCTGTTTTAGCTTCCCTGTAGATTTTAGGGGATCTTGCAGAAGTACCTTCCATCTCTGTGCCCAGCTAGACACACAGTAGCCTGCTGTGTTACATGCTGTTGCAAGCCAGTGTTAACTTCTTACTGGCCTAGAGCAAAGCATAACACTTCAGTAGCAATGTCAGAACATCCCCCAAATGTAGTGTTGCAACTCTAAATACTTTGTCTTAGACTTTGGGAGTTAGAAAGGACTACAGAGTAGCATGTACTACAGATGTAAGAGCAAATAGGCAATACACTTCTGTTCCTACTCCATCCTCTGTGTTTAGTGGGCAATGTTCATGGCTCTAAATGGGTCTGCAAAGGACCCGCCTTATCATATAGTGATGCGAGTCCTAGTAGCTGGAAGCCTTGAAAATCCATATTGCAAGGATTAGATAGACTTTATCCAGATCTGAAACACTGAAGGTCTCAATATCTACAGTGTTTTTTTCTGATGAGAAAATATGGTTCTATCAGAGGAGGTCTGAGCCTTAAGTTCTGCTCATGGAGCAGAGAAGGAAACACGAGTACTTGGCTTCTCAGTCCTTGAACAATGCTAACAGCTGCTTTTGTTTTTCCTTTTGGGTTCTTTTCAATTTGCCGATTTTTTGGCAGGAAGCGTAGTTGATCGGTCATCTTTCAGCCTTTAGTCAGGGGATCATTTCCCAGTTCAGGGTGTTAGCCCTGTTTACAGAGCTTTGTGCTGTCTTTATGATACTGGAGTGTGCTGATAGTGTGGCTGATACCCTCTCAAACAGGAGTCTTAGTTGTACTTGCACTTCGTGCACAGCCTTTGTGCTATTTCACTTGCTCTTAGAGTTGATCCTCAGTTGTTTTAAGATTTAAGCTTTACTTATTCTATTACCAACACTTGCTACTTAATAGTAGAGGCTTGGTTTTCAGTATTTTATATGTTGAGTGGATGGTAGATAGTGCTCAGCTTTTTGTCAGCTGACTGCAGAGAACAAGCTGAACTTTAAAATTTGAAGGGCATGGTAAAAAAAACCCCAACCCAACCAAACATCCAAACTATTGTTCTGGTTGCTGTGATTGTTGACACAGAAACCGAATTTAGCTCTTTATTATGGGTCTGGGATATCTGATGTCTCTTCCAGCTTGTGGTGCTATGTGACCTCCCAGGCAACTAGCACCAGGATGAGAGGGCAGGGCCTGAAGCTCTGTTAGGGGAGGGTTAGATGTTAGAAGCCCTTTTCATGGAAAGGGTGCTCAGAGCCTGGACTGGACTGCCCAGGGCAGTGGGGGAGTCCCCGTGTCTGAAGGTGTTGAAGGACAGCCTGGCTGTGGCCCTTAGTGCCCTGGTCTGGCTGATGGGGTGATGTTAGGTCCTGGGCTGGGCTGGGTGAGCTCAGAGGGCTTTCCCAGCCTCAGTAATTCTGTGATTTTTGTGATGTAGCTCCAGGAGCCTGAAAGCTTGTTAAAACCTTCACGTGAATAGCATGAAGGACTAATAGGATTAGTCCTCAGTGTTGTGCAATGGAAATGGTGAATTAAAACCCAGACAAGCCAGAGATGGTTCTTGGGAGTTTTAGAGAAATATGGTATCTGAGCCCTGAAGTTTGGGGTGTTTGAGGTAGGTGCCTCTACAGGCAGGTTTGTAGCGTTGCCTTGTGTGTGATGGTGTACACTGGTGTGCTGGTGGCACCAACTAGAAAGCAAAGCATGGGGCTATTAATTTTCCAAAACACTGCTGCCTTATAGATGTTGACAAGTGTCAGCATGAGCATGCAAGAGTATCCACACCCTGGGCTTGTCAGCACTGTGTCAGTGTGAACCTGGGTGTTTGCCTTGGTTGTGCTGCATAGTGTCCAGCACCTTTTTGAGGTGCGTCTGTAATCATGTCTTTGGTTCTGTCTCTAGGTTGGTAGCCTCTGTCTCTAGGTTGCTGTATTAATTCACCTTTGGAACATCAAAAAGAATGCTTAGGTAAAGGAACTGTCAGTACTCTGAGAGGAAGAGACTTCTGGAATAACCTGAGAGGTTTGAGAGACCCTGAGGTCTCATGGTCCTGTCCTTCACTCATTTCCAAGTCTCTGGTTACAGAGCTGAAGCCATAGGATTAAAACTCTTGTGCTGTCGGAGGAGAGCTTCATTCTATGCTAAATGGGGCTAAGATTCTGGATGTCTTTGGGTCTGTTGGATTATGGCTGGGGAGGTATGGCTGCCCTAACTCACTGTACCTGTTAATTTTATATAGCCAAACCAGAATGCTGCCTGGGTATGAGACTCTTGGCTTAAAACAGCCTCCCCTGGGCTTTTTTCCTAAGCAGTTAAGAAAATAAATACCCCAAGGCAATAGGCTTTGTCTGGCTTATTCTTCCTTAGAATGAAGTATGATGATGGTTATCCTGGATGATGGGGAAGAAACCCATCAGTCCCCTCGGGGGATTTGTCAGCAAGCTTTAGTCCTTCCTGCCAAACCATAGCTAATATGATAAGCAATACAGCTTTACTGACTAGACCTTTCTAAAAGGGAGGAAAAGCAGCACTATGTGCTTTCTGCAGAAAGAAAACAACGAATATTGTTCAAGACTGGCTTAAAAGGAAAGAAATATCTTATTTGGAGTGGTGAACTCTTCTGAGTGAGCATCCATAAAGTTTAAATTAGTTCAGACTTTTCTTATTAGAATAAATGTTTCCTTTTAAAAAGCATGATAATCATAATCAAGGCTAAATTTGTTCTGTTATTTATTTGGAAAGTGATTGTGCATGTTTAGCAGACTTTTGATTCGAATCCCTAGGGATATATTGGAGACAGATGTTTGAATGACCTCATGTTTTCAACCCGAGTTATATTTGGACACTAGGTTAAATTTTCCTTAAAATCCCTCCTTACAGGTTGGGGAGGGGTGCAGAAAGTATTGAAAGATGTCTGTCAAAAAGGTACTGCTTTATTTTTCAAAGATGTTATTAGAGTTCAGTAGGGGACTCTTACAAGCACAGAGCGTCTGATTTATGGAACACTCTGTTTACAAATGAAAATATTGTTTCCCGTTGCAGAGCCAAATGGGAAACAGACTACTTGAAAAAGTTCTTTTGAATTTGAAAGCAAATTTACCATGTCATTTATACCTTCCCCCCAAAAAACTTGTTAAGAGACTATGGTAGAGCTTTAACTGTAGTAATAGTTGAAGGACATGTCAGTAGTTGAGTATTTTTACTACTTTCTGGTTTTGAGCAGGTAATAGTTTCTCAGGCTGCAATCATCACCCCCTGCAGATACAGACTGGGGGATGAGTGGCTGGAGAGCAGCCTGGCAGTAGTGGTTGACAACCACAGTCCAACCACTAACCCAACTGGCCCAAGGCCACTGCTAAATCCTGTCCCTAAGCTCCAGATCTCCATGACTTTGAAACACATCCAGGGATGGCAATTAAACCCCGTTCCTTGGGGGGGAGGCTGTTCCAAGGCCTGATGACCCTTTCCAGGAAGAAGCTTTTCCTACATACTATTTTTTAGAATAGCATCTACAACTTTAATTGCAAAACATGAAGATCTGAGAAATTTGGAGAGTCAGTGCTGTCTAGATGCCCTTTTCAATGGGACATTAATAGGGCTGGACACTTATCTAGTGGAACTGGCAATAGCTTGTGTTACCTTTGACTCTAAGCTCTATGGTTAAGAAATTCAAACTCGGAGGGATCAAGCACTGTATTTAATTTTGTATGATTGTAGAACTGTTTGTAAAATTTTAATGTATTTTATATGTTTGCTAGTTGTTTTGTAAACTTCTCTGTGTTCGAGTTTGTAGTGTAAATAGTTTTGACTATGAGCAAGGTTTAGACTGCCTGCATTCTGCATAAGCACAACCGGGGAGCCTCTGGCTTATCAAACAATTTAGAACAGACCCAGGAGATTGATTGAGGCCCAACCTGGCTCAGCTTGTAGCCCAGGAAACCAAAGAACAAAGGAAAAACCCTTTTTCTGAGTGGCTGCAGAGCTGGGTTCACTCTTGAGCTCTTCCTAGGTCTCAGCCTCTTGAATTATTTCTGTTGCATAGATAAAACAGAGTAACTGGTGGTCAGGAAAGTCCTCTAAGAAGTGAAAGAATGGATTTAATTAGCTGAGGCTAATTGTTCTGCTTTCTGGGCCCTAGCACATTATTTTTTTGTATGTTCTTGCAGAGGAACTGTCATTCCTCAGTTCTGGGGAGACTGGAGGTGCCTGACCCATACAACTAACCAGTATCTCAATTCTGCTGAAACCAATGGGGTTTACTCTTTTTGTTCAAACCGTATCTGGACCATAGCAGGTATCCTGTGGTGTCCAGCATGTCAACATGCCCACTGCTAGCTCTAGGATGCTACTCCCTGTCTCTATACAGGAATAGACTGTTAAAAGATTATCTCTCACTGCTGATAGAAGTTTTAAACTAGCAGCATCTTCTCTTTATACCAAGGTAGTTAATGTTTCTAAAACAGGTTCTGCACCACACAGGCCCTAAGTGGAAGGATGCACTGACTTCACACAGCTGTGTGACTTGTTCTCCTGTGTTGTCTTGCCAGAATGTTGATGGTGTCAAACCTGCTGATGGGGAAAATACTTGCAATCGGTGATGCCCTGCGAAGTCTCTCATCTTGTTTGTAGATGTAACATACTGAAGCTACATACTAGATAAATAAAGACCATGAGCTTTTTTCACACCTGTTGTGGCCAGTAAGTAAGCCCACTTAGTTCCTTCTATTCAACCTGATGCTTCAAGCAATAAACTCACAAGATTTATAGGTTCTCTCTTGAAGAAAGTTCCTTATCTACAAAGTGTGAACTTGAATGTTGAACTTCTCTGCTTCCTGGAAGTTTCCTGTCCAAATTGTTTCTTGGGCTAGTCTCATACGTTCTTATTCCTCACCCGTGACTTGTGAAACTAAAACAACACCAGAAGTGGGGCTTGCCAGTCTCTTGGTGAATTTCTCCCCCCATTTATTATTTACTTTTATAATTAATTAATGTTATGGATAGGGATCAAGTTGCAGTTGTTGCAGCTCCACTTCTCTTGCCAGCCGAAGGCTACCAAAAAGAATGCTTTACTCATTTGTCTTGTTGACTTGGTGTCACTCACAGTTAAAATCTGCATACATTGTGGAACACTTAAGCTTTAAATAATCTTCTGAGACAGTGCTGTCTCTGTTCTTACTGGTATCAAACTGTTTGGAATGCTGCTCACCTTGTGGACAGCTGAATCAAGGAGTTTTAAGTGACAGAAACCAAATTGCTTGTGGTTGGGTTAGTTTCCTGCCCAGGTTCTTCACCTGAATTGTGGGAGCTGGCAGGTCAGTGGAGGATGAAAGAGTACTGGTTCTGGAAGCAGCTGGCTTCTTGGATTTATGACCTGTTTTATCAGATTGCAGTGAGGGCTAAGAACACTTCCATGTCTGAACTTCACCTGAAGTTTCCCAGGCATCAGCAATTTAACTTGTTTGCTCTCCTGAGGTCGCTAATGAAGCTGTTTGTCACCTTCCGTACTTCCCCTTGTGGCACCTGCTTCTCAGGTAACCTGAAGCTTTGACAAATACCATTAGAGGAAGATACATGCCCAAATAATCCTCACCAGGAAAAAGGACTTTGCTCAGCTTTGTGTGGGGATTAAGAGGGAAGGAGGCCTCTTAAAGAGCTTAAACGCTTCTTTGCGCTACTGGTGAACATACACTGATGCTAAATTGAGTTCAGCATCTGAGAGATGTGTTTTGGGCTTCATTTTGCTCTTGGCATATTGTATGGCACTTTGCACATTGTATGACACTTTAAGAAGAGACTGGATGTGGTCTAGCTGATTGTGGTGATGTTGGGTCATAGCTGGGCGTGACAACCTGAGGGCTTTTCCAGCCTCAGTGATGCTGTGGTTCACTGTATCAGGAAAAAAAGCAGTAAATTGCAGCTGTAGAGGTTGAGTCACTGGTTACCCTCTTCCTATTGTGTAAACCCAAGACAAAAACCACCTCAGTTTGTATTAATCTGGAGCACTAACAGATAAACCAAGACACAGAAGCATTAATCTTTTCCCTTTCTATTGTTGGAGGGCTGGGTCTAAGGCTGGAAATAGAGGGGGTGATTTTGCATCTCGAGTTTGCTTTGACCCCTCCAGTCTTTTCTATTAACTTGCTCGTAAAATTCTAGAAGCTTTTACAGAGATTCTTGCTCACTGTGCTCCGTGGTTGGTTTGGGGGCATGTGATACTTGTACTTTAGCGTTCAAGGTGGAGATGGCAGTGTTGTGCTTCGCCACCGCCTGGTTTGGAGACGAAAACCCCGACTGCTTACTGGGACACCCACTGCTGAGTTCACGTGTGCAAACAGAAGCCTGAACTGGTGTTGGGGGAAGAAGCTATGTGCAGCCTTTCTATAGGGGGATAAATGTCTTATGACAAATAGTCACATTAAGAAGCTGCTGGAAGTAGTTAAAGATCAGTCTGCAGGTGTTGCAGGAAAGACTGGTATTAGCTGAACAGTTTTATCCTATAATACTTAAATTAAGCATAACTTTTTCACATGGAAAGTTACCCGTGTTACTTCTAGATGAAAATGGGAGGAAAATGTGTCTTTTTAAAGCTATTCATAGCCTGAAAGTTACAGGCTTTCACAGTAATTGAGAACATTTTCTGAACAGTTATAGAAGCATCACACGATTTTCAAACATTGTCACTGATGTTATAGGGCTTTGGGTTCAGTAAAACCTCAGCCCTGTGTGCATAAGACCTAGAGCATTGATGTGTTCTCAGCATCTCCAAAACGCTTGGAGTTTGGGGCTTGTGTTTGAGAAGCAGCCTGATGCTGACCTTGGTGTGGCCGGTCCTGCAGCTGGGGGCAGTGACCACTCAGATACAGCCTTGTGCAGCCTCTGTTTGTACACTGAGCTCTGTAGTTAAAGCTCCTCTGACTAACTTATATCTTTGCTTTTTCACGTGTTTTCTTTAATATTACTCTCAGTTTATAATCAAATATTTCTTTACTAATGCAACCTTGCAGGTGACTGTAACTATAGTTATTCTGAGATGCTTTTATTCCAGTTTTACTCTAAATTTTCTTCTATCCAATAATATTTTTACTCTTGGATGGTTTCACTGTCCACTTTGCTACTTCTCTGATCAGATCTGTTTCATAAACAATATCCAAGTGACTCACACAGCTATTAGTAGAATTCAGTGGCAACTGTACAGTGCTAAGCACCTATTAAATCATGAGTAGATGTTAATATGCTGGGAAATATGAAGAGACAGAGGATGAAGGAATAATGCACTGTGTTTAGCAGTGTGTGCATTTTTAGTTCTTCATTCCTCTTGAAACCTCACGATCAACATTAGCAGTTCCAAGAGCATAACCCGTGATAAATATGTGGTAGAACCTGTATTACTGCCAGAACTTATTTTATCCTGCAAGTGAAGACTTTGTGCTTAAGGTGTTTGAGTAGGTGTCATGAAAACAAGTGAAATGGGGTTGGAAGAAAGACTGAGTGTCACAATCACAGAACATAAGTGATTGGGAGGGACCTCAAAAGATCACCTAGTCTGATCTACATCCAATTGCACAAGAACAGTCCAGGTGGGTTTTAAATGTCTCCACAGAAGGAGACTCCACAACCCCCCTGGGCAGCCCCTTCCAAGGCTCTGGCACACTCACCAGAAAGAAACTGCTGCTCCTGTTGATGTGGAACCTCTTCTGTTCCAGCTGACACCTGGTGCCCCTTGTCCTAGCATTGGGTGCCACTGAGCAGAGCCTGGCTCCTTCCTCCTGCCACCCACCCTTTCCATCTTGATCAACAGTCATGGGGACCCTCGGGCTCCTTTTTTTCCAAGCTGAAAAAACCCAGCTCCCTCAGCCTTTCCTCATCAGCGAGATGCTCCCCCTCCATCATCTTTGTGGCTCTGTGCTGGACTCTGTCAAGCAGTTCTGTTTCTCCCTGGAACTGAGGAGCCCAGATATTCCAGATGGGGTCTCCCCAGGGCAGAGCAGAGGGTAAGAACCTCTCCTGATCTACTAACCACCCTTCTTCTAATCCACCCCATGATGCCACTGGCCTTCTTGGTCACAAGGGTACATTGCTGGCTCCTGGCCATCCTGCTGGCCACCAAGACCTGTAGATCCCTTTCTCCTATGCTGCTCTCCAGCAGGTCAGTCCCCAACCCGTAGTGGTACCTGTGGTGGTTATTGCCCAGATGCCAGACTCTCCACTGCCCTTGTCATATCCTCTTGTTCTGTGTACTCTGTCCACTTCTCCAGTGGCTGGAGTTTTGTTTATAACTCCAGATCTCTCTGAACTTGGTTCCTTAAATTGGTATTTACAAGCTGGTATCATTCATGTTTTCTAATCCTGAGTCTCTGGTCTGTCTACTTTTACTTTCTCTTCCTCCAAAGCAGGAATTGCCTGGAAACTGGCTCCAGGCCAGGTGTAGCAAGGGATGTCAGTAGAAAACAAATAGAGTATTATAGAATACAGTGGTTGTGTTTGAAACATCTCTTCTTGGTGTCAATGGGGATTTGGAACTGACCAAGTAGATGATTAAAGAGCTGTAAACCATTGAAATATTAATTACACCATGGAACAGCTACATCATTCGTTATCANAAAGCTGTAAACCATTGAAATATTAATTACACCATGGAACAGCTACATCATTCGTTATCACCTTTATTTACCTAAAATTGAAACACTCTACTGCTGTGGTAGTAGTACCTATTGCAAGCTGGAACAGAGGAGGTTCCATATCAATATTAGAAGCAACTTCTTCACAGTGAGGGTACCAGAGCACTGGAACAGGCTGCCTGGGGGAGTTGTGGAGTCTCGTCCTCTGGAGATGTTCCAGACCCGCCTGGATATGTTCCTGTGTGACTTGGTCTGGGTGATCCTGCTGTGGCAGGGGGGTTGGACTGGATGATCTTTCAAGGTCCCTTCTGATCCTGAAGGTTTCTATGATTAGCTGCAAACATTGTACCTTATTTTAAAATGTATTGATTCTTGTGGCTCTGAAGTAGTGACTGATGATGGGCACTGATTACACCCTTTAAAGAGAAAGTATTAATTAACATGACCCCTTCAAACATGTATAGATCTCATGTAATGACAAGTAATTTCCCACCAAAGGCAAAGCCTAGAACATGTCCCTCCTATAACAGCTCAAAATCAGTGGGGAAATCTCCAGCTCTGTATCGTCCTTCTCTACAGCCAATGTTCTGCTGCTCATGAAATCTTCAAGTCTAAAAGTGAGGTTGCAGTCAGGTGGGGGTCAGGCTCTTCTCCCAGGCAACCAGCACCAGGATGAGAGGGCAGGGCCTGAAGCTGCAAGAGAAGGGTTAGGTTTGATGTTAGGAAGCCCTTCCTCTCATGAAGGGTGCTCAGAGCCTGGACTGGACTGCCCAGGGCAGTGGGTGAGTGCCCATGTCTGGAGGACAGCCTGGCTGTGGCCCTTAGTGCCCTGGTCTGGCTGATTGTGGTGATATTAGATCATGGGCTGGGCTTGTTGATCTCAGAGGTCTTTTCCAGCCTCAATTCTGTAACTTAAATGTCTCTCTATTTTTAGTAGTTGAGGAGTTGATGGTTGTGCTTTGTGGTGACTCTAGATCATCATGTCCTCAGAAATGTGATGCAGTGTGTTCAAACATTGTAGGTTATCTTAATCCTTATTTTAAGACCTTAAATTATTAAGAAAAGTATTAAATACTGCAAATTACTTAATTACCTTCTTGCTAAGCCTGCCTGTGTCAAGTTGTTGTTAACCATTCCCATTCAGACCTTCCTAACAAGGGGAAGTGAGTAGTGTGTCACTTGGGCATAGTTTGCCCACATATTTTACCTGTTCTGATGGGATGAGCTGCCTAGTTAGTGGTGGTGCAGCCTGGCCACTGTGTGCTTGGAGCAGCATGTTAGTGTTTGGGTAGAAGAGTCAGAGCTTTTAGTGTTGGAGGCAGAGCCATTGCCATCCTGCAGCTGATATGGTTTTCCTCATGAGAGTGTGTTGCCTTCTGCATAGTTCAACATACAGGCTTAGCTCTTTTGGATGTCATTGAGCACAGACATGACCTTTCCATGACATAGACATAGTGAATATTAGCAGATCAAGGTGAAGATTAACCAACAAAACGTGGATCTAGTCAACTAAATATTGATCCATGTAACCTTGGTTGTTTCAAGTTCTCTTAGAACACGGTGCCTGTTTAGATCACTAACGCATTATAATTGTTTCCATCTTTCAAAATAAAGTCTAGCAAGTTGAGTCTCTAGTTGTTGTTACACAAATAAACTGGCATTAGATGCGTTGCTTTCTTCTTTTCAAACATGCTCTCAAATTAGTGCTTCATGTGGTTTGAAGATTTTGCCAACATAGCCTTCCAGATTCCTCTCTCGTCTGAGGGTGGTTGATTACATCTATCTTTCTGTTCTTGGTTTACAAATGCCAACGTATCGCAAAGAATGCAAACCCTGGGACCATTTGTCATCACACTCTGATTGTAGTTCACTTCATTATTGTATGTAGGAGGAAAAGCAAACAATTGGATGCCTGAAAGCGAGGGGGGGAACCTGGAGTGTCAGGGCATGCTAAACATTCTTAGTGCATTGCTAACTTGAACCTCCTATTGTTTTCCCCTTGCTTTTAACACTTACCTGCCCGGGTGTGGCAGATACCCACAAGTGTTAAAAAAATCATCAACCCCCCCCAAACAAGACCCCGAGACTATTTTGCTGAAGTACTAGACCTATTTTCTTGCAGCTTGTGTCAGGAATAAGGAATAGCACTGTCAGCAGGAGAAGGAAAGTTCCTGTGTGCTTGTACTCAGCCATTGTGAGGCATCGTCTTGAGTCCCTTCCGATCCCTAATGATTCTATGGTCTAGGAGGACCTTTCCAACCCAGATTATTCTGTGAACTGATGAAGTAGAAGGGCTAATGGACCTATAGCATTGAGATGTAAAAGTATTTTTGTAGACTAGGTGCCTGATCTTTGGGATTCTGACCTGTTCCTTCAGTTTTCAATAATCAGATTTGCTAGGCATAGGTGTTAGCTTTGTGGACTTTGATGTGTGTGGCATACAGCATCTGAGTGCTCTTCCTGGGTTTAGCCTCAAAGCCCATTCCTCTGGTGAAGAATGAGAAAAGGTCAGACAAAACATTGGTTTAAAAAAAATGAGTCAAGTGGAGCATCCACTTCAGTGAAACAAGCTGCTTGGAGCCCCTAAAACAGGGGGTAAAGCAACAGGACATAGACCGTACTGCAGCTTCCCTTCCGATGGGGCTTTCTGAAAGGCTACTTAGACAAAAGCACAGACCAGAACTGTGAACTGGACCTGTGCCCAGTAATCAGCCAAGGGGACAGTTCCAAAATGAAATGTGAAGATGTGGCTGATGAGGTGTACACCCCACACAGGAGAGCAGAACTGAGGATCCAGCTGTTCTTGGATGCTTCTCTGAGTGTGTGGTATTTCTGCAGGGTGATGATTATTTTCGTTTCAGGGTTAAGCCTTCAAGAATTATATTCCCGGCTTAATCCTCACCAGTTTTTTGGTAGTATTAGAACCTTAAGTAGTGGTGTTGGCAAACTGGAGGCTCTGCGCCCGTCGAGACTATTTAAAGCCATTTTTCTTCTGCCAGTGGTCTCTAATTTTGCATTCCAGTGATGTTGAGAATGGTTTCCTTAATTGGACCACATGAAAATTGGAGCTGGGGCTGTTTAGTGGCTGATCTTGGAGCTTTAAATTCCCAGTTTGGATGGAGGGTTTTAGATTAGAAAAAGGTACAAGATCAATTGGCTTAGAGAATCCTTGTGCTACTGCATAACTCCGTGAACCTAAACTGAAAACACTAGTTTTGCTATCAGTCTTTAAGTGATGCTTAATGTCAAAAGCACCTACAGCTCCGAGTTGACTCTGTGGTCTTTAGCAGTGTTATTCAATTAAACAATTTTTAACCAGCACTCGCTACCTGAATTGCTTCATTTGCCTCTTAGATAAACATCTTCCCTCATGTGTGCAGAGATCTGTTGATACCCAGTCTAGAGGTTTAGAAACTACTTTTACTCAGGCCCTGAATGTGCTGCTTTCTAAGGAAGCCCCAAGCTGGAGGAGTCCATCTGCAGGAACTGAAATTTGAGGAGTAACAACCACAGAATCAGCTGGCAGCTTGGTTGGGTGCAGCTCTTGGTCCCATTTGCTTCCATGCCCATTAGGTTGCCCTTCCGTGCATGAGTAGGAGCTTCCCTTGTTCAAAGGACATCTGTCAGCTGGAGTGGAACTGCAAACAGGTTTTGGGCTGAGATCCCTCTTCTCCCCTCCCTATTGAGTGACAGGTTTTGATTTTTAAAGAGCAGATAATTGAATATTTTTCTCAATCCAGAATCTGCCCTGGGCCCTGCCTCCCCACCCAGGGCTTTAACAAAGAACACTTAAGAACCCTGCTCAAGCTATGTAGTCCCAGCTGCCCTGAGAATCATGACTCTTGTAGCCTGGAAAGCATTCGCACAAGTTGTCAGCTTGCTGTTCCTGACCCCTGCTTTTGGCAGCCCGGCAGTTCCTGACTGAAGAGCAGGAATGCTCTGGCAGCGTTCTGGATTTTCCTGATGCTTCTGTTAACTACAGTGCTTCCATCTGTGCTCTTTGGAGGCTCCTGCGACCTGGAAGCAAGGATTTTTTTTCAGCTCTGGAATTGCTTCACTAGGCTTAAGAGGGATTAAAAAACCCTGTATCTCTTCTGGATTTTTAAATAAAATATTAAGGGCTAAGAGAGAATAAGTAACTTGGATTATGTATTTGATTATCTCTCTGATTACCGAGGAGTGGCTGAGGGAGCTGGGGCTGGTTAGCCTGCAGAAGAGGAGGCTGAGGGGAGACCTTATTGCTGTCTGCAACTGCTTGAGAGAACACAGAGCTGGGGTATGGCCTCTAATTGTGAGGAACAAGTGTCAGGACAGGAGGAAATGGCCTCAAGTTGCACCAGGGGAATTTTAGGTTGGACATCAAGAAGAACTTAATGCGAAGGGTTCTCAGGCCTTGGCACAGGCTGCCCAGGAAGGGGGTTGAATCTCCATCCCTGGCCATGGTTCAGTTATGGAGATCTGGAGCTCAGGGACAGGGTTTAGCAGTGGCCTTGGGACAGCTGGGGTGCTGGTTGGGCTCAGTCTTAAAGATTTTTCCAACCTAAACAATTCCATGATTCTAGCAGTAGCTGAGCTGTAGATTTCAGGAGGAAGGGGATGATCTGGGTGTGATTTTATACATCTGGGCAATGTTTTCAATGCACACAATGCCAAGCTATGTAATCTGAAAATAGAAAGAATAGTATGGCTGACAGAAGCTCACAGAAATGAGCTGTACTCCTAGCAGACCTTCAGAGCAGGGGAGATGTTCTGCTTGGAGCAGTGTAGTGTTGTGGTTTGGAAGAGTGGTTACCATTGTTATTTTTTGTTGACCTGGCTTTTCTCCCTCTATGATAACAAATCTTTGTAAACAGGCAGTGAAGTTATTTGTGGGAACTCGAACTACGCAGTAGGACAATTCTTTATATTCATGTTCCAATTTTTATTTATTGGGACAAGAATATTTGTGTTCTGTCACAGTTACTGAGGCTGGAAAAGCCCTCTAAGCTTAGCCAGCCCAGCCCAGGACCTGACATCACCTCATCAACCAGACCAGCGCACTAAGGGCCACAGCCAGGCTGTCCTTCAACACCTCCAGACACCGGGACTCCTCCACTGCCCTGGGCAGTCCAGTCCAGGCTCTGAGCACCCCTTCCATGAGGAAGGGTTTCCTAACATCCAACCTAACCCTCCCCTGGCAGCTTCAGGCCCTGCCCTCTCATCCTGGTGCTGGCTGCCTGGGAGAAGAGCCTGACCTTCACCTGTCTACAACTTGCTTTCAAGTAGTCATAGAGCATGATAAGTTCCCCCAAGACTCCTCTTCTCCAGGCTAAACTCCCCCAGCTCCCTCAGCTTCTCATCAGCCTTTCCTTCCAGACCTTCCCCAGCTCCTCATGTTTAATGCTGGCTAGTCAAATATCTTCCCTGTTTGAATGTAAATAACCACCTCTGTAGGTTTAAAAAGTAGGATTCAGAATTGCTTTTAAAATTTAGAAAAAGGCAGAATATATTTGAAAAATAAACAGACATTATTAAAGACTAAAACTACGTGATACCAAATGGTCTCAACCTCACCATAGCTGTATTGAATAATCCAATGATGGGTCATACTGAGAAGGACTGATGAAAGGGAAATTTAGACTCCTCAGGTTGAAAGGAACTCTGCTCTAGGCAGTGAGAGAAGGATGGATGCTGCTTTCTTCACAGGAGAAGTCTACTTAAATCGACTGGACTACTTGCGTTAAAACCATCATCTGGGCTGGTCCCAGAGTTTTACAGATGATGTTCTAAGGAGCACGTGGTATTTTTTTTCCCTGCTTATACAAAAGACTACAGCCCCCAGGTACTTCATTGACCGAGTTTAACTGAGGAATGCAGATGAGAATCAGTTGCTATAGCATTTCAAGTGTCTAACAAAATCCACTTCATTTCTCACACCCTACTCAACAGTGAGTTCTCTTTGCACAGTGTTTGTTATAAAGCTAGTTTGTGCTTCCCATGAAGACTCTTCACTGCTCAGAGAAACTCTCTCTGAAAACATATGTTGTTACGTAAGAGCCTGTTTGTGGGAACTTGGGGGAACTTGTGCAGACTTGCTTAATCATCCTCTGGAGAGCAACAAGGCTTATTTCCTGTCTGCTCCTATTACTCCGTGCCGTGCCTCACAACGGCAACTGCAACCAGGAAGAAAACATCTCTGAACCAACTGAAAACACTTGAAAACAGAGGAGAGTAAGTTCAGTAACAGCCATGCGAGAGCAACTCTGTAAATTCTAAACTAACCTCTGGATGTTGAACGTTTAAGTCTGATCATAGAATCCTAGAATGGCCAGGGTTGGAAGGGACTGTAGAGATCATCTAGTCCCAACCTCCCTGCATAGGCAGGGACACCTTCACTAGACCAGGTTACTCAGGGCCCCATCCAGCCTGGCCTTGATCGCTGCCAGGGATGGATGGGGCAGCCACAACTGCCTTGGACAACCTGTTCCAGCATCTCAGCACCCTCACAGGAAAGAATGTCTTCCTAATGTCCAACCTCAATCTCCCATCTTCAAGTCTGTATTGTAGCAAGAAGTGCTGGTTGATGACCCCCTTTGAGTCTGCCCTCCACAAAACAGCTCCCAGCAAAGAAAATCCTCTTTCTTAAGAGGAGTAAATAAGTCCCTTTAAGTGATTTCTCCCTGCTGTGTCCATGCTGTTCTTCCAGTTCCTGCTCTGACACCCAAGAATTGCTCTGTGCTGCTTGGTGTCTTTGACTCTACCTTCATGCTCCTGCTTCCAGAGTGGAGTTCTTTTGTGTTTCCTTTCAGTAGACACTGGAAACAACCAGAAAGGTAGAGGAGCTGGTCTGATCCTAAGATTTGTGTTTTACACAACATTTCTGTACTGTTAGTGGTCAGACTTTATGAACATGCTTGTTCTTAAGGTCAGTAATTTGAAATCTAGCTACCTCTGTTTGGTAGCTGAAGAAAGCACTTAGAGGTTGGATTATGTTGAATCATTCTGTCTTGCTAAAACACTTTATATTCCTGTAGCCCAAAGGCTTTTAATATCCTGTTCCTAGTGAAGTTGCTGAAGTTGCTCCATCCTTCTCAATTTGGCAGAGCCTGCCCTGAATGCTTATTTCCCCCTGGTTTTTGTGGGATCAGCATTCAGATTTTCCTCTGGGATCTTTTTGTCTCGTGCTGTGAAGGCAGGTAGGCAATTCTAACTGCTTCATTCACCTTGGTCCTCTGAGATACTCATGAGGCTGCTCTTAACCTTATTTTATACCTGTGCCTATCTTTTGAGCAGCCTTACCTACAGGCATGAGTTGGTTTCTGTGCTGTGACTTACATCTTTATTTGAAACCTCAAGTGTCTATCTTAAAGTCTCTTTGTAGTCTGAAACAGGTTTTTGGCCCTCATTGTAAAGCATCTCCTTGTCTTCTCTTGATGAACTACATTACTAGTTCTTTGGGTGGGTCAAGCCCATAGCTGTGAGGCTATCTCAGGTAAGGCAGAAAACAGCCTTTGTATAGGTGCTCATTTTTAAATCTCAATGATCTGTTTGCTTCTGCTTCTGGGCCAGGATTTCTGGTTCATACTAATGGTTGAAAAAACCCATCTTGATGTGGTTGTCACTGTCAATGCAAGACTTTTCTTTGGAGACTTAGAATCACAGAATCATCAGGGATCGGAAGGGACCTCGAAAGATCATCCAGTCCAATCCCCCTGCCACAGCAGGATCACCCAGACCAAGTCACACAGGAACACAGCCAGGCCGGTCTGGAAAGTCTCAAGAGAAGGAGACTCCAAAGCCTCCCTGGACAGCCTGTTCCAGTGTTCCAGTATCCTCCCTGGGAAGAAGTTTTTCTTCTAATATTTATATGCAAGCTCCTATGTTCCAGCTCCCTCAGCCTTTCCTCATAAGGGAGGTGCCCTGCTTCCTTCATCATCCTCATTGTTCTGTGCTGGACACCTCTTGAATGAGGGGCCCAGAACTGGACACAATACTCCAGATTCTGGGGACGACATCTCATTGTTCTGGTATTAGATACCTCCAGACCTTGGAAGTTTCCATATCCACAGGACGAAAAGCAGTTGTGTGTGCAGCCAGCAGTGAGGACCAAATCCAGAAGCTGAAGATACTTTTGATTTTAAAACTGAACAAAATTAACTGCAGCTTTTTATTCAAACAGGGTCCCAAAGCTGCTACTATGTGGGTTCACTACCTTCCTCAAGAGAAAGAACTGAAAAGCAAGCTGTGGTGCATATACCACAAGGGATTCTGGCAAGCCAGAAGGAAAATCAGAGGGGAGAGGATAGGAAAGTCTTTCTCTTTTAATATCAAATTCACAATTGCAGCTTAAAGGGAAATAAGGTGATAAGGAGAAACTTTCTTACAGACCGGTATCACGTAGGTTTTATTCTTTGAGAAATAAACACGATATTAGATATATTCTTACAGACTTTCTTACAGCTTGGGAAGTAGCTCCTCGGTGCTACTTACTTCTGGTGTCTCTGGAGCCATCCCAGTCATGTTTGTTGGTGTGTATGCTTCTAAAGCTGCTAAACAGTAAAGCTGCTAAACAGAAGACCNGAAGCTGAAGATACTTTTGATTTTAAGACTGAACAAAATTAACTGCAGCTTTTTATTCAAACAGGGTCCCAAAGCTGCTACTATGTGGGTTCACTACCTTCCTCAAGAGAAAGAACTGAAAAGCAAGCTGTGGTGCATATACCACAAGGGATTCTGGCAAGCCAGAAGGAAAATCAGAGGGGAGAGGATAGGAAAGTCTTTCTCTTTTAATATCAAATTCACAATTGCAGCTTAAAGGGAAATAAGGTGATAAGGAGAAACTTTCTTACAGACCGGTATCACGTAGGTTTTATTCGTTGAGAAATAAACATGATATTAGATATATTCTTACAGACTTTCTTACAGCTTGGGAAGTAGCTCCTCGGTGCTACTTACTTCTGGTGTCTCTGGAGCCATCCCAGTCATGTTTGTTGGTGTGCATGCTTCTAAAGCTGCTAAACAGGACACTCAGTGCTTCAGCTTTTATTGGAAAAGGCTTTTTCCTAGTAGAAAGGCTTTTGCTTAGTGCACACAAAATCTTAAGTACCTGTGAGATGGGAAGCTCCAGGCCAGTGTTTATTTCTTCCTTTCAGCAGGTAGTGAACTATTGTACTGAAAGAGGGGAAAAAGCCTCAGCTTTAGCACAAAAGTCTCTCGGGTACAGAGCAGAGGACAAGTAGTTCCTGCTGCATTTTGAAGAAAAAGAAGCTTGGCTTTTGGAGTAGCACAGGGGGTGGAGTGTGATGGGTTGAGCTCTGTGAGCCTTGTGGTTTCCTTTAGCTTAGAGCTGTCCTTTCGTTTGATGTCTATGGAGAAGGTTGATGTAGAATCTGAGTGACAGCAGTGCTCCCCTTCTCTCTGTGGCTCAACCAGAGCGATTGAACCACTGTTGTAGCTTAGGCTGGCAGAGCCGCTGCCTTCTGCTTGCTCATGGGAACACACTGAGCTTGTCACTTCAAAACAACCCCCTAGATGAAATCTGAGATTGGAGCTGTACCTAAGCAATAATTGGAATAACTCCCCTCGTAGGTGTAGGTTGCTAATTGGGTGGTATCGGTACTGTAGTACATGAACATGCATCATTGACGTCTATCGTTGCGTCGCTTCGTTTAACCCCGCAGCCCGTTGGCAGCAGCAGCGTGCTGATGGAAAACTGTCACAACAGCAATCACTGCAATCTGGGAGTTAAGTTTGACTGAAACATATGTCTTCAATTTTAATAGCTCAGCTTCCCAGATGCCCTAGAGGAGAATATTGCCTGAGAAGGAGCTTTTCATGTAAGAATAATTTGTGTTAAGTAGCTCAGTGATCTGTTTGTTAGGTTAGAGCTGACAGTTTGTTTATATTTCTAAAGGGGTATGATGAATGGGGGAGAAGTTGATGCTAATTAGCCTAAATTGTTCCTAAGAATGCGGAGCACTTTGCCAGGTTCATTGTTTCTGGTTCTTTGCGCTTTTTCAATAATTGAATGGAGCTCAGACCATTCATCATAATTTTTAGGTAAGATGGAAATAAATGAATAGAGCACGGGCCAGCCTGTGCTGTGGAAGATGTCACTGGAGAGGTCAATTAGATGAGACATCAACCTGGGACTGATGGAGCATTTTCTAAATAGCTTCTATAAACACAGAAAATGTGAGTTATCTGAGAAATGATTTCTCTGTTCTGGTACCAGTATGAAATACTCCTTGCAAATCATGGTACCAGTATGAAATACTCCTTGCAAATCATGGTACCAGTATGAAATACTCCTTGCAAATCATGGTACCAGTATGAAATATTCCTTGTGAAGCTACTTGGTCTTATTAGGTTGCATTTGATGATCTTAGAGATCCTTTCCAACCTTAATGATGCTGTGATATGATGTTTTTATCTTGGAACTCCATGATTGCATCAAGATGAGGATACCCCAGGGCAGAGCGTGCATCTTTTCAGTGCACTGTCCATCAGGTACAATAAATCTCCAGCAATACCTGCTCTTGGGGGCATTCACCGGGTGTGATACGCAGAAGGTGATGATAGAGAAGGAGTCTACCATAAGTCAGCTCTATATCAAATCAAACAGCAGAGAAGCTTTTAATGTTGATTTCAATGTGCCCTACAACCCTTTGCTTTTAAGCTTGGCCAACACTGCTGGAACCCAAAACATCCTCTCCCTCCACAAAGCGAGGATTTTATAAGATGCTTTGTATCAAACGTTGTCCTCGATAAACTGAAGTTAGATTTTGGGGAGGGGGGGGATGTGGAATGTTCCCTTTTCAGCCCTTAGACAAGCCCATTCTTTTTTAATTTATGCACATATAATACCACAGGAAGAGATGGTATAAATTTGTGGACTGTGGAGAATGAGTGAACATTTTTGAATCAGGATCTTTAAAAGGGGTGAAATTTGAGCATGATTAAGTTAGGAAAAAGGCTCGCTTACGGCGGAAGTCCGCGACTCTGTATACATTATAGGCATGTCATGGCTTTTAAAAAGTTAGCTTTGACTTCGATACAAATTGTGAAGGAATTTGTATAACCCCAAACAACGTCTCTGTGAGGCTCTGAACTAGTACAAAATAAAAGAGAATAGAAAGGAGAGCAATAATAATAACAGTAGTTAGTATTCCGGTCAGGAGTGAGTGTTGCTGTAGGGCAGGCAGAGAGTTTACACTGCATGGGTGTTTTGTTGGTCACTAATTTTCTTGGAAGGAAATGATCCCATGGCTTATGCTATCCGCGTTTGTGCATATTTGCCCTATAATTGGCATTTATTAAGGGGACTTTTGGGTTGATGGATGACTGTCAGGGTACTGCCCGCTAGCTTTGATGAGGATTGCTTCTGCATGAGGGTTTCTTTTTACATTAACTCATTAGAAACTCTGCTGTGTTTCAGCGTGCTCCTTATTTACCTTCTCCAAACGTGTGACTTTTCAGCCTGAGTTTCAAGTTGAGGGTGGCTTTGTGACCAGAGGGTTAATTTAGACAGATGGAAAAGGTAGACTTCAAACTATCAGACTTTCAACCTGGGAGTCTTAAGTTGAACCTCTTAAGTTTGTTTTTATCTTAGAATTTCAAAGTTTGTAGTGAAGTCTGTTTAGTTGACAGCATTAAATTCCTGTGTTTCTAGAATTTATAAGGTTTGGGGGGGTGACAAGCAAAATGCAGCCCCATAAAAGCAGCAGGCAGTAGTAATATTTGCACAGCAGGTCGGTATTCAGTGGAAATTCAACAGATCCAGGATTGGTGTCTGAGATATATTAGTGGTTTCTTCAGGGCTGGGTTGATTTCGCTCTTTTCCTGTAATGTATCTGGGTCATAGGACTGTTAATGAGATTAATTAGCTATAATGTGATTTATAAGGCAGTTATAATAGAACTAAGGTTACTACGACGTAGGAGTGTATTGCCATACTTTCAGGTGATGTTTGGAACAACCTAGGAAAGGGGTGGGAGTTGTGTGTGCTGCCACTGATGCTTTGAAAAGTCTTTTATTAAGCAGTTCTCACTCGGAATACCTGTGCAAAGGACAGCTATCTATTGCTAGATAAACACTACTATATATTGTCAAATCCACTCTGTAAAGCATCAAGAAATAACTTGCATGTCCAGCAGGTTCAATTCTTCCTATAGTTTCACATCCCAAGAAAATGTGATGGGGAGCTTCCAACTTCTCTAGTTTTCCATTGTTTACTGCTGTGTTGCCACATTCTGTGTTTTCTTTGGAGGGGGTGAGGGGGGAAAATACCAAAACAAAAGCCAGGCTGCTCTTTGCCAGCTCCCAGTTGGTTTGTTTGTCAGTTGTTGCACTGTGTAATGCATTGCTCACAAGCCATAGTAAATGTGGAATTGAAAGAACACTGAGCCTTGTAATTCAATATTGGTTGCATCTGATGACTTAATGTAGACAGTTGGGGGAGTAATGATAGAATCATCAGGGATCAGAAGGGACCTCGAAAGATCATCCAGTCCAGTTCCCCTGCCACAGCAGCATCACCCAGACCAAGTGGCACAGGAACACAGCCAGGTGGGTCTGGAATGTCTCTGGAGAAGGAGACTCCACAACCCCCCTGGGCAGCCTGTTCCAATGCTCCGGGACCTTCCCTGGGAAGAAGGTCCTGCTGATATTGATATGGAACCTGCTCTTTCCAGCAGGCACCCAGTGCCCCTTGTCCTATCCCCAGATGACCTTGAGCAGAGCCTGGCTCCATCCTCCTGACACCCACCCCTCACCTATTTATAGATATTAATGTGACTGGGTCCGTCTTTTCTGCCATGCAGGAAGTTTGTGAAGGATCTGAGCTGTACATGGTTTGATCCCAAAATGAAATGATTGATTTGCTCCCAGTCCTGTAATTTTTTAACAAACTGGAGTGGGTTCCATGGGCCAACTGACATGTGAAGCCTAATCATTCATTCAAGGGTTTGCAAGCTCACAGCTTTCTTGTCTGTGTTCTAGTTGCTGTTATTAGCTGTTGCTGTCTGTGACTTAGTTAGCTTTTTCTGTTAATCACAGCTACCCTTCATTTTCTGTCATGAGGAACTGTTTTCTATTTCTACTAGAAATACTTGAGTGAGTACACAGATCATACAAAGCAAATATATTCCTATTCTTCTGAATTTCTAAATTAAAAGGCCTATTAACCTCACTGAACTGGAAAGAAAGGTCACTGACAGTGTTTGAAATGTTCAATTGCCTTGTATTTATTTTTCATGGCTTGATCTAGTACCCACAAGGTATCAGTGCCAGAAGAAATTGAAATGAAGGGACCAAATATTGTTTGTTTATTGCTAAAATTTAACTGTGTTTTTCCCTTGCCTGGGGCTGGTAGGGAACGAGGGAAAAGCATGTTTATCGTTGATGCTTTGAGGCTCATCCTGAGAGGCTCTAACAGCAAACCAGAGTTCGAATTACTAGTGTTGTTGGGGTGTTGATGCTAATAAAAGAACAAGGTTCATAAAGCCATCAAACTCAAGCATTGAAAACAAAGGGCATCAGTTCCTTGTTCCATGCTTGTTTGGAGGAAACATCTGAGATGGGACTCTTGCCAATAAATAACTGGAAATCAAAAGTTTTGCTGGATGAGGGAGCTTTGGGTTCCTCACAAGGACTGTCGAGTGGTTATGTGTTGAACTAGACCAGCCCGTAAGTATTGGGTGACAGTAGTGATTAGGCATCCCCCTTCTCCCCCATGATCAAGAGATGAAGAGGACAGCTTGTTCACATTGATTTACATGACTTGAGTATGGGGGATCCTCTAATAAATGTTGAGGGCTGCAAGTTGGACTTCCTGGCTTCTCTTGCTGGTTCAGCTGCTGTTCTGTTCTGTGGCTGTATCGGTGTTTGTGTGGGCAGTTAGAATGGGACCTACTACTACTCCACTGGGAAGTAACTTGCAGAGTTGCTCTCTGTACCATGTTGCTAATAGCAAGCTTTATGTTTCTTGGGCTATTCCAGACGTAGGCATGAAAAACAGTGGCTTTAAGAACCATTTCCAATTAAAACTAAGCACTAGTCCCTATGGAATTGGAAGAGTTGGTGCTCTGCAGCTGTTTCCAGCACAGCAGCAAACAGGCTTTTGGCTTTTCAAGGACTGTGCATGGAGTCTTTGCCATTGCTGCTTATGCTTGCAGGCACCCAGGAGCTGTGTTGAGGCTAGTAGATCTGGAAGCACTTCCAACCTCCGGGGTCTGGGTATGTCTGACTGACCTCATCTCACGTTGCAGTGTAACTGCAGCACAAGTCAAACCTTCTGCCTCACCCTGCAGCCACAGATCCCAACAGTGTGCTGAGCCCTAGCTTTCCACCCATTCTTTTCTCCTTCCTGCTGTCCCCCCAGGTTCTGGTGATTGATGGGAGGGAAACTTGAGCATGAGGCCAGATGTGAGCCAGACCCTGCGGTAGCTGATAAGCTTGATCTGAGTGATCAGCAGACCAAGGTCCATAGCAACGCAAGGTTCTACAGTAGGGATCCAGCTCGTTAGCCAAGGCAGAGCCAGGAGGTAACTCTTGAGAAGGACTCCACTACCTGCCTTTTAAACTGTTAGAAGAAGTTTACTTGTGATGTTATTGAATGTTGATCAAGTAGTGTGTTTGTGTGCTGGAGGAGCTTCTGCTATAACTTCTCACTAAATCATTTGTATAGCAGAGGAGAATTAATAAAGCTCTTATTGTTCTTAATGTAGGTCATAATAAACTGTTAGAAGTGCTAGTGATGCTTTTGTTACATCCTAATGCCTGACTGAATCCTTACAGAGGGGGAAAAAGTGGTAGAGGAGGAACATTTTGGTTGTAGAAGGTAGATAGTTCCACAAACGGAGCCAGTGAGAACTGCTTTTATCAAATGTTTTCTGCTGGCTGTACCCCACTGGAAGATGGTAACAGGAATAATCAGCCTCATATCTGGTTAAAGAGTTTGTTAGATGTGTGTGTTGGGAATTTTAGTCTTGTGAGGAGTAATTTCTAGGAGGCTTGTAATAGCCTTGTTTAAAAGGTAAGTGCTGCTAACTAGCATTTACCACTTGCTGGTGCAAAAAGGACCAACAGCCCTCTGGGTTGCATTAACAAGGGCATCACCAGCAGAGAAAGATGTTCTCTTGCCACTCTACTCAGCGCTGGTCAGACCGCAACTTGAATTTGCACTCAGTTTTGGTCCCTGCTAGACAAAAAAGATGCAGATAGACTGGAGAGGGTCCAGAGAAGGGTGACCAGGATGATCAAGGAGTTAGAAGCCCTCCCCTATGAACAAAGGCTGAGAGAACTGGGTCTGTTCAGCCTTGAGAAGGTTTGAGGAGGAGACCTTATTGCAATGTTCCAGTCCATCAAGGGTGGCTGCCAAGAGGATGGAGACTCCCTTCTCACAAGGAGTTGCTTAGAAAGGACAAGGGGGAATGGTCACAAGTTGCTCCAGAAGAGATTCCAACTGCATTCAAGAGAAAAGTTGTTCATGCTGAGAGCTGTCAGGCAGTGGAAGGGTCTTCCAAGGGCAGTGGGGGATTGCTCAGCTGTAGACAATGTTAAACCTCAATTTGATAGGGTTCTGGGCCAGCTTGTTTCAACTGGATGCTGTTTGAAGTGGTTGGACTAGATGATCCCTGAGGTCCCTTCCAACCTGGGAGAAGGCTAGAGATTTTCATGTGGCTGCATTCATGTGAGAAACATGAAAAATGGTGTGGGGTAGAAAAAAAACCCCACGTGAACACTTTCAAGAACAAACCGAGTTACCCATTTGAAATGCAGAGAACTTTACAGTGCGGCGAGTAAGTAAAAGCAGATGTTGTAAAGTTTAGAAAACCAAGACATTATTTTCCTGTTTCCACTGAATAGTCCTAAACACATGATAAATAAGCTTTGAAGTAGTCCAAAACACTGTGTTTGTTTTGCTGATAGTATCATTTTATATCAAACTACCCCCCCTTTATCAATGCTTATTTAACTTGCAGACTAAATGATACCTGTGTGGGTAAACTGGCTGTGTCTCTTGCAAATACAACGCTAAACTACTTGCAGTGCCTGAGTCTTTGAAAAGCCTGTCTGATTGATCTTCCGAGCTTATGTTTAAACAGATAAACGTTTACGTTCTGTAAACAGGCAGTATTTAATCTGTAAGAGTCTGTAAATTTCTCAAAAGTTTGTTGTTGCTGT
>VZRI01012675.1:161809-200539 GCA_013397515.1 Upupa epops | reverse complement strand
GCTTCTGTCCTCCCTGTGAGGGGTGCAGGATACTTGGTCCCCGTCTTTCCAGGTCTTATTTGGCTGTTGTGCAGACGGCTCCACCGGTCTACCTCTGTTTTAGCCTCTCCAATTCTCCTGAGCCTTTTTACTTCTGCCTGTAGCTCTGCAACCTCATCTTGCAGCTGTGCCACATGGTTAAGCAGCTGATGTACCTGCTCGCACCGTGCACAGCCAGGAAAACTCGAGAGAGTGTTACATTCCTGGCGGCCTGACACCTGCGCAGCCTCATCTTGTTGGGAGGCCTCTGAGTTCCCATGTCCATATGCAGTGGTGACCGTAGCCTGGTCTTCCTCTGTTACCATGGGTGTGTGTGTGTGTGTGTTTGTTTGTTGACCCCAGCAGCCAGCTCTCAGCGCGGACAGCTGCTCGCCCCGCGGCCGCGCGAAGGCTGGCATGACTTGTGGTTTCGCCTCCTTTCAAGAGGTCCAGCGCTGCGCTGAGCCCTCCCTGCACTGAGTGCCGGCTGAAGCCGCGAGAGCGGCCAAACTCAGCTGGCTTCGCGAGCTCTCCCGTGCAGCAAACCCCTTCATTCACCCCAAAACCTCGTCAGTAAAAACCTGTCGAGCTGCTCTCCTTGCTGCCGCGTGAGGTCACCTAAACACATACAAGAAGAGTTTTTCATCTCTCTCTTCCTTGATGGTAGAGGTCAAATTTTTAGTATAATTCTCCTATCAAGGTCCTCTTGCTCTTTTCCTTTCAACAAATGGCAAGATTGGTTTTAGTTATTTATCCTGTGTGATCATCCCTGAAACACTGCAATTGGAAGTGGATGACCTTCACCAAAACATCTCTGCTGTGGCTAGAAATTAGGTCTTAAAGTATTTTGGGATAGGTTCTGCTCCTTATGAAAATGAAGTTGAAATGTGTGCTATGTGGTTTTCAGTGGTGGCTCCCAAATTGCTTTGGTTGGTGGCTTTCCAAAATCCTTTCATGCCCTGTTATAGAATCACAGAATCATAAAGGTTGGAAAAGACCTTCCAACCATCCGCCCTACAACCCCTAAGCACTAAACCATCTCCTGAAACACCATGTCTACCCATTTTTTTAGCTCCTTCAGGGATGGTGCCTCCAGCACCTCCCTAGACAGCCTGTTCCAATGCCTCCTCACTCTTTCTGTGAGGCAACAGGATGCACCTTTCTGTGTCCATGTCCTTGGAAGCAGCAAGGAAAACATTGGATGAGGGTCAGAGGAATTTTGGAAAGCATCTTGTGGATGAAGAGGATAACTAGGATTTGGAGGGCTGTGGGCCTCCAAGACTGAGCTTGTGCATGACACCAGGAGGACCTGCAGTGAGGATGCCAAAGTAGCTTAGGGTACCTCTTCTCAGAGGTAACCAGAAGAACTAGCTAAATGGGTAGAGATTTTGGCTTTGGTACCTGAGGACAGCAAGAGAAAATCATTCTGTTTCAGTGTAGTAGGAAAACTTCACCTCTGTGGATGTCCTATTTAAATCCTATTTATAACTCTGTTTGTCTCCTGCTTTCCTTCAGTTTATTGATCTTTTTCCTGAACAGATGGGTTCTGCTTTGCACAAAGGAATGCCCTGTAATAAATGATGAATTACAAACTGCCAAGCATTATTTCAAATTTTGCTTAAAATAATACATACAGATGTATGAATTGCTAATACATTAGATATATGAAATGCTTTATCAACCCAAAGTTGCCAAGCAACTTGTTCAACCACATTTGCAAATCAGTCTCAAATTTTGGTATTCAGTTAAAGTGTCTCCTGTGAAGTGGGCCGGTAAATGTATTTCATTGGCCTTCCACTGTTGTCATAAGTAATGACACAGTACACTGAGGGTGAGAACTCCAGAGTATGAAGATTCTAGTCCTGACTGGAGGGATACTGACAGTGCTTGCTCACACAGCACTCTGGATGACTGGTGTCCCCTTTGCTGTTTGTGGAATAAGATTGCTTCCCTGAGAGCTATTTAGAATAAGAACCTAAATTAGGTTCTGTGCACATTTGGCTGTTAGCTAGGAATGTGCTTTCTAAACTGAGACAGTGCTGATGCCCACCTATATAATCTGGTTTTCAGCCTTCTTTTCTGGTTGGCAGCATCAGGCTATAAACAATGGCCCCTGCCCCAGATTTCCCTTCAATTCTTATCACCAGCCCTGAATTACACTGAGACATACTTTTTGTCACAGGCCAAAGTTTTGCAGCCTCCAAGACATTACTGAATTTACCCTCACCTGTCCATGGACTTTATTCTGCCAGTGTAGTGTTATGAAGTAAAGCTGTGAAAAAAGTCGAGGAGGATGAGCACTTCTGCACCTTGAGCCCTACTGTGTTGCCTTCTCTCTTGGAATCGTTTGGGTGTGAAAACCATTACCTAGGGGTGAAGAATGGAGGGAGAGAAGAAAACTTGGTAGTCTGCAGTCTGTGATGCTGGTAGAGCTGGCTGACTAGTGTCCAACAGCTTAAAGTAATGCGCTCTGAGCCAGGCTGGCTTTTTCTAACTGGTGTCGAGTATTTCCATGCAGGTTCCAGTTTTGTTTTCCCACAGAATGTATGTGGAAAACCGGATTGTTTTTTTTCCTTGTACCAAATTGCTTGTCTCTGAGCAAAAGGTGAGTAATGCACTAAAAGAACTGAAGTTAAAGCTTGCAGAGCTGAAGCTGTTTCTCACTCTTTGTTGAAGACCTGCATTAGTAAGGATCTTTCAAATCTACATGTGCTAATTTGAATTGGCACACATAAACAACAAAAACTCCTTTCTCCTTTCCTTCCTGTCACCTGGAGGAGAACAGGCACAGAAGCACCTTCTTAATACTGTTGTATCTGTGCGTTTTCCTTCTCACTAGGTTATTTGTAGTGTGTTGGGCTGTGAAGTGCAGCAAAACCCATTAGCTCCTAGCAACACAAGATGGCAGTGTGAGTGCAGCTTGCGCAATAGAAAGTCCTTTCCATTGTTGTAAAATCTCGTACAAAAAGGCTTGTGTTTGAAAAATGATACTGAAGTTGTAATGTCATGAGAGATGTAGAGAGAACCTTCTCTTAATCGTGACCCTTTCTCCCCACCTGGCCTTGTGGAGTTGTGATGTGCAACTGAATCTCAGCAGTCTCATTTGATTATGTCGGTTTGTTAACTGATACTTAAGAGAGATATTTCTTGTGAGGAAGAAGAAACACAAAGACTTCCAGTGGAGGTTTTTGCTATACTTTGTTGGATTCTTTTTTAATATGCTGTTCAAGGAAGATGAGCTAATTGCTCTCCCTCGGTTCATCAGCTTCACACACTGTTAAAGGTTAAAACCCTTAAATGCAGGTATCTACAGATGAGCTAGGTGTCTGCACCGCTTTTAAAACATGAATGGATTTGTAGCTCTGCTCTCTTCTTTACTCTTGGGTGTTTGGTGCCACTCAGAATGTTGACAAGTACCTCAGATCTCCACTCAAGAGTTAAGGAGATGTGGTGCAAGTCTAGAAGTCTCTCCTGCAGCTGCTAGTGCAGGTGCCATGGCATGCTTTAGAGAATCTGAAAAAGGGCAGCAGAGATGTCCGAGTAACTGCATCAGGCTCAACTCCTTGCACTCAGTGGAGCAAAGATGTGGTATCTCCGGCCAGTGAGTAGATGTCCACTGTCAAGTGAGGTGGTATACGCTTCATGGACTTTAACATACATGTGGATCCTGGCTTGCATGCAAGCACCTGCATTTTTACACACTTGTCTTTACCTATCTTAATGCTGACTAGTTTCTTCTAAAGCTGTCCAAGAAACTCTGGTTCACCTTTCTCTACCCTGTTTTTAGGTTCACAGACTGTCTGCTAATTAATTGCAATATACATTTGAATATGATTTTAGAACAGAGGGGCCTACGGGTAGCATGTTGAAATAAAATGACTGTTCAAGAATAGATGCTGCGTGAACTCCCTATGGGCTTTCTGTAATACATAAGAATGAACAATTCAGGAATGCGGGGGCTGAAATTCAAGGTATTGCATATTTTCTTTAGTTTTGATGAGGTACCTTTAACAGTTTTTAATAGAAGATTTGCCTATAATTTCAAGCTCGATTGCCTATGCATTCATCTCTTCGGGCAAGCTGCAGCAGCAGGCAGTGCTGGTTAGCGGTGAGATTTATGCAGCAAGTCCTTTGTTAAAGCAGAATCTGAACTCTAAGCTCACACTGGCACCAGAAATGTGTCTCATTATTTTCAGGAAAAGTACCTCATGGGTGAACCCTGAGGAGGGTCCAAGTGTAAAGTTCAACACTTCTCTTAGATAGTAGTGTTGTAACATGGCCCATCTTGTTATGGAGTGTAAGAGAGTTTGAAATCTGACCATTGGAGCTCAACATGAAAACCAGTGCACTAGCTGCTGTGTTTTGAATTCCAACCAATTGTTTGTAATTAAAAGAGCAAAACCTTACTGTGGCTGTAATGGAAGGTTATTAGCAGTGGGCATAATTACTTGAAAGAGCAGTTTCATGCTGGAAGCTTTTCCAGTCTTTTCATTTTAACTCCATGCTTCTTGTGAGCTAGAGGCACGAACACAAAACAACATTAGAGGATGATGTGCAGTACTTGCTCACAAACAGAATATTCTAGGGTGAATTGGTTCATCCAACTGGAAAAAAACTTGCTAATGAAGTAGCTACTGTAGGCCACAAATACTCAAAAGAGACACATGAGGCAATGGGAATTACTGGCTTTTATGGGTTTCCCTTAACAGTCACTGTTGTATAAAGAAGCAAAGCACTGAGAAAAAACCCAACAGGTAGGTACAAGGGTGTGTGTACATACACAGATCCTCTTTATTATTTGGAAAGAAAGGAAAGAAAGAAGCTAGAGGCATGAAATGGACAATCCATAAACACAACCCAGTGAGAGCACACTTACAATCAGCACAGTGTGTGATCTTAAATGGCCTTTTGAAGATACCTCTGCTGGAGAAAGTAATTCTGAGCCCCTCAAATTTTCTTTTGCTCTCAGGCAGTCAACACAGATATTCTGCTTGTTGTTGCATCAATTGCATATGCCCCTTCCAGGAATAGATAGTCGCAGATTTCAGGGTCAGATTAGGCTACTTGCAGTAATTTGATCTGCCAATATCTTCTAAAGATCAGAATCTCTCTCCCAATAATTTCTTGCTCAATAATTGAGCACACATTTTCTATGTGAACAAGTGTTCTTTGTTGGAAAGAGCCCCGAGGATCTGAAGCATGCAAATGATGAAAAATCCTATCACATGTCAACATAAAGTGTTCCAGTGGTTCATTAACACTTTTTTAAAAAAACTAATTAACATTTTAAAATGTTAATTTCACTTTTAGCTACGTTAACAAGCTTTCTAGTTTGTTATAATTTTAATTTTATTCATTTACCTTGATGTAGGCTCTCAGCATTAGATTAACTCTTGTTTTCTTATCCTGCCTTAGATAGTATTTGTGGCTCTGATACAGTTCCCACTTTTTTTTATAGTTTTAGTTTGTATACATTAACATAAAGCCTTATTGCTCACATCAGTCCAGAAATCAAGATTGTCTCCATGGGCTCGTCCTTTCTCCGAATTGCTAACACAACCCTCCCAGGGGAATGTTTAGAACAGAGGGGAAATAATCTTTAAGAGCATTTAAAAAATCTGAAACTCTGTAAGAATGTAGTTGTGTAATGTATGGGTTTAAGTAAGAGCTTATGTCTGCAAGGAAATTTTGCTGCATAAATCTTCTAGCATGCCTTTGTGCTTGAATTCCCATGAGGTTCTGATAATTTTCCCGTCTTGGGGAAACACCTGTAAGAGGTTCCCGTGCTGACATGTCTCAGTTGATAAGGCAAAACACCACATTCCACTTTTATTTCTCAGCACGAAGTGTCAGCTGCAAAAGTACAAATAATTTCTGCTATGATTGGCATGTCATTAATCAGGGGGCTCTAGCTTGCAGCTTTTCATAAGACTCTAGCTATGTTAAAATAGCAGTTACTGTCTTTTGATGCCCATGTAAACAAGACTCCTGCAGAGAAACATTAGTCTTACCTGCATGTGATACTTCATTTTAAGTGAAATTAATTCCTACTCAGTTGAATTATTGCCTTTATGAGTTCTGTATGTGTGGCACCTCATTACTAATGCAAGTGACTATATCTGTCTGCACAAGTCAGGAGAATCCCAGAACAGTGTAGAAGAAGCCCCACTGATTGTAGTGGAGCAAGTCAGTAAATGAGTAGCCTTCATCTAGGCACAACTACTCTCTGCTAATAAATCTCTCTGCTAATAAATCTTGTCCATCCAGCACAGCATGCTGTGGTTTGGCACTCACAAGCTATGCCTGTTAGCATACTGTATGACAAAATTCATAATCTACTCAAGTATACATTTCTGTCAGCAATTTGAATGCTTGCAAGTACCTTTGGACCACCTCAGCAAACAAAAACAGTGACAAATCACTTCTTTGCCCTTTGCTATTGGTGTCATTTGATGGTTTTGGCTTTTGACAGGTGGGCCCGGTGTTTCTTGGAGTTTTCTGTTGCCTATGCTAGTTCATAGCATGCCATACACTGCAAACCTTGGGATCTAGTTGTTCCTTCCCTGTCAGTACTGTGTCAGTTTGTTGATAAAGGAAAGACAGTTCTGGACTGAAGATCTTCCCTGTCAGTGTAGAAAGGCATTTAGGTTGTCCAGAACATGCTGTGTTACACCAACTGCCTTGGTCTTGCTACCACCTAATCTTTTTCATTTTGTCTGCTTCTTCTAGTGATGTAGTACTAAATGGAAAACAAAAATTGAGACGATAAACAACACTCAGAAACTAGAAAGATAGGTAGTAGCTAAACAAGAGGGGATATAGTGGCTACACAATCCTTTTACCCTTATAACATTAACAATATCCTTGATAATTCCCTATAGCACTTTGAAAATAAGAGTGGTATCATGTAGCATGTTTTTGGTATCTCATGCACTTAGGTTCTTTTAAATCCTATTTCTTTTTAAGATGTTCAACTCAAATCCAAGAAACTTCCCTATTCAGAAACCTTGTTTACATAAACTTTTAACCCTTTGCCAGGTCATGAATTGTTCTTAAGGCTGAATTGTGGTCATAAAACCAAAGCAGATATTGATACTCGCTGATTTTCATAGGCAAACTATCATTCTTAGCTCATCAGTTTTGGGTCACTTTTTCACGTGATAACAGCAGTTACTGTGCTCAGCAAATAAATATATCTTCTGATCAGGCTTTGTGCTGAGGCAGCAAAAGTGATGCATTTATAATGCTGTTCTCATGCATGTAGATCAATTGCCACTCTGATTCCCACAGAGCCTGACTGGTTTTAAATGGAGCACTCAACGGAATTGAACCTGAGAGTAATCTTCTGGCCTCTTACCTCCCATGATGGAACAGGCTTTTTGCAACAGCACTGCTGTTCTCTAGCCTGGGAAAGTGATTTCCCCATGTAGCCCACGGGTACATTCTGCTGTTCAATATACTCTAGTGGCTTGCGTGAAAGGAGAGCTTGCACAAACGGGAATTGACTTTATTAATTAGAACAGCAGTATGACTTGGATCAGCAAGGCCCTTTAGCAAGGCTCTGTAGTGATAGTCTTGACAGAGCTAAAGGCTATACTGCTGGATAGCGTTATCAAAATGAGCGCTTTTGTGAGCAGAACTGCTCTGGTTTGCCTCAGCTGGAGAGGCAGGCATCGTGCACGTGAAATTGCAGCTGCATTGTCATTTTCATTGTCACTTTTAAGTTTTTGTGCTGTAGAGGTCTTGCACAGGCACACAGGTACCACCAGGGTTTTTTTAAACACTTCAAAGTTAGAGTGATGAAAACAATATGCTGTGATTCTTTGAAGACATTGAGTGCTCACCTATTTTGTAGGATGAGAGCAGTGAGACACTGGGACAGGTTGCCCAGGGAGGTTGTGGCTGCCCCCTCCCTGGAGGTGTTCAAGGCCAGATTGGATGGAGCCTTGAGCACTCTAGTCTAGTGGGAGGTGTCTCTGATAATTGCGGGGTGTGTGTGTGTGTGTGTGTGTGTGGAACTAGATGATCTTTAAGATCCCTTCCAACCTGAGCCATTCTATAAATCTATGAATTATAAGGCTCTTTTGTGATTTTCTTAAAGCTTCTGATTTTAAACTAATTAAATGGTAATTTTTATAAGCCAGGTTACCTTTTTTTTCTGTCTTTAAAGTAAGAAAATGATGAGAAAGAGACTAGTTGGTTCAAGAAAAAGCTAACATCTGTTATTTCTTTAGCTAATAAGAGTCCTCAATAGATGATTTCTTCACCAAAAGAAATGACAAGGTTGAATTTTTTCTTAAATGATAAAATGAATCTCAGATAATCTGCCAGTCCTGAATTTGAGTGATGGGTTTGTGATCTCCCACTGCTTTTAAAAGAAATCTGTGGGGGTGGTACTTTCTAATTTTTCCAGTTAGATGTCTGTAGCATGGATCTGGGTAGCTGTATGATTCTGATGTTACACACAATGATTTGAGATACAAATTTTCCAGACATATTTGTAGCACTCTGCAGCTGTTAGTAAGCTTTAGTATTCAACTAATCAACCTGTGAGGAAAATGCTTAGAAGGACAGTAAATATTTCTGTTTCATCTTGGATCTAAATTTGGGCAAGATCTAAACATTTCCCTCTGTTGTGCATTGTTTCTTCATGCAGAGGATGCTCACTGAGGGCGTGGGCAGATTGCAATGCAGTGTATTATCTCTGGCAGAAGATTTTGGGACTGAAATCTCTTGCCAGACAAGTCCCTCCACAGCATTGGGTCAGTTTAGAAGGAATAATGTTTGTTTTGTTTCTTTTCTTTGCCCATATATTAAAACCCCCACCTATGATACCCGACTCAACAGTTAAAAGCTGTAATGGGTACAAATGGCTTTCATCTACTAGTTTTTCAGTACAAGACCAGGCAGATAACAGGCAGGATGAGTAAATGCCAGCGAGTTCTGCTGTTCTGCTTCTTTCAGCACTGCAGTATGGATTCTCTTTTTTCTGACAAAAGGGGATTTGCCCTGTGTGTTGCATTGGACAGGATTTGACACATTTACCTAGCTGCTTTTCTGAGCAAAGTTGTGCTTCCTGGGGCGTATTTTCAGTTGTGGTTCTAGACAAGAGGGTTGGATGCACTTCCATTACCATGGCTGTTGGTTTTCTTCTCCATGCTCATGCTGCAGCGCTAAAGTCAGATTTTTGCATTCCTGACAGCTGAAACAGGAGAAAACCTGATGTTCGTCTTCTGTCAGCCTCTCCCTGTAACATCAGTAGTTAACTGTTCATATTTCCTTCCTTCTCAAGCAGGAAGACTTGAGCATCTTGCACCCACAATGGAAAGCAAAATCTGTCAGTATCTTCACTTTGCTACTGCACTGTCAGGTTGGCTCAGTGATTATCTCCTGACAGTCAATGTTTCTGGAAGGAGTGATGTCTCTCTGGCAGCTAGGCCATGCGTGGCTTGATACCTAAGTTATTATTTCTTTCCTTCAGCAGCACTATACAATTTATCCACACATCACGTTCCTTTTTGCCATTCAATATGCTGAGAGGAAATCTTCCCCATTGACTTTGTAATTAAGTCAAATGTTAGGTTTCATAAATCACCTGCTTTAAACTTGAAGCAGTTTTGAAGTTTCCTGTTTTCCATCGGATGTGTGTCCGTATGCTGCCGCACACATCAGAAATCACATTTTCATCAGAAATCACGTTTGCTCTCAGAGACTCCCATGGAGCAGGACATTCTGATCCTTTCATAGAATCATTCAGGTTGGAAAAGACCTTCAACATCATCAGAAACAACCAACATGCTCCACCATGGTCACCACTAAAACACATCTCTAAGCACCACACCTGAGTGACCATTAAACACATCCAGGAATGGTGACTCAACCACCTCTCTGGGCAGCCTGTTCCATGGTCTGACCACTCTTTCAGTGAAAAAAAGGTTCCCAATGTCCAGCCTAAATCTCCCTTGGTGCTGCTTGAGGCCTTTCCCTATCACTGATCACCTGTGAGAGGAGACCAACACTTACCTCTCTAAAGTGTCCATTCAGGTAGTTGTAGAGGAAAATAAGGTCTCCATTCACCCTCCTCTTCTTCAGACTAACCAGCCCCAGCTCCCTCAGCAGCTTCTTACAAAACTTGTTGCCTAAGCCTCACTAGCTTTGTCGCTCTTCTCTGCACCCACTCCAGCACCTTGGTGTCTTTTCTGAGTTGAGGTGCCCAAAACTCAACACAGTACTCAAAGCATGGCCTCATCAATGCCAAGTGTGGGGGAATTTAAGTCTGTTACTGAAGGAATGGTATATATTTAGAGTAAGGAAAGTACAACCATGAGGTGTTTAGCCAGGAAGTTTTCTGTCGCTTGCATCACCTTTTTGGGAAGAGTAAAACTTTAGGGAGCTATATGAAGCATTGCCTCCTGTTTTTAGGTGGTACTGTAGTGAGTGTGGTGGTGTATGCTGACTGCAGCTATTTGAGTGAGGGCAGATCACAGCAGGAAAAGACTGAATCTGGAATAGAGAACGATGAACTTTCAGCTTCATTGAGTAGGTCGCTAAAAACTACTTCCCTTATCGTACCTTGAGCTGTGCTTTGATAGCTAAAGAAAAAGCATTCGAATGTCAAGGACAATGACATGATGGAAGACAATTTCTTCGCATTTTCTTGCAGATGCAATTCCTCTAAGAGGTTAAAGCCAGCTAGGTGAAAACCTCACTCTCCTGGAGGATTATGCCATGGAAATGTAGCTTGCCTAGTGTGAGGGAAAACTGAATGCAAAACTATTTACATCACCAGAGGGTATCATAGATTTGATTTCTTGGGGTTTTTGAAGCAGTGCTAATCCTTTTTTTATTTCAAAGACATGATTTCCACATGCCTTTCTGTGAAGGACTTGTTGGGACTGACTCAGTGACAAGAATAGTTGATCCATGGACGCTACAGCAATGAAAGAGATGAATTTTGGAACTTTTATTCTGAAAAATGCTGAGCAGTTTTTAGTTGTTGCATAAAAAAGTTGGCTTTAGACTATATAAAACCCCCCCACACACTTCCTTGCCTAGATGGTGAATTTTCTTTGAGTTTTCATATCTAAGCTCTTCGTAGGTTTGACCTTCTTTCCCTTGTGGCATTGGAGGCGATGCCTCAGGCTTTGCAGACCGATACAATGATTAAAGAGTTAGATATGCTTTTTAATTAATTTTTAATTAAGATGGAGGAAGTAGAGAAGAAAAAAGGAGACTACTAAAAAGTGGAAACCTTTGCTTTGCTCTGAGTTTATTTCAGCTGTTGTTATAATAGAGAATGACAATTGATTTTGTCTTTCTAGTTTGGTTAAGAACTGGCCAGGGTACATGAACTATTTCTTGCAGAGTTCATCCAAACTTTGAGTTCTCTGTTGTCCCAGTGAACTGGTCTGATCCTAAACTCAGAAGCCATTGATCAGAAATCCAAGGCCAAAGAGGCTCACAGAATGCAATTATCTTCTTTTCAAATCTTCTTCACCCTGAAAAGTTGACAGTTGCTGTACATCTCACCTGCTCAGGTTAAATGCATTAAGACTCTGATGAAAGGTCATGTTCTTTTCAAGCAATGCCATTTAAATATGTTTAGTGAATGAGGTTAAACAGTTTTCTTTGAAATTACACTATACTTAATTGTCTTTTTATGTCAGAAACTTTGCTGGAGTTAATGAACTGTTTTAATATCTCAGCATACAATTTGCTTAGGTGAACATAGCAGTTTCTATTTTATTTGCTGCTGGTATAATTTGCTAAGATTGAAGTGGTTTTTACTTTTAGACTGAATTCAGATAGTCATCAATTATATTTCCTTTCCATACACTTAGAAGTCTGTTCCTCTTCCATTTATAAGGATAAGTCCTCAATATTATATTCAAAATGCAAGTTGCTGTAGATTTGACATGGTTGTTATAACACACATAGATGTCATGGGGTGCTGCCTTACTCACATAATGTTTGTAATCATTCAATATACTCTGTGCATGACTGTCCCATTGCTTCCAAATTCGCGTGGCCAAGCAAAAGGCTGAGAGAGAATATGACAATTCATATATAAAGGACTCAGGAGACAGGAGGGGGTAAAAAAGACAGATTTTTTCAAGTTAAGAGAAAGTACTGGCATGAACTCAAAGTGGTGTAAATGTAGACTGAAAATTAGAAGATTTCTGACGATTTGAAGAACGAGGTCTGAGCTCATTCCAGCATGTCAGTAGGCCTGAGGTGTATGGAGGTGTGCATGGCAGTAAATAGAACAGTTCCTGGCACAGAAAAAATAACGCTGTGGCCCAAATCCCTCTATGTCTGATGCGTTGGCATTTTGCAGTGGGGTGAAAGGAATATTAATTTCAATGTGTATTTGGTCTTAATATAAAACTGTTTAGGGTAGTGAGGAGGTGGGGAGTAGCAGTATGATAGAACCAGAATGAATTTCTTCCTTCTTGTTGATTAAGGCATGGAAATTTAGCTCTAGCTACTGCATGAGTAGGATGTGTTGGTCCTTCCAATGGCATTTGTGTATTTTTGCAGTCGGGTCTACATGCTTTGATCAGTCACAGGAACACCTGGACTATCACTCTTGGGACTTGGAAAGAGTCCTTCCAGGCAGGATGATGGGAAGTTTGCCAGTGTGTGGGACATTCTAAGAGAAATTGGGATCTTTAAAAAGCTGGCATGATTGAACACAGTGACAATTCCCTTGCTCTTTCCTGATCTACTTCTTTGGCTTGTTATATCAGTCTCTGACTGAATTTAGATGTTAGACAACTATGCGTTGGGTCTAAGTCAACTGCAGAACACTAGAATAGGTTGCCCAGAGGAGTTGTAGATGTTCAGAACCATTCTGGATGCATTCCTGTGTGATGTAATCTAGGTGATCCTGCTCTGGCAGCAGAGCTGGACTACATGATCTTTTGAGGTCCCTCCCAAACTAACATTCTGTGATCTGTGATTATTCCCTTTCATTACCTGAGGTCACAAAAATACTCCCCAAGAATATGTTTGATTTGGCTCAGATTTAATACATTCTGTTTTCCAGGTCATTAAAAAACCCTTCTCCTAAAATAGTCTGAAAAAGAGATTCTGATCCATCCATGATTAGCTTCCTATTAAAGTTATTCCAGTCTTTCAGTTCATAGCACAGGAAACCACTGATTTTTCAGATGTGATGGTAAAGATGTAGTATTTAGAATTTTGCTGAAGTGCAATACTTTATAAGACATATATTCTCTCTACCTATGCTTTAATGGTGACATCTGTCTCTGTCACACCTCACTTAGTGTTTCCACAGAATTATTGAGGCTGGAAAAGACCTCTAAGATCACCAAATCTAGCGTTTATTTACAAAATATAGTCACCTGGGAAATTACTGTAGAGCTAGAGTCAGTAAACTCTGGCTATGTGCATAAACACACTCACTTACCTTTTTCCCATTCCATATTAGTGAAATTCCTGGGCCAAATCTTCAGCTTGCTTCCTGACATATTTAAAAATGAAGGACATTTCTAAAACATCAGGCAAATAAGGTAGCAATTCAAATGTATTTATTTGCTATGTTAGAGATAATTGTCAGTGAACATATATTAAAAATAAAATGCCTGTTCTTTGACTTTTTCATTTACTTTTCAGATTTCTAATTCAGGTAGTGAATTAGAACATTTTTAGTCATTATGTGAGATTATTCAAGTGAGACCTGGACAGGTCTCTCTGCTGGGCAGAGAGAAATTTAATGAGGTACAAGAAGGGTAAGTGTAGAGTCTTGCATCTGGGCAAGAACAACCCCAGGTACCAGGATAGGCTGGGGACTGACCTGTTGCAGAGCAGTGCAGGAGAAAGGGACCTGGGGGTCCAGGTGGACCGCAGGTTGACTATGAGCAGCAATGTGCTTTTGTGGCCAAGAGGGCCAACAGCATCCTGGGGAGGGGATCAGAAGGCAGGTGGTTAGTAGACCGAGAGAGGTTTCTCTCCTCCTCTACTCTGCACTAGTGAGGCCGCATCTGGAGTATTGTGTCCAGTTCTGGGCTCCTCAGTTCAAGAAGGACACAGAGCTGCTGGAGGATGTCCAGCATAGATGAAGGAAGTAGAACACCTCCCTTATGAGGAAAGGCTGAGGGAGCTGGGTCGCCTTAGTATGGAGAAGAGGAGGATGAGGAGTGACCTCATTAATGTCTACAAATATTTGAGGGGTGGGTGTCAGGAGGATGGAGCCAGTCTCTTCTCAATGTCATCTGGTGCTAGGATAGGGGCAATGGGTGCAAGCTGGAACAGAGGAGGTTCCATATAAATATCAGAAGGAACTTCTTCCCAGTGAGGGTAGCAGAGCATTGGAACAGGCTGCCCCAGGGGGGTTGTGGAGTCTCCTCTGGAGATGTTCGAGACTCGCCTGAATGGGTTCCTGTGTGACTTGTTCTAGGTGATCCTGCTGTGGCAGGGGGATTGGACTAGATGATCTTTTGAGGTCACTTCTGATCCCTAATGATTCTGTATATCAGGGAAACTGTCACTATGGACTGGCAGCAGAAAGTAATTTTCAACATGCCATAATCTTGATGAGGAATTCTGAATGTAATTGGGTTTTGGGGGTTTCTTTTTGCAGACTGTGTGGTCTTCAGATACAGAGTATTTAAGTAATACCACGTATAGTTAATTTGTCTCAGACTGAAAATACATATACAAGTTCACCACTAGAACCACATTAACCTTTAAGAATTTGGCTGTAAATATCTTAGAGGTATTCAGCACTGTGGAAAGAGAAGAGTAGGTCAACTGTTTCAAAAGAGATGCAAGGAATCTCAGTGATCATCGCATGCACCATTAAACAATGGGGAAGATAAAACCCAAAATTTAGAAATTCAGGCTTAAAATAACCTGCAAAATCCAAGTAGGATAATGAAATTAACAATAATAACATTTCTATACATTTTTAATGAATTAAATGTTTCCGTCTACCAAGTCAAATTGCACAGTTAGGCACAAAACTCATGGATGACTTAACATGCTACTCAAACAACAACATAAAATACAGTAGCATTTACTACATGAAGTCACAGTAAATCACTTAACAGAAAATTAGAAGGTGTTTTTTGAAGCAGACCATGTTGCCATGGTAACTAGTAAAAATCAATGTCTATTGTTAAACTTAAGGTTTATAAACTTATTAAAAATAAAAGGAAAAATTTATGTAGCAAACAAATGCTGTGGTTAACAGCTGAGCACAGGAGCATTGCTAACTTTTGTTTCAAATCACTGTTCATCTCATGTTTGGAATAAAGTAAGAAGATCAAGAGTTAAAAAGCAAGATAAGCCACTATAGGGAGAAATTCACTCTCATCAGACTCTTTTTTAACTTTCAAAGCAATGCACTGATCTGGATTGATTTCCTATTTCGCCTCAGGCTGGTAAAGTTCAGAGGTCTTGGAAAGTCATCAAATATGTTCTTTCAAAGTCATGTTGTATTGAAATTAATGAAAGATCATATCCTTTCTGGCAAATACACATCCGTTAGTGTTTACAGTATATACTCTTACTGCATATGAAGTAGATAAAAGTAGGCTCATTTTTAGGAGAAGCCACTGCTTTTTAATGTGAGACAACAAGGAAATTTCTGAAATTGCTTCCATGACATCATAGAATCATAATGGATCAGAAGGGACCTCAAAAGATTATCTAGTGCAATCCCCTTGCCACAGCAGGATCACCTAAACCAAGTCACACAGGAACACATCCAGGCGGGTCTTGAACATCTCCAGAGAATGTTCAACCTATGTAAAGTAACATGGAAGGTTATACTTGTTCTGTTTATAACATCTTGCAGGCTCTGGGTAACCTGATCAAGCTAGAGGTGTCCCTGCCCATGCAGGGGGATTGGAACAAGACTATTTCTGAGGGTCCTTCCCACTAGGCCATTCTATTATTCTGTGGTCATAAATATTAAATAGAACAGTATTCACGAACATAGAAGATGCTTTAGAAATCAGTCAGAGCAAAGTTTTGGTACATCCAATATTTAACTAGTGCTCATCGTTGTTTCTGTTAAAATCTTTCAGTTTTGTACCCTGTGAATCTAATAAGAGATAACTCTGAGCCAGTCTTTCTTGTAGCATCCCTAAGGTAGCATTGCTTTCGATTATCCTGAAATCAGCACGATGTTAGACTTTCTGTATTTTTGTACTGCAATGACCAGTTCAGTGGACCCTGGTATGCCAGCACAGAAAATCCTTGCATGTTTCTCATCACAACGATGCAGTGATCTTCACCATGGCCCAGAGAGTCCTCTCTGCAGTTATATTTCTCTTGATGTCTTGTTGCAGAGTTGTTGGATTCCTAGAACACTTTTCTATTGATTAGCGTGGATTTTTTCATTTGTTGATTTGTGTGTTTTTAAAATTTTTAATAAAGTGCTGACAATTCTTGGCTGTTTAAAGCCACTGCATTGTAAAGGCTCTCTATTGCTGGTCTTTTTCTCAGCATTGCCTGGCAAGTTGTACTGGACATCTTCATCGAGGCAAAAAAGACAATCATCATAAAAACAATTGTATTGGGAAAGGGGCACTTCTTATTTGGCTGGCTGATTTTCAGGCAAGGTAAACATCGGTGCTGCCTGAATTTATTGGATAGTATTGGAAGCCTTGTGGGATTGTTGCACATGTGGAATGAACAGTTGACTTCTTTACAAAGTTTAACTGCCTGGACAATAATGGAAGGAACAGTACCGTCAGACTTCCTAGGTTTTCTTTTATCCTGCAGCTGTATGTAGGAAAGCATGACAATCGTGCTTGTGTATAGACTCCCCCTGTTAATGGGAATAGCTCATTGATACCAGTGAGCTATGTAAAGGGCCTTTCTCAAAATACTGATTGCTTAAGTTTTTCAGTGCTATTCTCCATAGACTGGTACAGGTTAAACCAACTTGACAGTCTTTCTGGAAGAGAAATGCCAGACCCCAGTAAAATATTTAATGGGTTGTGAAAGAATACTATAAAGAGGCTCCAGTCTAAAGCTTGGTGGCTCTGCTGGCAGAAATATTCTCCAGCAATAAGACACTGGTGGATTGCAGCTGTTGTACACATTGTGCTGAATATGGGAGTCATGGTGTCTTTGTGGGTGTGGGAGGAAGCCTCTCAGAGAGAGCCATCTCAGAGATGGCTCAACTTGTTCGTTACCAAAAAAGAAAGAACTGCTGTCGGTTTGGTCATTACCATCTGTCTTTTCTTCACTAATCACTCACTAAACACAACTGCATTTATTCCCACTGTTTATCTGCCTGCAGTACAGGCTCACATTCCTCTCTGCTCTGCAAATCCAAAAGAAAAGGGAGGGGAAAAAACAAACCAAAAGTCTTTATACATGGCAAAATAGATGTTCATGCCTTAAATGTATGAAATTCTGAGGAAAAAAAAATGTTCACTTAGGGTTGTCTAACTATGAGTAAAAAGCATCTGCCTCACCTGGCTTCTTCCTCCATCTCTACCCCAGTTGATCATCTTTGCTATCATCTTTTCTGTCTAGATATTAAGGACTGTGACACACAGAAGTCCAACTTGATATTATTGAGCAAAGTTGTGCAAGTGTCTGCAACAGATGAGACAGCATAAAGTTAGGCTCAGGGTTGTAGTCCCCAGAAAAGCCTAGGGAAGCTTCCTCTAGGTGAAGACACTGGGCCAGAGCTGTAAGTAGAGAAACTTCACATTTAAAAACTCTCAAACAGAGGAAAAAGATTAAAGTACAAATTATTTAAAACAAAGTTCCAAAGGGGCTTCAGTGAAACTTCAAGCAACATCTACACTGATGGGCAAAAATGTCAATCCCAGTAGAGTCCGTAGTCTCAGATGTGCAGTATGAAGGAATCCACAGAGTGCTGCCAAGCCCTGAGCTTATTTCATGCAGCACAAGTGCTGTGACTACAGAGACATTAAATATTCATGGTAGCTGCTGGGTCTTGCAGATTTTTGAGAGGTCAGGGGACTATTCTCCCTTAGAAAGGAACAACTGCTGAGAAAACAAACTTTCCCATGATCAGGAATTGCTTTCTGATGAGCCAGGCAGTTGCTTATTGCTGTCTGACTCCTGGTGTAGTCAGGAAACTGCCTTCTTTGTTAATAAGTAGCAAAGCAGTAAAGACATTTTGGATGTTAATGTTGACTTCTCCTGAACTGCTTTGACTTCTAAATGTCACCTCCCCTGCCTTCAACCAGAGAGATTTCTCTCCAGTTCTCTGTCTTTTGCTTTCTGGTTTTGTAATTACTTTTCTTTTTGATTCCAGGGATAGATATGGTAGGTCTGTGCTCCTTGCCTTTCCCCATGGAAAAAATCCAGAAACTCCCAGATGAAATATGAAGGCTTGTCTTTTCTGTGCAATATCTAGCAGGTAAAAAGCAGTCAGCTCATCATTTCTACTGTGTGGTCTATTTTGCCATGTGTCTTACTCTCTCCCTCTGACATCAGTGAATCTTCAAACATAACTTTTGCTTCAGATTTTGTGTGAACTAAATATTTTCATCAGAAGAAGTGCATCACATTCAATTCTCACATCTTTCTATTAGTGGATTAGGAGATGGTCTGCACTGACCAGAGAAATACCTTTTAACTTGTTTTTAAAATGCTTTTCTATACACTAACATCTGCTCAACCCGGCAGAGATGTAAACTTCTCCAAACAACTACATTCCTGGGGCTTCTGTGAAAATGCTGAGTGAATGGAATGAAAAAGCCCAAACCAGTGCTGCACTGAAAGCTTTTGTGTCCAGGCTCAACTGCTGCGTGCCTTGGTTGACACATACCAAATAGGGAGCTCGCTGCCATACTGGGCTCTTTATGGAGATTTGTGGGAAGGTGGAGATATGGTAGTGAAGAGTTTTTGGGGACAGAGATCATAAACTCATAGGCACTCAGAAGCAGGACCCTTCTGCTGTTCATGGAAGCATCTGTTTTTGAGCAGACATGGAAATAGCTTTGCAATGTATTGAAAAAATCTTGACATTAGGTTTTAACACCAATTTGGTGGTGGTTTGGGTTTTTTTTTCCCCTATCTTTTCATGCAAGTTTGTGTTTAAAGCTGGGAACATTGTTTCTGCATTTATCACCTTGAAGCCAGAGGAGATTTTGTGAAAAGCAAATGAAACCCTTTTCAGTCTATGAGGGAGTGTCTGGAAAGTATCAGTGACCTGCTAGCTAATGTCACAGTGCAGCTGATGTCATAGAAGTGGTGTTTAATCATGAATGTGAATAGTTGTATAAGTGGGTGCTCAAGACAGTGTTTCAGATGTTGAGGTGACACATCTTTGTTAAAAGTACTTGTGTATATACATTGCACATGTATAAAGTGTGTGTTAGCAAAGTAGGCACAGAAATCAAACTCAATAGAATCCAGAAGCAGAAAAAAATGTGTAATACATTTTATTTCTCACTGAGGTAACAATTAGGTGACTGCATATGAGTTTGAAGAAATGAAGAAATTAAGTAATACAAAAGTCATGGTAATGAACTCCACTGGGTAGGCAGTTAACGGGCTTCCCATGTGGGCACTCAGAGTCTGTGACAGAAGCAGAAGCTACATGTTAGATTAATCCATTCTGCACATAAACTAGTGTATAGCATTATTCCAATAGTTTCTGTTGATTCAATACTGTTACCATTTCTCCATGTCTTTTTCATGGCTGGAACTACCCTTTTTCTAGCATTAGGTTATTGGTTTCACTCTCATCTTTCTTATAACCATAGAATTTGCTTTGTTGTTCTGGAGATGCCATATAAAGCATAGCTACCTTAAGCCATTTCAGCTAAGATTTAAAAGTTATGGTACAGCAGAGTATGTCAAAGTGAGGATGAGAATAATGAGCTATTAATCACAACCATTAAAATCCCCACAGTAATCTCAAGACTTCCTTGCTGGGACACGCTCCTCTGCAGCACTCTAACCTGGACTGTGAGTACATGCTGTGAAATCTTGTCACTAGCAAAGTCAATAGGCATCTTGTTATTTATTTAAAAAAACCCTGTGGTGGTACCCTGCTGAAATGACCTCATAAGCCTGGTCTTAAGAGGCTTTGTGCTTTGTAATTCTTCACAGGGCATTTCTGGCATCAGCTGCTAGTAAAAGGGTCACCAGCAAAGTAGAGAACTGCTTTATAAAAACAATCCAAAGTACAGGGAGTCTCCCAGTACCTGGGACCAAATATGATCAGCAAATGTCAGCAGGCAACCCTCAGAAGGTTTAACAGGTGAGACATTAAAGTGACACATCCCCTGATTGATTTGTTTGGTGTTTTCAGCATTTTCCTTTTACTTCTGACATCTTTCCTTCTTACAGAGGGCAGAAGTAATGTGTAACTGGCACCTGTATATATGGGTCACAGAGGGAATTTGATTTTCACTATTAAAATTGTTAGTCAGACTTTTGAAAAAGGATTGGAGTCCAGATGACTCCACACTACTTTTTTCTTCTGCCTTTTTTCTACTCAGCAGGTGAAATGCCTGAAATGATGATAGGCTATAAAATCCCAGGAGAGGAGTACATTACCTTCAGAGCAAACTCCTTTTATTTAGGTGGGCAAAATACAAGGATCTTGATATCACTTGTTACCTTTGAAAATGCAGATCTCTTCCCTTTAGAAGAAGTGACTAGAAACAAATAGTAGGAGTGAAGACTATGATCCTGACATGTAAGGAAATGGCGCTTCTATTGCTATTGCACTAGATGTGATCAATAAGAGAGCCAAAGCAAGAAGAGATCTGCTACTATTTTTTCCTTCTTTTTCCTTTTCTTTTTCCCTTTCATGTTTTTCCTTTAGCAGCTGTTGCATGATAGTTCTCCCCTGTCTGCCTCTGTAGAAGAGAGAGATGCTGGGAAGCACAAGCTTATCTCGGGGCAACCACTCCCTCTGTAGGAAAAATGCTGGAGGGATCGCCTTTTCAGGGCAGGCTGAGAAAGCAATGCAGTTGCTAAGAGCACATGGATAGAGCAGAAAATATGGGGGGAGCACCTATGTTGGTGATGACATGACCAATATAGGTTTTATATGCAGGTGGTCTTGTAACTTCAGAAACTTTGGAGGTGATGTCTGAAGCCTCTAAAAAGCAAGTCTGTCTGAAGGAAAATGGCAGAGAGGGACTGCTGTATCCAGAGAGCCCACTGATAGGGAACCGGATTTGTTGAGCATTGCTCAGCTCTCTTCTGCTTAGCACAACCCCACATGTGGACATCTGAAGTCTGGTGTATGGTATCTTACCAGTGCTAAGAAATATTAGTTTATAAGATTTCAAGAGTTGATTAGTTCAGCAGTTAAGACCAGGAATTATGTCTAGATGTTTTTTTATTGGACCCAGGAATTGTGTCTAGATGTTAGTCTCGGAATGTGGTCTCATACTTTCTTCCTGTGGTGTACTAAAAATAATTCAAAGCTGGCTCAGCACTGCAATTTGAAATCAGCTGCTGGACATAAGCATGCTTCTCTTTTTAACAGACATTTTCTGTGTGGAAGTCCGTGCTTTTTATAATGTCTGTGTAAAAGCAATTATTGTTAGATTTGTGGTCTGATATTAAAATGATAATATGGAATTTTAACAGCATGGAGCAAGAGCTATGCTTGTCTTCAGTTTGATTAAAAGCATTTCACAAACTTCATGAAAAGCTGGCTAGAGCAGGTGCTAAAATTTCAAATGTATCAATGAACTAAGTGACTAATGACTAAAATCCCTAAGTACGTATTTGCCTGATTTGGTATTTAAATACTATGCACGGGAACATCCATTGTAGACCAAGACAGAAATGAGCTCAGACTACAGATTTGCTTCCAATCCTCTTGTCAGAAGTTCTAGATTTTTCTATATGAATCACTAAGTAGCTGTTCCTTCTATTGCTCATAAAAGTAGACTAAATAAATGCAATGATGTCTGGTTTGACTTCAGAAATCAATTTTATAAAAATACCCTCAAACAGAACAGATCTGTGGATCAAGTGTCTATCAAGTCATGTTTACAGGAGGGATCTTATGTCTTATCAGTTTATCAGTCTCTGAAGATGACACATGCGGAGTGATTATACACATTAACTCACAGTTAGATACATTACTTTTTTCTCAGGAAAAAAGAAGCCCAAAAACTAGAGTCATTTCACCAGCCTATTTGATCTTCTCCATTAATAGGAAAGAAAGCTAGGAACTGAAGTTTGGAATCTTTTGAAGGTATTGTCAGAATTTACAGTAACAACATCTTTAGGTGCACTTTTTATGTCAAGAGATGAATTTTTTTATGAAGCAATGGGAAGAGAGAACTCCAGAAAGCAATTTGGACTGGTGAGATTATGTATACCTTTGCCTCCCTATTGAGATGCCTTCTAAACGTTTTTCTTTCTTCACTGATTGCATGAAGAATCAAGACTTTCTAACTAGGCTTTTAAAGTTAAATGACAGTAGACTACTAGTTTCAGTATTAGTCGAGTAATGAATCATAGCTGCTACTGCTTCCTCTTTGCCCTGAAAAAAACAAATGAAAGAAGTACTAATACAAAAGATTGGGTACATTACTTTGTCCATGTTTTGAACTAATCAATTTAGGATGGACTGGAGAAATTTCATTAGTAGGTGTGCAATATTATGCAGGAGAAGCTTAGAATCTTAAATCTCACGTTCAGAACACGCAATTCAATGTGGATTGAATATGACTTATATTTCAATTTTGTGTTGGATTATCAGAAAACGAAATCTGAAAAAACTTTCTCTGGCAAAACCAGCAGCTGCAATGAAGACTTTGAAGGATATTGAATGTGACTTTTTTTTTTTGCTTTTTTGTTTTTTTTTTTAAAAACCTTGAATATATCTTACAGAATTTGATAATTAAAGAATAAGCTACTAATCATTGCTAAAATCATATTACATGCTATCATAAAGGATAAAGGAAGCCCTAATGCACAGCTCTCTACAAGTCACTGCAAATCTTTTCGCTGAATGAGATCAACATCTTACTACAGCAAGACTGAAGATATTAAACAGCTCTTCATTCCCTGGGCTGTAGACAGCTTGTTTTCTTCCATCCTTTCATTTTGCTCATTTTGGACATCAAAGTCAGCTGCATTTGCTTTTAATATCACATTTGTTTTCAGACCCTCTGTCTGAGGAAGTTTAGGCTGCCAACAATCCTTGGGGATGTTATTTGTATAAAGCTGATCTAATTCTGTAGATGTCTTAAAGCAAATCCAACAGAACAGCTCTGTAAAACTTGTTTTTAAAAAATCTGAACTACAAGCGAACAAATCCAAGTTTTTCTTTCAAATCTCTGCCTTAACCCACCTGTGACCCTTTTGCAACAAGCCTATTTTTTAATGACTTTTTCGTGCTAAGGAGATAGCTGTCTGTATCTGTAGCTTTTGCCTGCTGAAAAGGAATAATGGAATGTCTCCTCCCTTTCCGCTGTGGAGCTGTTTCAAGAAAGCTCACACTAAATCAGTCTTTTTTTTCTGATCTACTTTTTCAGACTGATTTTGAACCAGTTTAACTTTTCCTGGTTTCGTCCAGCCTTAGAAACAGTGAACTTTTTGACCCAAATCTTTTTGCTTGATTTACAACAGTAGGTTTTAATCTGTGCAGTAAGGTGAGAGGGGACCTCTGCACATGATTTCCAAGAAGTCTGCAAAAGGAACCTAAGAAAAGCAGTGAGCTCAAAGCTGGACTATGGGTGTCCATTCCCTTCTTTGGAACCTTTACAGTCAATATGCTGGAGATTTCAAACTGCTGCTCGCTGCACTTTACTCTATTGTAAGCAAGGTTGCCGTACAAAGCAAACGAGCAACTCCCTGTGCTCTGCATTTTTCATTGCAAATCAAGACTCTGATGCTACAGTCCTGCCTGGACCCATAGCAGTTGATATCCATTGAAAGATTATTCCAATTAATTGCCATGTGTTCATTTCTGCTGGCTACAAGTGTGGAGAAATTGGTGGCACATAAACATAGAAAACAGCTATTCTGATAACAAAGTCCTGTAGATTATATGCTGGTTTCTTCTAACAGTGGATTTTAGGACATGAACTGTCTAGTGGCACTTTCAAGTATCAGTTGCAAGAAAAATGTAATCCATATTCCATAGAGTCATAGAGTTAGAAGGGACCTCAAAAAGTAATCTATAGTCCAACCCCCCCACCCCCACCCCCCTTGCAAAAAGCAAGGACATCACTCACTAAACCAGATTGCTTGCAGCCCCTTCAAGCCTGGCCTTGAATGTCTCCAGGGATTTGCAACCTGTTCCAGCGATCCACCACCCTCATACTAAAGAACTTTTTCCTGACGTCTAACCTAAACCTACCCTTTTCCAGCTTAAAACCATCACCCATTTGGTCTTCTAAATCTCTTGATTGCTGTGTGTTCCATGTAATAAACCCACCATCACTCTACTAGCACCATGACAGAACCTTTTCAGTTCAGTACGTAATAAACCTCATGCCAGTGTTAGGTTGCATATACTTTAATTTTGTAAATGGTTTGGGTGCTCTGGGTTTCTGATATGATCTGGGCTCTTACTGAAATGTGTCGGCAGGATGCCTTAAAATGATCTTGCAATGGACATACAGTTAATTTCTGAGTTGTAATTCATGCCATTGACTGTTTTGCAACAAGTGAAAACACAAAAAATAGGTTGAGAGCTCAGACTCGTTGTTAGCAAGTTGCTAAAGGTTGGTGAGAAAGTGTCTTCACAGGCTGACAGACAAGAACCTACTGTTAAAAATGTGTACGCTGACATGTTGGCTTGTCTATTGCTTTGTCTCATTTCTTAATATGAAATATTGGAGGTGTTTTCCCTTTTCTCTGCAGGATGCAGCTCCTGCATAAGCCTCAAAGCAAAGGCTGGCAATGCAAAATCATCATTGTGCACCGTTCCCTTCTTCACAAATCACAAAGCGCTTTAGAAAAGCTTCTGTCAGAGTAGGGAAAACTCATTTGTTGAATGTCTGTATGTCACCATATCTACTACAAATACCAGTGCTGTGGCCTTGAGGTCACAAAAGAGAAGATTGAATTGTATATTATGGTTTTTTTATTTTCATTAAGTCTAGTCCATCTTATGATTATTAAAGGATAAATCACAGCTTTGGGATAGCATTTCTCTGAATGGAAATAAGGCTACCAGAATCGTAATTGTCTACTTTTGTACTGCACTACGTAGATTGATATTTACTGCTTTTGGCATATTTTTCTTAGTATATATAGTAATTGTATTTATTACCTGGCTTATGGTTATTAGTGTGGCATTTAGATCAATTCACAGTATATTTAATTGGTGAGGTGCTAAGGACTACGAGTTCATCGTTATTTAAATAACATTTTATCAACACTTGCCATGACGCACAACATACCTACTTTAAACTTTGTGTACAGACAAGTTAAGGAGACATTTGGGATGCCTCAGAAGTTTTCTGTGTTCCATTTTATTTTAGGTTTACCTTAATCCCAAGCAACGGGGTAATTCAAGCACAAATACATGATGAGTGGTGGATGGATTCAGAACAGTTCTGACAAGGATTTGGGGGTTGTTGTTAGACAAGAAGCTCAGTATTGGTTGACAATATGTACCCTGGGCCCTATCAAAAGAGAGGGAGGTGATCCTGTATTCTGCTTTTGTGAGACCTCATCTGCAGTACTGCATCCAGTTCTGGAGCCCTCAATGTAAGGACATGGAGCTGTTGGAACAAGACCAGAGGAGGGCCATGAGGATAATGAGAGTACTGAAGCCTCTCCTATGAAGACAAGGTGGAGGGAATGTGTGCTGGAGAAGAGTCCAGGAGGACATTATAGCAGCCTTCCAGTAACTGAAGGGGGCCTATAGGAAAGTTGGAGCGAGGTGTTTTATAAAGGCATAACAAAATGAGGACATAATACAATGAGGACTGGAATAGGTTGCCCAGGGAAGTTGTATATACCGCCTCCCTAGAAGTGTTCAAGTACGGGTTGGATGGGGCTCTGGTCAATCCGGTCGAATGATAAGTGTCCCTGCCCATGCCAAGTCAGTTGGAACTAAACGTTTTTTAAGGTGCCTTCCAAACAAAACCATTCTATCTATGAGTCTATGAATTAATTTACATCTTGTGTTCTTCCAAACCTAGTATTAGTGTAGGAAAGGACGATGAAGTCTCTTCCGATTTCAAAACAGTTGCTGTAGAAAGGGTTTTCTTTTCATTTCTTTTAGTGTTTGCATTGCAAAACGTCACCATCTGTTGAGATTTTTTTTAAAAAGAGAGTGGGTTCACAGTTCTGTGTTCTTCTACACTCAGCCTTTTGATCTCCTTTGCCTTTACCATGTTCAAAGTGCTCCAATAGGCACACTTGAGACTGGGATCTCACATCTCACATTTAAAACAACTTTTCTCCATTGAAGTCATTTAGTATGCATGGACACACCAGAACAGGGTTTAGTCCTTTGTGTATTTGTCTCTTTTTTGGGGGGGGTTTGAATAGAAAACTAACATGGTGAGAGTCTTTGCAGAAGTAAAGAAGTTAATTTAAGTCAGGGGATTGGAGTGAATGACAGGTGACTGAGATAAGCCTGAAATTGCATCTTAAAAGAGTGACAGGGGAAGATTAAAAGATATAAATGAAGGCAACTGCCAATAAACCATAGCATCTAGGGCACAAGTTGAAATAGGAAAAAAGTAGTTTGGAGTAGTTTGAAAAGCAATGCAGACAAGATGAGGATAAAAGGAGAGCTGCCACAGGATTTCGGTATTTTCTCCAACAGCAAGGAAAATTAAGATGAATGTTTTGATAATACCTGATGGACAAAGAGACAAAAGAACAAATAGGCTCTTGTCTAACAAAGAAATAAAGAAAATGAGGAGCAAGGAAAGTGAAGTCTTTTCAATTAAGAAGAGACTTCAGATGGCTAAATGTTTATTCAGAATAAAATGGGATTATAGTCAGAGACATTTCAGGAGAGGAGCAGATGTAGTTTAATGGCCAAGGCACCGGAGGCAACCCAGAGCTGATTTTTTTTCTATTCTTAAGTAGTGAAGTTTTCATTGTTTTCATTGGAGTCTATGAGGCGCAGGTTTTATAAATCAAAAAGTAAGATTTTACATGCACTTTTGGTAAGAGAAGTGTCAAGACAAAATGTTCCACCAACTCAAGCATAATAAATGCTAAAATGAGATGCAGAGCACTAACTGGTGACCTTGTCCTTCAGTGCAGCTCATTCCTCCCTTTCTGCCTGGACCTGAAAGCACAGTCTTGTTAGAGAATTAGTGCCAGTGACAAAAGGTGAATATAATGGATCACTTTCTCACTCACTGGTTTAGGCGGTTATCAGGCTCTGATTAGCAACAGGTGAAATGTCTCAAACATGAACAGAAAGAGAGAACCGAAGGAGTAAGAGCAGTCTCCAGTTTCTAGGCCCCTGCCACTGTGGCTAGCAAAGAGGTGTATGTTCTGCTGTGAGAACAAAAGAAGCAAGAGAACAAATCACCACTGTTCTGTCTGCAAAGGTATGTTTATGTAGTGGGGATATGACAGGTTGTCACTTCCCAGGGAAACAGGAAATAACGTACTGTTTGGTCTACTTTTATAACACTCCTTGCAGCAGGGAATAAAAGAGGACTCGGAGACAGCATGGCCAATCACCCTGACCCATCCATGGAGGTAACTATGCTGAGAAAATGACTAAGGCAACAGCTGGAGACATGGAGAATCTACAAAGCTGAGGAAGAAAGAGGAAGCTGGACCACTTGAGACTATCTTGATGGACTCCCAGAGGAGCGATCTAAAACTTTCTTTTCCGTCTCCTCTACTCTTTGAGTTCGGCATGTATTAACTTCAATGAACATGCTTTTGGTGTGCACCTGTGGTGTACGTCTCCCTTGATTCAACCTGAGCAAATTCACAAAGCTGGGGCCCTCTCTTCACTGATAAATCATGACATGACAGCACACAGAGCCTAAACATAATTCATAATAATTATAGCATTATATTCCACAGACTATCCTTGTGCAAGCAGAATCCAGTATTCTCCACTGCAGCTATTAATAACAGTGGTGGCATTTTTGTGCATCCTTCTTACCTAATGGAGACAAACGGGAACATTTAATCTCATCCCACTTGCAGGTGTCTGAAGCAGAGAAACGGATCATTTTCTAAAAAGGCCACTTTCTCTTTTGGCCACAGAGAGAGACTACGGTGATTTAAATTGGTGATAAACACAAACTTGTGTGAGATTAATCCTTCACCAAGAAGAAAATCTATTTCTGTTCTTCCAGTCTTTATCTTCATATTGATAAGGTGCTGGGACCTCCACATTACTGCAGGGGCCTTGATGTGCACCTTTGCACAAAGAGATGAGTTCAGGAGAGAGATCTTTGTTCAGCTGAGCAATTTCCTAGTCATTTAGCCTACCACATAGAGAAAGATAAGCTCTTCAGAGACAGTTAATCTCACCTAGAAGCCACTAGGTTTGTGCTAGGAATCACCCTTGAGGCTGACATCTATTTTTACATGAGTCTATATCAGCTTAGATTAGGTCTTCCCCTTGATTCTTACCCATAAATGCCCAACCCTATCATCAGCATCTGTACACAATTCAGCTTATTGCGCTTGATAACGTCACAGGAGCACTACTAAGGTCTAACTTTATAATGATTATGTACACTAGATGAACATGTTCATTTATCCACTCACTTCTTTATCAAACCATAACTTCAGAGTTTTTAAACTGGAATACTCTTCTGTTGTTCTTTGAAATTTCACATTTCTTGCTGAGTCATTGGGAGGTTGCTGTGGCAACTTGTTTTGATTTGCATTTCTAATTTAAGCTTTTGGGGCTCTGCAAACAGAAACAAAGGGGTTGGAGCTTCTGGTTTTGGGTTTCTGGCTGCTACTTCTTCACTCAACTTCTGTCTGTGTTCAGAGAGAGGATGCACATGGCACTGTACTGAACGCATCAGCCATCTTGCCCTGGGAATGTGGTGAATGGGCAGAGTGGTACCTCAAGGATCAGTGGAAGGAAGTTTTCATCTGAATTCAATGGTTTGACAAAATAGAGAGTTTTCCCCTCATTTATGGCCATAAGAATTGGCACACTGGGAATGAAAGACTGGTGTGGAAGCACATGAAACAGGGAACTGGACTTTAAAAAGACCGTTTACACTGAGGGACATGTGCATGGACTGAATGGAGTCCATGTTTCTTAAAGGACCAAGAACTGTTGAAAGTCTCTTCCCTTTGAGGGGATGGAGGTTGCAGTTTGGCCCAGTTATGTAAGAATATGTGATTAATCTCTGTATGTCTTTCTGTGGGTTTTTGTATGTAGGGTGAATTCTTTGTGTGGGGTTTTATGTGGAGATAATTAAATGTGACTTCTTTTCTTTCCCATTAGTTAGTTTCATTTTCTGCCTGCAATTTATCAGTGATTTCTGAACATTCCTTGTTTTTGTTTCATCCCATTAGCTCATTAACTAGATTAATTGGTTAATTTAATCTCAGTATAAACCCCATGACACCATCAGCCTGTTACTTTTAGTAACTTCAAAGTCATTGTGTGACATTGAACATTAAAATGAGTACATGTTTTGGTTTTGGCATACTGAAATCTTTAATTTAGAGATTTAATTTAGAGATAACTTTTTCTGTGATGATCTAATTCCTTCTGAACCTCTCCACAAAATAATTTCAAATTTAAAAAAAAAAATAAAGATGTTTATTAGTTTTATAGAAGTACTGGAGTGGATAAAAAAAGAAGCAATATTGGTATCATAATCTTGACTATTATGATAACCTATCAACTAAAATGTTTTTTTATTTTAGTGTTACCAATACATGATTTTGCAGCTGACCATGGGGGAAAGGAGAAAATCATTGACACGAGCTAATTGCTGACATCTGATTTTCAAAATACATGATATTAACTTTAAACATTAAGCAATAATCCCTCTTTGTCTCAGCAGACAGAGTCCAAAGCAAGCAAAATTGATCCAAATTATTAAAACATGAACATGAGAGAAGGATGGTGGGGAGGCACTTCAAAGCTGAGGCAGAGACTCACCTGCACATTGTGGGGACTTCACACAGGGGCTTCTCCTGAAGAACTTTACCCCCCAGAGACGACCCACAGCTGTGCAGTTTTCAGACTGTATTCCACAAGAGGAACCCCATGGTGAAGGAAAGAGAAAGTATTCAGAGAAAGGAAAAGAAGAGAGGAGGTTTTATGGGCTGACTGCAAACTTCATTCTCTGCCCCCCTGTGTTGTTCAAAGAGGAGAATGAGGTAGAGAAGTTGGAATAAATAAATAAAATTTAGCCTGGGAATAAGGGGGGATCAAAGTGTTGATTTAATTTTCTCAGTAAATTACATTAATCTTCCCCAGTTCAGGTCTGTTTTGCCCATGGTAGTAGTTGGAAATTGGACAACTTTGTGATTTCAACCCATGAGCTTTTTCACCTTATATTTTCGCCATGTCCTGTTGTGGTGGGCAGATGAGAGAGCAACAGGGTAGGCATTTGGCAGCTGTCTGAGGTCAATCCACTACAGCTATATTGCTTGCAAATTCTTGCTGTGAGTCAAGAGAAGACAGAGGGTCAAATCCTTAGCCAATGAGACTTGGCAAATGTTGCCGGATTTCAGCACCGTGGTGCTGACAGAGATAGCAATCTGATTTTTAACGTTATACATAGCACAAACAGAGGTATTTGTTTGCATTTGGAACAAACTACCTGTAAAAATACTGAGATTAAGATGATGCAAACTGGAGGCTTAGGGATTTCGCTTTTACCTTACAGAATTAGTTACGTAGTGGAAACCTAGATCTAATTTCCTCTGCACAGCAAACAGTTTCCACTCTGGCCTGTGTTCTGTTGGATATTAAATTACATAAGCCATTCTTCTGAATAAACCTTAGTTCCATCCTGGAATGTGCTTTTGTCTAATTGATCTCAGAATCAACATAGTAGGATACTACTCTTCAAAATGAAGTAGTAAGCACAAAAGTGAGAAGCAATCATGCATTTTTTGTCATTCTGCAAGAACATGTCTCTCTCCCACCCGCTCTCTTTCAGCTCCTCTCTGTGTTCTTTTCCCCTGAAGATTTAAGATGCTATGAATAGTAACCTTTTGTTCCTGTTATGATTTTGTTATTGCTAGATTTCTGTAGTAGCTGGATTTCTGTGTGTATTGGACAGCTTATGGCTGGTATTTTTAATAGGGACCTCTGAAAGTATAAAAAATTAAGCAGGTAGTAGCTTGACAGAAGAAGTCTAACAGGGAGGGGAGTGGAAAAGAGGCCCATCAAATGCAGAATGCATGCCAGCTCTTAGTCATTTTAGTAGACCACTTCAAAAAGAGCACGAGTAATAACTAGTGGTCTAAATGCATTTGCATGAGTACAGGAACAGGAATTGCCCTTTGAATTGGGAAAGCTGCCTTTCTTAGTTCACTCCTGGAAGGTATACTATTAAAACACCTTCCCTGCACATACATGAGAAGGTAGTGTGAAATCCAGGTTCATCCAAAACTGAGCTTCAATCATCAGTTAGCTTCTGAAACTTATTATTATTGCCTTTACGATCTTACCGGGCATGATCAACCAAGCATCACGAGAACAGCAGCTTTGGAGAGTGAGGACCTGATAGGTTTTTTGGCACTGAGAGGATGAAAATAAGTCGTGGTCAGATTATGATCAGAGCCAGCACATCACACAGTGATAAGAGATATCCAGATCGCAACTGAGTCCTCAGTTTAATAAGATTCACAGAAAGGCCTGCAGGGAGCCTTCATGGTCCAAGTAATACAAATTGATCTGGCCTATTGAACAGAGCATGAAGTGTATGCTTCTAGCTTTTAGAGGCCTTATATTTCCCCAACAGAGTTTTAATGTTTTCAGATGTCAAGGCAGTCTCTATCTGTATAGATATTACTCACAGTTTGACTATTAAGGAGAGCTGCAAAATGAACTGGATCCTACTAAAGGAGGAGGTGGGGTTTGATTTAGTTACTCTTTATCTGTTAAGAAATTAAACCAGAAGAGATGTCTTCCAGTCATTGGACTGAGATTATTTTAATTTGGGGATGCAGCCTAGTGAGGACATGAGTTGTAAAAGCATTAGTTATTCCTGAAGTAGCCGAGTGGGATCACTGACCAGTTACTCACCTTTTATTTTATGGGAGTAGCTTTTAAAATGTATAATTAATAAAAATCTATGCAAATCAGAGTGAAAGTTTAGCCCAAGATGTAAGAATTCCCTTACATCATTTTGGTTAATTGATCAGATTATCTTCTCAGTTACAGTTCAATACCTTACAATGGATGTTTGGCATGGATGAAGCTCCTATATGAACAACCACAGACTCAGAAACTGAGTCCCAGGTTTTACTAATCAATTCAACTTACAACTCTAATTTACAATGATGAAGCAAAACTCAATCCAACAGATATTAACTCTGGACAAAGCAATACAAAAGAGATGAAAGGGCTTCATCAATAAATGCAAGACCTGGGTAATTGAACTCAATCAGGTCCTCATTATAGTAGTTTTCCCTATATACAGTCCACATACACTGCACTTAAAAAACTAAAATGTTGGGGAGACCATTAAAATCACATTTCAGCGTTGTCACACAGGAACACACAATTCAGAAATTACTTCAAATGATTATAAATGGTGAATAAAACCTCTAAGCAAATAAAATGGGGATTTTTTAAATTTACTGTATCAGTGTAATTATTCAGAAGTAGGTCTTTCCAGAAGAATTAATGCAGGCTTTTCAAGCATAGCAACTGAGTTGTTGCCACCAGGATTATGGTAATACTGTGGTAATCACAATACTCACTCTCATTTCAAGCAAATGAAAGATTTCTATGGTTACAGTTCTAATAAGACTATTCTTCTATATACTTGCCATATTTTTTCTGCTTAATGGGATCTAAAATCATATTACTATTTCTTTGTAAAACTCTGTGTGTCAAAAGCGATGTGACATCACTCACGGCAAAAGAGAAGTTTCTATCTGGCTTAAAGAAAAAAAGAACGTTTCTCAAAAAAATTATGCACAATGCCTGGGAAAGAATTGTGTAGGATAAGATAGCTGCTGGAGTGGGTCCAAAGAAAGGCAACAAGGTTGATGGAGAGTGTGGAGAACAAGCCATATGAGGAGTGTCTGAGGGAACTGGGACTATTTACTCTGAAGAAAAGGAGGCTGAGGGGAGACCTTACTGCTGTCTACAACTATGTGAAATGGAGGTTGTAGAGAAGTGGGTATTAGACTCTTCTCACAAGTGATAGAATGAGAGGTAATGGCCTCAAGTTGCACCAAGTTTAGGTTAGCCATTATCACAGAATTATACACTTTAGGATAACTTTGTTCATTGTAAGGCCTGTCAGACATCCGAACTGGCTTCCATGGATGTGTTTAAAAATTGCATAGATATGGAACTTAGGACCCTGGTATAACATTGGGTTTTATTCAGTTGGTTAAATGGTTGGACTCGATGATCTTGACAGTCCTTCCAAGCTTGGATGATTCTGTGATTCTATGATTCTAAGATGAGAAGAACAATTGGAATTCAATCTCCTAGGAACAACTTTCTGCTTCTCAGACAACTAGACAACAGGCTGCTCAGGGAGGTTGTGGATGCTCACTCCTTGGCCAGATTGGATCTCCCAGGTCCCTTCCAACCTATGATTCTGTGATTCCATTCAAAGTGACTATTACTGTTAGAATTATCAGTGTTATTTAATACTTGTTTTGGAAGAGAGCACAGATTTGAGCCTGACTGTGCCACATGCTATCCAAGTAAGTGTGAAAACCTGGTTCATATGCACACATATTTAAAGCGAAGCTGTTAAAAATCTATAATGAGAAGGTGGTTTAGCTTTAATTTAGAGACATTGAGAATGACAAAGTTTATCAGCTGAGGACACTGATAAAGTGTGGCTGATGTAACAAGCAGACATACCACCTTGTCAGTTTGGTCAGGAGTGAGTAAATGGTCAAGGAAACAGATCTCTGCACTAGTTGAACAGCTCTCTGCTGCTCTCCATGCTTGCTCTTGAATTGCCCATTAAGCAGGATTAGAAGCTAGTGAAGGCCAAAAGGATCCCTGTTAATGCAGAGCCATTTCACAGCAGAACCAGGCACAGATGCCTGAGCTAGATTAATTTTGTGAAGGATCCCACATCATTAAGCAGCAACTTTCTGAGCTTAAGACGTCCTTGGCAATTTTAGGTACCTAAAGAATATGTGCATGCATACATCTATGCCTGTAAAAAACTCTCTTCAGCTTTTATTATTCTGCATGATGTCAGTGTAAAAGAACCCCAAGTTTAGGAGATCTACGTCATGACCAAGACACACACATTCTTTCCCTGGGCTTTACTCCAAAGTTATCCTGTGTAAGTATGCAGTACAAAATTTTGTTTGTGCTAGAAGGCCAGAAACTGCATGGTTAAGACCCCAGTCTGGATCCTGAGACTGCACCTGGGCTTGTTTCTGCTTGTATTCACTTGTGGGATTTATTATGCAGTGGACATAAGGACTAGATCCTGCTTGCTGCCTTATCCAGACTTGTGATCACTAGCCATGGGTGAAGGAGAATTGTGGCATAGATTTAATGTACTAATTGTATAAAATTCATATATGTCTATTTCATTCTTCCTTTTTACTGATAGGACATCTCTGGGCACTGCTACCAGCATTTAACATGCTTCCAACAAAGAATTGTGTCTGCTGAGTAAATGCCCACTTTATGCACTTTTTAATTTGCATGCAGATCTTTGGACCTGTAAACAAAAGGTCTCTTCTTGTTTTGTAGGCCCTGGCTAGGTGGTGCTGGTATTGAACTTTCTGATAAACAATTGGTTTTGTGTCTGAGATTCATTCCCCTGGATGTAGACATCTCAGAGCTGAACACTTGACTCTGAGTTACACATCCTGATTTTTAAAGAGAACAATTCATAAGACCTGTGTTAAATGTTCATAGACTACTTTCCATGTTGTCCTGAGAAAGGTATCACAGAATCATCTAGGCTGGAAAAGACTATCAAGATTATCAAGTTCAACCATTAACTATGAAGGCCACCATTAAAGCATCTCCCTAAGCTCTACGTGACTGTTAATCACTTCCAGGGATGGCAATTTAACTGCTCCCCTAGGCAGCCTGTTCCAATGCCTGATGACCCTTTCAATAAAGACGTTTTTCCTAATGTGTACCCTAAACTTCCCCTGGTGTAACTTGGAGCCATTTCTTCTTGCCCTATCATTTGTTAATTGTATCAGAGGGCTTTTGGAAGATGCTTTACTTTGATGATTTAAAAACTATTATTTTATTTTCCTTCAAACATTAGAAAGTGAAAAATATGTCTTTTAGCATGTATGAATGCTTTCAAACTTTGCTTACATTGCAGCATAAATATATAGCAAAAAATAAGTATTCATGGGCTGAACAGTAGGTATTTCAGCTAGAAATTACCACCCATGAATCTCACAAAACCAAATATTGACCTCAACTGCTCAGTTTAAGCAATACAATAATTTGTAACTCATGAAAAAATATCTTGCTTCCTTTTTTTTAAGGTGTGCTGTCATTTGAGGGTGCACTGGAACACAGAATCATAGAATGATTAGAGATCAGAAAAGACCTTGAAAGATCTAGTCCAATCCCCCTGCCACAGCAGGATCACCTAGACCAAGTCCCACAGGAACACATCCAGGTGGATCTTGAACAGCACAACCCCTCTGGGCAGCCTGTTCCAGTGCTCCGTTACCCCCACTGTGAAGAAGTTCCTTCTGATATTTATATGGAACCTCCTCTGTTCCAGATTGCACCCACTGCCCCTTGTCCTACCACCAGATGACCTTGAGAAGAGCCTGGCTCCATCCTCCTGACACCCATCCCTCACATAGTTATAGTCATTTATGAGTTCTCCCTTCAGCCTTCTCTTCTCCAAGCTGAAGAGATCCAGCTCTCTCAGCCTTTCCTCATAAGGGAGGTGTTCTACTTCGTTCATCATCTTTGTTGCTCTATGCGGGACACTCTCCAGCAGCTCTGTGTTCTTGAACTGAAGGGCCCAGAACTCAATACAATACTCCAGATGCACTAGTGACATTTTCAGCTGTAAGGAAACAAGAGCAACTGGAAAATGGTCATTTTCTTAGCGTGTTTCTTCTTTTTTTCCTAGATATGGGTACAGAACAACTTCAGAGGGGTGCCAGTGTTGTAATATATATTTCCACTGTTGTGCTGGAACTTGCTCACACAGCTCCTGAGATTGAGTCCCTTATTAAAACTCTTGTAACAGATTGAAGGAATTAATTTCCATGCATCTAGTAAAACTGCATTTGTTCCAGGGGAGATATGATCTGCAATTCTGTAAGATACTTCAAAAGAACTACTTTTTAATTTGGAACAGAATTTGTTTGCCTCCAATGATACATAACCAATAAGAAGTGCAGTTGCTAATTGTATGCATTGACTACCATAACAAATATCTGCGTTTAAGTAATAAATAAACTTGTGCTGCATAATTAAATATTGTCAATGTGTTGTTGCTAGCCATGTAGCTGTGATGGATTTTAATTAATTGGTGGGTCACAATGAAAAAGGGCTGAAAAAAATTGTAGACAGCTATAGGATCTTTGGAAGAATACGAACATGTATTATCAAATTTATATGCACAACCACAACTACTATGCAAAACAAAGCCCATGCTGATGAATGGAGATTGAAAGAAATTCTGAAGTCAGTGTGAGATTACCAAATGAGGTTTTGCTTACTCTAGTTTTCTTTGCAGCATGTGCAGAAAACAATAATTGGAAAATTCCAAAAGGAGAAAATAGCTTCTTGGATTTTCTTTTAGCGAGATGCAGCACTATGGAAGCTATTCATGGAGGAAGAGCTAAATAACGAGAAAAAGCAAGAGCAATGCAATTTGGTTTTTTTATAAGATGAACAAAACAAAGGCATTTCCCATCTTTCGCCATTTTGAACACTGATTGTTTCCATGAGATTGACTATTTATGAAACCAAAAAATGAGCAGGTGTGGAATAAACCTGGAAGATTTTCTACTGCAATTCCAGATGCCTGAGCCAGATATAAACTTTCTGTATCATGGATTTATTGAATATAATCCTCAAAGTAGGGTTGAAGATCCTAGGGCTTTTAGGTAGGGATTTTCCTGGATGTGTTACATAAATTTGCTGTATATGCATACTGCCTAGAGAAAGCCATTTAATTATTAACTGTCATGGTATTAGCTGACTCATCAGTTTCAAGATAATTTATTGCAAATGCTGCAGAAACTGATTGTGTTCTTTGGGAAGAATGAAACATACAGAATATCTAAGGGAGTGACACAGAATCATGGAACCACAGCATCATTTTGGTTGGAAGACCAGCACTGCAGGTCAAATTATATCCCTGTGATACTTTGGATGGAACAAGAATTGTTTAATATTTGCTGTACAGTTTTCTCTGTTGATATGCAGGTTGGTGAGTGGTAGTTTTCAGGAAAAGATGTTGAAGAGTTTCCAAGAAATATCAAGCCAACAATAGTGAAAAATCTTGTAAACCTTCAAAGTATCAGGAAAAGAAAAGATGCTTCTGAAGTTGTGTCAAGAAATAGAGCTCCTTCAATTGACTTATACAAGTCTGTACATGTGTAAATATATATAAAACAATAAAAGAAAAGTCCTTTTCTGCTGGTGGAGGCAAAATGCCAATTTGTCATTGTTATTTTTTTCTGTTGGTGTTGCCCGTACTTGCCTTCAGGTGGTGTTTACTGAGGCCTGTTGTTTCTGAGCAGACACCAATCCTGCATGCAGTGAGGGTAAATACATGTGTAAGGCTTGATCTTAGAGGTCTTTTCTATCCTCAATAATTCAGTGATTGTGTGAAATGCAAAGAGATCAGGCATTACTAGAGAACTTGCATTATTTTGTCTGGTAATGGCTCTTCTGCCATCTTGGCATGGTGCAGAAGGGTTTGACGGCACATGTTTTCATGCAGAACTATCTTGCTCCAGGTTAAGCATTCAACAGTCCTGTTTCTTTCAGAAGTGCAGTTCAGGGGCAGTATAATCTGTCCTGGGATATTGAAGCTGTTACCCAACATGGGCAACACATGAGATCTCCTTAGCTATGCCCTAAGTATTTGACTTCTACCACCTGTGCTATGACAGAGCCAGTTTTTAAGACCATGTTGGTAGCCAAGAGTCCTCTCCTTCAGAAAGCCAACTGCCAAACTTCTAATTTCTAATTGTATAATGATAATCCTCGAGCAATCATCTTCTTGAGCAATCACATTGTAGAATAGGGCTCAAGATGGGCCTCCCACACTTTGACACATGCAGATATCCCATGTAATGAGCTTGCTGCAAGAACACATACCCTCAGTCCTTAGTATTTTGAGAGATGTTATACATATATACACAAATGTTTTGTGACAGGCCAAACTGACAGAGCATAAGGAGATCTCATGCAATAGACAGTACATAGCAACCCTTTCTGTCTCATTCCAGTTCACATGAGAATTGAAGAGCTGGTCCTGTTTTGGCATTCATGGCAGTGGCACACTACATTGTGCAGCAAACAAAGGAAAGAGAGGCAGGGGAAGATGTACAAAATAGTCTTCAAGGGTAGCAGTTAGATGCCTGTTTACCTGAACCAATCAGATTTGTTTTATTTTTCCCTATTTTCCTTTTTCTTTTTTTTTTTCCTGTTGAAGGATCCTACTCTTTTTACTC
>VZRI01012675.1:0-161675 GCA_013397515.1 Upupa epops | reverse complement strand
TCTTCTCTTCTCTTCTCTTCTCTTCTCTTCTCTTCTCTTCTCTTCTCTTCTCTTCTCTTCTCTTCTCTTCTCTTCTCTTCTCTTCTCAACTGGCTATGTTCCCTCTCCATTGTACTTGGCATTAGGTCTCCTTAGTTCTACATACTATTTTCTATTTTCTGTGTTTTCCCAGCTCCAAACCATATTGAATATTTTACATGCTTTGGGGTTTTTCTTCCCCAGCAAAAAGCATCTGAAATTTCAGTTGTTTGGGGTATGTCTCACCAAAGTGTTATCTTTCCAGAAAACAATTGAGTAAATGGGATGTGGCATGAGAGCATGAGGGAGAGTTGAAATGGCTAGAGACTGCTATGATGCTATTGAAGGAATGTATTTTGTTAAAGGAATCAAATCTGGTGCAATTTCATAAGATTTCTGTAAGAAGCATTTGTATTATCCAGGGTCCTGTCTGAAGTTATGTGAGTTCAGGTTTCAGAACTGACTGTTCCCTGTGTTCAGCACAGTCAAGGATATCAGCAAAGTTCTGCACAGATGTAGAACAGAGGTTTCATCAAAGACAACTGCTCCAGGTTATCTGGTGCACTAAGAGTTCTCAAAGCCAGTATATTTGCAGTTGACAGGCTGACAAGGAAAAGCAGATGTCTAAGCCCTCAGACAGGTGACATGCTTTGTCTTTCTGTCAGATTTACCTTTCACCTCAGTTAGTCTCTTTCTGCCAACAAATGATCTTCAAGTAATGCTCTGATTCTGTATCCATCTATCTGTATATGTGCCTATATCTACACCTATTTATATGTATTTTTTATTTTTTCCTTTGACATTGGATCACATGCTGTGAAAACTGGTGCAGAAGTCACTTACATGCTTCTCCGAAGTCTGCAGAGACCAACTTTATCAGTGACCAATCTGCTTTTCCTGGCTGTTGCTGACCTAGCTCCCTCTTAATTGCTGAATTCCACAGCAGTGCAGAATTCAGAGTACCTCTGTATTTACATAACTTTTAACTTGTCTACAGTTTCTGGTTTCAAATTGAATGAGCACTGCAGTTTTTACATAGTTTGTAAGATCCAGACAGGATTTTGGGTAATGGCTGTTTGTACGCGTGTGTATCACAAGCAGCATCTTTACATCAGCATTTTCAATGCATTATTCTACTTAGGATTCACTTCCTGTGTCATCAGATAGATTACTGCACTCCCATTCATACAGTTACTAATTTTAAGGCAGACTCTTTTGAACTTAACTTTAATAACATCCTATTATTTCTTTCTCTCATGAAATCTGAATCATAAATATCAAAGTTAAGCCTTATATTGTCCTTCTTGTATAATATTAAGCTTTGTCTCCACCATTAGTATATACTACCTTATAATAGTACATTCGTGGTTTTTTATCGGAAGATTAAAATCATGTGCCTTGAAGAACATCTGTTACTGTATATCATGGTTTAAACCCAAGCACCATGCAGCTGCTCACACAAATCTACCCTCCAGGCAGGAGAACATAAAACAAAAGGCTGGAGACAAAGCTGAGACAAAGGACAGGGAGTGTTTACTCAGAAATTGTGGTAATGGGTAAAAGACAGACTCAACTTGGGGAAAATAAAATGACTATAATTAATTAATTCCATTTAAACTACAAAACCCCATCACCAGTTAAAGAGTTTGATACAAGTGGATCCTAAATGCATCTTCCCAGGCCCAGTGATGCTATCTCCTTCCCCAACATGGAGAAAACCCCTTCAGTCCTTCCCTGTGGCATAGGACACTGTCCTTCTTGAATTCCTGTCTAGCATGGGCATCTCCCACAGGCTGTGGTTCTTCCAGTGACAAATCACTTCAGCCCAGGTCTCCCTCAGAGTCACAGTCTGTTTCAGCATCCATCTCCTGTTTAACCACGCTCTCCTCTACTGTTTGCAGACAGTCTTCTTCAGTGATCTCTGGGGTCTCTAAATGCTCACTCTCTCTCACCACAAATCAAACACCTGGCTGCTCAGGCACATTTCCTTCTCAGCCTGGACGCTGCATGACTGTGTCTCTCACTCCACACAAAATCGAGCTTCCAAATAAAAAGGCACAAAATAAACTGGAAATGGGAAGTTATTCAATAGGTTTATTTGCAGAGGCGCTGATGGGCTCAGCCCTAGCCTGAGGCAGGTCTGACATGGAGCTGGGGGGAGATTTTGTGAAGCTTCTTACAGGGACCATATCAGCAGATGCTTCCCCCACCACTGAAACCCTGCCAGACACTAAACAGAACACTGTATAATTTGGGTTTAAAGAAATGAAAACATTCTGAAAAAAAAATACTATTTTTGATAGTATGTGGGCAGAGCTCATACTAGTGATCAACATTTAATTCCTGAGTTTAAAATTGCAAAATATCCACCAGTAAATGTGCTACCACACATGAATAAAAATATTCACCAGAGTTATGTGTGCTGAGATGATTGTCGCTTTTTTTACAAATTTACAATTCAGTACCTGCTAATTTTACCAACAATCTAAAAAATGTGAAAAGGTTAAATGAAGTTTTACAGTGCATATATTCTTAGACAGATAAATTTATTTTGTTTAAAAGAGGAATTCTTGAATTTCTTAAGCTTGTAATCGTGATGAAAATACATAGGCCTGGTTTATCTGAAGATAAACAGGAAATGAGATAGTAGTGAGACCTTGTAAAAAGCCAGGGGAGGTAGTATTTTTTTCCAAACAATTCCCCGAGGTCATACTCACATAGATTTCACTTGCTCAGACTCACCCCCAAGCACAAGTCTGAGTGGTCTGCTCAGGGTCACTTGTGTGTGAAAAGCAACACCAGCAGTGGAGCCCTAACCATGCCAATGTTCTTTTTTCTCATTTTATATGTGAATGATGGGATTCTTGTTCCTCTTCCTCAGAATCTTTCTGTCTTCAGCTTACCTTAAACACAGCAGAGTTTTGTCAGAGTTTCCTCATTTTAGACCTTCTCACAGTTAGATATCCCAATAGGAAAAGACAAAGAGGATTAGGGCACAAAGTGTGGTGTCACCTTGTTGCCATCCTCCCATTGTCAGCACACAGGTCATCTGTTGAAAAGCCTCCTATGCAGTGGCTTCATCAGATCACTGATCAGTTGGTGTTGATAACAGCTTCCTGAGTTTTCACCAGTCTATTCCTCTCAGTCTTTTCCTTGATTATTAATACATGCTATTGTTTTGACATTTGTTCCATATTGAGTCCTTTGATGCCTTCACACATATATATCCACTAGTTCTTCCTTCAGACCAATCAATATTTCTTTCAAAATTTCTTTGAAAGAATACTTCCAATCAATCTCTCCAGTTCCGACCTTCATTGTCTTTTTTTGCAACATTAATTCTCCTTGTTTCCATTTTCTCTAAAAGTCCTTGGCTCTTACCTACTCTTTATAGTTAGCTCCCTTATTTGCATAGTTTCAGGCAACCTCTTTATCCCAGCAATTGGTAAATTCTCCCACTTCCAACTAAATGTTTCACCTGATGTCTTGGAAAATATCCGCCTGGGTAAACTGCAAAATGCAGAAGATAGCATGGCTTACCTGGGAAGCCCCTTTGTCTTTCAGGGACTGAAGCTAATGCATCTATGCTGTATCTAGGGTTTTTGCATCTTCAATATCTTTGAGATTGCCATTTAATTTCCTTTGCTCAAGCCAAATGTCTCAGTTATCCTTCTGTGTCTCCTTGTCTCAGTCATGATTGCTCAGCATCCCAAACACACAATTTGTTCTATTTAAAATGCAGTTTTTCAATACATTTACACTGCACACTTTAACACCTTTACCCTGCACACTGGTTTGATCATAAAAGACAGGGAGGGCATTGCCATCTTGACATATTGACATGAATATAAACCAACCAATTATTATTATTACCCCTTTTCTTGTTTGCTAGGAGATTATATGAAACAGAAGGCATGATAATACAGGATTCAGTTTATTCCAGAACCTATTGTACAAGATATTTGTGGGAGGTCTAACACGGGAGCACTGGATACTTTATATATCTCTGTTAGGATTACAAAATAGCTATGGTATTTTGTCTCAGACTAAATTTATATCCTTGCTCCTACACATCTTTTTTGCTGTTAATCTTCCTAAGAAATACATCTCCAAAACCTGTGTATTTGAAGTCTTAGTAGATGGGTGCTAGAAAAGAGTATATAAAAACAGAGTGGAATCACCACATCATAGTAAAACCACCTGTAATGTCTTGGAGAGTTCCAGCTGTAATTGGCAATACCATAGCTACTTACACCATTTTTTACTTGTCCCTTTGAGATACTCATCCAAGTAAATGCAGTAAGCATCATGCAATGCAGGTGACTAAACATAAAGAGGTTGGCTAATCTTTTCCATTTAATGGATAAAAAAACATTTAGCTTTGCCCTTCGCATTTCAAAGCAATTACTGTCTTGTTATTTATAGATGTGTAATACAATGATGAAAAAGAAAATAATTTGCAAAGATTGTCAACACATATTTTCTGAAAACTACTAGAACCACTCATGAAGACATTATCAACTGGATCGTTAATTGTTTTAAAATCTCGTAAGATGCCTAATAAAGCAATATTTTTCTACAATATCACTATTCGGCAGATTCTCTTGTGTGTTCAAAATAAATTGATTCAATGCTCATGGAATAGTGCTTACTAGGGCTCTCTTGTTCTGGATCATTAGGCAGGAACAAGGACAGTTAATTTTGTGATATTGGATTGTATCACCTCAGAGGGTGATAATCATACGTCTTACCTGGTAGCTACTCTAATGTAGACCATAATGTCAACAATGTCTTATGCATTGTGCAATGGTCTGAGTTTATATTTGCAATTAGGGTTCTGCAAAGAAATTCCTATTCTGTATTTTAAAAGGCTCCTACTAAGAATTCATTGAGTTATTAATGTATCCCAACATTTTGCATGTGTAAAGTGTTGTGCCTCCATATCCATGTCAGTTGTGGGTCCTGTTACATTAATGCAGGTGTGACAAAGAGATTGTGGATAAAATAAAAGTAGAGAGGATGAAAAAGGGAAAATAAAATAATTAAAAATCTTAAAAGACGGATCATCCCTAGGATTGTTAGTTCACACATCCCACCAGTAGTTCTATATGCAGTTCCACTCAATTGCATAAAAAGATGATTCAAATAACTGAAAATAATGGAAGAAAATTAGAAACTTTCATTGAAACCACATTGAGATACACCAGCTGTGTCTATGTCCTTTTCAGCTTAATTTATATGCAAAATATTGGAAAGTCACAACACTACAAAGAAAATGAAGACTCTTTTATATAACCAAGGAAAGCTGGATAAAATATATTTGATGAATACAATGCTTTGTTGAAAAGCTCTTGCTTTAGCAAAACAGAAATAGTTATTGGACACACATGAATTCTGCAGTGATTTTTGTGTGAAAATATTTGATAGAGAGCCAAAAGCAAACCAAGACATTAGATGGCTCGTGGTTTTTCTTTTTTTAGAAGTAAAAAGTTGAATATACATGTAACTGGATGATCAGAGAGGAAAAAAAAAAGCAAATGAAATCCAATGTACATAAAAGTAAAGAAATGCACATGGGAAGAAAAACCCAGTACTATCATTGCACAAAAGATAGGCTCTGAAGTGGTCATTACTGCTGCAGAGAAAAACCTTGGGTTTATGACAGACAGTGGAAAACACCATCTCAGTAGTAGATTCAATTCCAGGAATCATTATAAAGGAAATAAAAAAACAAGGGAAAAACATCATCTTGCTGCTGTACAAACATGATCTTCCACAGTGAATACACTGTAGTAGATTTCTGGTCCTACCATCTTTTAAATGAAGGATGCTGTCTTGTCTGGTGTGAGAAGAAAGCAACATGAAAGGCAGCTAGCTAGATTTAATACAACTGTCTTTGTGAAATGGGTAGCAGTACTCTAAAACTTCATGCCAGAGGGTGCAGACCTTTGATGTAGCTGTGCATCAGTTGGTCATTGCACACATAATAGTACATGTAGGTATCTTTAAGAAGAGTGATTATCCAGATGACTGTAAACTATTAAAATGATGACTATTAAAATTATTTTTAGTATTACAAGGGAGAAATTTGTCTTTGTTCATATTTGATACTTTCTGTTTTCACAGTAACATGCCACCCACACAGCTTGTATTTTCAGGTCTGAGTTGTTTGTAACTGTGGTGATAGCTTCAGAGCAGAACCAGGAGGTCAGGACAGCTGACTTCTATTTGTAATTTAATCACTGACCTAAGACAGGTAAATTACTGTCTTACCTGCACTTGCATTTTGTCTGCTTGTAGATGGGTGTAAGAATATTCCTCAAAGTGGGAAAACAGTGGTATGCTATGCCCTCGGATTTCTTCCTGTTTTCCTAAGAAATACTCACTACTTCTAGGGAAGAGGGTTTTATTTAAAGCACATGCAGAAGATACATGGAAAACAATGTTCCTGTGAGCCCAGCCAGAGTGTGACCGCTACTTCAGGAAGGTGATGTGCCCCCTAAATTTGGCACATGGCATTCCTGGGCAATGAGAGTGTGTCAAATGGTTGGGCTGGGCTCCCTGCCTGCAGGTCCCAGGACCCCACATCTGCTGGATAGCTTGGATTGGCAGAACTCGCCCATAGTGAAAGGCAGTGGGTGAAAGGCAGTTGAGTTTCATGGAGTGGGATGCCAACGCCAACAACCTGCTCCTGTGAAAGAGCCATTTCCATGGCCTGCTGAGCTGTAACCCATTTTCCTACCCCTGAAACCGCACAGAGATAGTTGCCTCTCAAACATTATAGGAACTGTAATGAGCCTCCCACATAAAAGCTTAAAACTCTACTGTAATAACTCGAGACATTAAAGGTGGATTCGCTCCAATAATCCAAAATAGAACCAGATAAATGGGAAGCCCTTTCATTACTATCAGAGCCCCAGGGATACAAGTGACACCTTTCTGTTTTCCTTTCTGTCTCTTTCTGTCTTTGTCACTAAGCTATAAACCACTTGCTGAGCTGTAAAAAAAAAAAAAATCAGTAAAGGCTGAAATGAAAGAAGTACAGGACTGTAAAGCAATTTAAAGAGTGCCCTTGGTTTCAATAGACAACCTGGATTTTTTTTTTTCACTCCATTCTTGGGACACCACCCCCAAAAAAAATCTACCTCAAACAGGCAAATTAAAGATTCACTAATTGATAGAACTTCTTCGAGTGAATGGATTTTCCAGGCTAATTGGGTTTGATAGCTTGCTGACTTTGGTCTGAAAGAGCAAGCAGAGCTGAGTCAATAAGTTGTTCAATATTTAAAGGACAAGGGCCTAAGAGAAGGTTTGCTCTGGACAAAACAGGAGTAGGATATGCTGTATGGAGTCTTCCAGTTGCAGATGTACTGAAATAACAGTCCACTGCTTCATTGTTTTCTGCATCCTGAAAGCCTGAAAAGATCACAATGAACTGTTTGAAACACTACACTCATCATTCTTCCTAGCATGTCCCTGGTCTTACAGGGTGGTGTGAATTTTATTCTAAGAGAGCATTCAATATGCCATAAATTCAGCTTTCTTTTCTGGATTTTCAATAAGTAGGAACATTTCTCTGGTTTTCATTGCTTTTAGCCCTATGCTGAGAATTCCTGCACAATCTACACTGGCTGTCAAAAGCTCTGTGTGACTCGCCAGGTATTTGTGTTAGTGGGAGACACCGACTCCACACTTTTTATAATCGCCAACGTGTGTCAAACTTGGAAACATATTGGTGAGAGGTATTGTACAGAAATCAAACCTTCAGTCTTTTGCAATGTTTTTAGAAGGATGGATCCTAAGTCTGATCTATGCCGTTAGCAACTTCAAACCCACAGTTCCCAAATTTGATTTGTCAATTATTTAAACAAAACACCTCAGTAGCGACATGACATACCAAGAAGTATCTTAACTGTGAGCAAGAGATTCACAATTACTTATCATTGGTGACAAGGGAGTCTAAAAGGTTTGTGCCTGGTGAATTTGGAAGTGGCTGGTGAGCGCAGAGGAATTGCACATATTGCAGACTTGAAGCATTTTGGTTTTGGTGGTTATAATTCTTCATATGACTGCAGTTTAGTGGTGTTCAGTGCTAGTGATGTGCTGACAGGAATGCTTCACAGGCCTGTTACAATTCTACCAGAATGAAGACAAAGATAAAGTGACAGTCTTGTTTCTAATCTGGAGAAAGTCCTGCAGCTCCTCTTTAAGCTACTATTTAATCACATTACCAAGACACATACACATATTACTGAGGAATGAATGTTTCACCTCTGAAATGAATCAGACTCAACTGCAGGGACCTGGAGTCTTCAGACACACTCCTAGCAGAAAAAGCTATGAGTGCTCCTTTACTAAGCCTCTTCCTTTATAGACTTATCATAGATGAGAAGTAAGATGTGAATAATCAGTGAGTTATTTATTGGTTCCAAAAACGGACTTTATCTCTAAGATTGCTTTCAGATCCCACTAGAGTACATGGGCCATACTGTACTAAAATAAAATGGGAATCAAAGCAGAGACTATCCTGTAGGTGGCTCTAAAAGTGACAAATGAGGAAAGCAAAGCATGAGGTACATCTGGAACTGATTAATTCTCACTTGAGATGTCTTCACACTCACAAACCTTGTTCTTTCATAAGCAACATTTAAGACAATTATTAAAGAGCTGCTGGGTTAAAGCTCATGGCCTTTCTGCTCCATTTCTGATGCAAAGAATCTTGAAATAATTGGTGGACAAAGCAGCATTGATTCATTAAATAATGGGAACAAATAATGATGTATTCTTGTAAGGCCTTTCTGTCCGCTCTCTGTCAGTTAGAAGAGTCTGCTGATTAAATTAATCTCAAGACATAGGAAGAAGACCTCAGCCTCCCTTTCATTCAATATGTGACTTAACCTGGGAATATATGGCTTAACCAGAGTAAATCTGCATTCTGTTATCAGAAGCCTGTGATCGAATTCCTACCCCTAGTTTATCCTATCCATGCCATGGGATACCACCTTGATTATTCACTATTCATTATTTTGTTGACTTTCCACCAATTTATTTTTTAGAACACAAAATAAAAACTTCTAAGAAAATATAATTTCCAATGGCTCTTCTTTTTGTGATCCCATAATTTCTGCAAATCTGGGTTTTATCTGCAAGAGTTTTTCTGGTTTTCTGTGAAGATTAATTATTTTTACATTTTAATTACTGTGTGGTGCATAAAACTCAGCATGAGAAAATGAAGGACTTCTACAATTAAAAATCTTTGTTGAAATACTGGCAGCACATCACCAGCTAGCAGTCATATTTTCTTGACTTTTGCTATATATTAAAAATGTTTATTTTTTTTATGCAGTTTTGTAAGCCAAATTTATTTTCTATATTTAACTAAAAAATGTTCCTCACAGGGAAGCTTAGATTAGTAAATTAAAATATATTCTTTCTAAGCACTTTATTACAGAGAAGAAAAGGTCTTGTAGACCTTGGTCAATTGTTAGTATCGTTTTCATATACAATTTTCTTATATTTTCATCCTATTTGAAAAACTCAGGGTCAATGTGTTCTGCCACCAAAATATCTATTTATTAGTTGAAATTTTACTGGGGGAATTCAATCCTAAGGGATGAATCACTGTGGCTCACAAGAGGGCATTGTGATAGGCAGATAAAATGGAATCAGTATATATGGATTCATCAGAGAGAAGAGAGAAAGTTTGATTGCTTTACTTGTTGGAACAGTAACTATTCAGGAGTGTTATTACTGGAATAGCAGTCTAGTTTATTTCAGGCTGCCTGGAGTTGTTTCAAAAGCTCAGAATTTCTTTTGTTCATCACTTTTACACAGTTTCAGTTTGTACTCAGGCAGCTGCTCTTGTTCCCTGCATATTTCATATGCTGCCTGACTTCCTTGTTTTACTGGGGTAGCTCTCATAAACATTTCTTACTGAAGCACCACCTTTATCCAGCAAATGCATTATCCTGGTATGTTTTCTGACAGCTATAGAAGAGAAATTCTCTGGTTGATGCATTTGCAGACACAGTTCCTGAGTTTTCTCTACTTCAATGGAGCAGATAATAATCATGATTGCAGCAAGCCTGAAAGGTTAACCTGGCAATTTCTTGCTGGTACAATTACCTTGCTTAAAAGACAACTCAGTTTATTCATTCTAGTACATAAGATAACACAATAAGCATATTTTATATGCAATAAAGGTGTTAAATATTCTTACCCAACTTGCATTCCTGTATAATTCTTTTTGTCATTTTAAGCTTAATTACTGACACTGTTACTAAGTCAGAAAAGAAAATCTTGTTTTCCAATTATAGTTCTGTTAATAAGGTAATGGTTTTCAGCAGTGAGCTCATACAAAAAGCCTGAAAGTCCCACTGACCTGGGCAAATATTTTCAAGGTGCCAGAAACTCATGGAGCCTGTTTTTTTGGAGGTTGTTATCTTTTATCATTGGTTTTAAAGCAGCTGTTTGCACCAGAAAATCTGCAAGCTCAAGACTTGCTGACAAACAAAAGGATATGTAATGGCCTATTTCCTGATGGTCTGGTTTGGGCACTGTTCCCAGGGAGGCTAGGTGGTCTGTCCTTATGCAAAGGATAGTGACAAGGATCTGGCCAAAACTGTGCTCATACACAAAGCCTGTGAGGCTGAGAATGCAGATAAATATGCTTTGCACAGGAAATACAACACAAAAGGTGGTGGTTCCAGTTGCAGTGACTGCTGGCAGGGTCAGTGGTGTTTTGACTACAGTCCTATCCACACACTTAACATAACTATAAGTAATGGAGTATAAATATTACCCCTATATCTCTCCTAATTTGGAGGATGAACCTGAAACATCAACAGATACAAGGACACATTGACAGATTTTGCTCTCTCTCCCCTGCTAGAATGGATATCTTCTTGTAAGATTTAAGGAGTCAGTTGCACTGAGTGTTTACCTAAGTTTGTGTTTGTGATCCTAATTTTTATTTGTAGAAGCTATAGCTATCTTGCTGCTTATGAATTTATTACCAGCAATCTAAAAGGATATGTACATGTTGCATGTAAATAACCCAACACATTTGTTTACCTGACTTGCTTCTTAAAGCAGCTGGACTTACAACAAACAGGCTGTTTGTGCATTTGTTATCAGGCTTATAGTCACGAAAACACAACAGCAACAGACAGCTTTCCACTCTGGACAAAAAGAATTAGTGAGGGAGAAAAAGCATGTTAAAAAATTCTCACAATTTCCACCTTCTCTTTTTTGCGTATGTTTAGTTGGTGTTGTCCTCAAGTGGATATATCAATATGTAGAGGATCTTAATTGCAAACATTTATTTAGCTGAGAGCTCATCACTGACTGGTCATTTCTGATGGAGAAGGTGTAGATGAACAGGAGAAAGAAAATTTTAGCATCATGCATGAGAGTGAAAAGAAAGGCAAGTGGCTTGAACTATAAGTAGCAGATCAGAGCATTTAGAAAGGAGTAAGAAAAGATCAGTCAAAAGGACTTAGATTTTGATGGTGTGTTTCTGTGTTTTTGTATGTACAGACAGATAAATAGGTACATATGTTTTGCAGGAACTGTCAGAAGTGTGAATATTTAAGTAGGTCCAAGATAGTAAAGTGGAAGAAATTAAGTGCTTGAATGAGTAATTACTATAGGGACAGGAGGAAAATGTCAGCCATGAAAGCAAATGTACCTGAAGTCATTGCTTGGTGGCTTTCTCCCATCTATCCCCACCTCTTCTCTTTTATCCCTGCCTTGAAGTGGTCTGCCTGACTTTTTGAAATCATGTATCTGTTTGCCTTACATTAATATCCATGTCTTGTTTGTCTCTGTTACATTACCTTTGAAGTGCATAAGCAGTTATACTTCTTCTGTAAAGACAGCGCAGAGAAATATTGATATTATATATCCTTGAGAAACTGACAGTTCCATTTTTTAACACTTTGCTTCTGACAAAATACATGGCTGCAACACTGAAACTCCAGTTCTTGTAACTTGCCTCTTCCTGTTTTTTCTCCTTCGTTGGTTTTTTTCCCCTTCAGTTAAATATCAAGGTATTTGTTTTTGTCCTAGAGTCAGATTGTTCTTGTTTGTTAACAGATGCATCCATATCTGTGGCCTTTATGTACCGTGCCAATATGTCATACATCTCCTGAACCATCCTTTCCTTTTTGCACCTTGGTCTTGATGTAGTGAACACGCATGAAATGTTCTCCTGGCTCCTTATAATACAGAGAAGCAGACTTGCCTCTGCTCTGGCAACAGACTTCTTGTGGTGGTGCTGACAGCCTGTTTTCTCCTAGCTAAGGGAACGGCAGGTTGTGTACATCACTAGTCAAGTAAACTCTGAGAAAAAGATATGGGGACAAAGAAGGAAGCAGATAAGTGTAATATTCAGATAACTCTGTCTTAAATGAGGCAAGTAAGCACAAGCCATGGCTATGAGAACAGAATCTCAACACAGCCATGCTCAACAGGGCTCCTAATCTAAAAGTTGGGGGCTGCAATTCAATGCATTTGAAGAGGGTTACTTTTATAAACACACAGACCAGCAGCTGTGCATGGCAAAGCATCAAAGGAATATGTTGCTTTCCTTTTACTCTTGCCATCATGACTTATGGAGAAGACCCTCCTGCTTGGGAGATCAAAGTAGTATTTGCTACCAGACACCTTGTTCACACAGAAGGAGGCAATGGGAGAGCTTGGAAAATGACCAGTGTTCTTATGTGCTGCCTAGGTTTGTTTTTTCATTTATTTTTTGGGGGGTTTTCTTTTGTTGTTTCAGTAATAAACAGTTGGTGACTCGAAAATCTGTGAGATCAGTAGTCTATTGAACACTGCAGACATTTTTTCAGACTGAAAGCCACTAAAATTTTGAAGGTTTACAATAAATTTAAAAAGTGGTTCTAGTGCCTTCTCTTTACTCAGAATTCAAATATTTGATAGACATAGCTACTTGAAAAGGTAGTCAACAACCAAGGCAGAGGTCAGAAGTTCTGAAATACAGAAATGTTGTTTGAAATAAGAATCTGTTTTTATTATTTCTTCAATGAGAAATACTCCAAATGCAAATCTTGAGTTCCGTATTTCTTCACAGAGTTAATGTTTGTAGATAAAGACAGGTAGAAAGTACTCTTAATACTCTTTAAAGCCTACAACAAGAAACTGCAATACTTTGTGCTTCACAAACTTTCCTACTTTCCTCCAGTTTTTGAATAAATGGAATCAAAATTACATCGAAGGGATTTCATGTATGATTAGCAATTACTGTTGCTGATACACATATTCATGGAGCTGTCATTATGTGTGTCAATTACTGACATTGAGATACAATCTTGTATGTTCTTTTCTAATTATAATCCTTAATTTTGTACTCTATGAACTGAAATGAAAAACAGTAAATCTGCATCCCTATCTGTAATCTGTTATTTTTTTCTAATAGAAGTCATCCTCAAATCTACTTTATCTTACTGAGCATGGCTCCAATAGAGTTTCCATAGTAAATCCAAATCATGTTGTAGCCCAGGAATTAATAGATAGATCCATTGTTTGTCAGATGAGATGCTCAGTTTCTCAGTCTAAAGATGCAGAGTAACATGAAGACACATGCAAGGTGATTTACTTGGGATTTTCATTAGCTGCGATATAAACCTTTCATTAATAGGACTACATGCAAAGATAGATGTTTGAATATTAGTACATTTTTGTGAACAACACTGCTATTTAATGGAGTGCTTTTTGTTTATCCTAATGTCAATAGAAATGCCAGATTTGATAGGGGATAGGTGATACTTAGACCTGTAATTTGCAACCTTGCGTTTTAAATATAACAATCCTTGTGGTGGCTCACAAACTCTCTGATAAAACATGTCCAGAGAGTAGTTAATCAGTTGGCCCTACTTAAAAATAACCAGCTTACTTATTTCAGGTGAGATCTGTGTCTGATTGATAGCACTATTGGAGTGACAGAGGAGCTTCTTAATTGCTTCCCACAAATGCAAAGATACTAACTGTTGCTGTTAGTGACCACTCATACTGTGCTGTTAAACTAGCAAAGCCATTTACAGATGATATCTCAGAACACAGTTTAATGAACAGATAAATATCTGCTTCTCCAACACACAAAAGAGAAGCAAACCTTTTTAGAAAGATGCATTGGTAGTGAGTTGTTCTCATTGCATGCATGAACAACTGATGAATTTGACAGCACCAAGCAAATTCACTGTTCCTGTGTCAGGTGCTGTTTCTTCCTTAGCTGCTGAAGAGCCTGAGAGCCAGAGAGAATTTCTGTATCATGTTGTTACTGCTGTGTGAACAAGTAAGTTCTTCAAAAACTAAAGAGAAAAAGGCAGGTCAGAAGCCACTTCTGCAGGTGTTTCATCAAATTCTGTTACATAAAGCAGACTGAGGATTTGCTTGAAGACCTTTCTAGCTGGCTTTTGAAAGTTTCTAGGGATGGTGTTCTCACAGGTCTTTAGACAATTTGTTCCAGTGTTAGGGTACCCTCATGATAACACACTTTTTAATAGCTAATCAAAATTTTCTGTTTTCCAGTTTGCCTCTTGTACTGTAACAGTGCACCTTCAAGAAATATCTGACTCTACTTTGTCTACACATTCCAATTTGATGTTGTTCACAGTAGTAATATGACCCCACCAGCAGGCTGAATAGGCGCAGACCCCAGGTGATCTCCTTGTACATCACCCCAAACCTGCTTGACGGCCTCTGCAGCACTGTATCTGTCTTCTACTGTGGAGCCCAAAACTGGATACAATCACTTCGGATGTGGTCTTACCTGTGCTGAATATTATCTCTTTCCTTGACATTTTTGCTTAGCTTCCACTAATATAGTCAGGACATTTAAGTCTCCTGTAATAGTACATTGGTGGCTCACATTCAAACCCTCTACCAGAATCCTTGGACCCTTTCCTGCAAAGCTACTCCCTGGCTAAGCTGGGCCCCAGTCTGCCCGTCTGCATGGGTTTATTACATCTCATATGTGGGACTCTACATTTGCTTTAACCTCAAAGGTTCCTGTCAACTCAAGCAATGGAGTTTGTAGTGCTAAATTTTGACAGATTTGGTGTTTTTAAGGAGAGACAATGGAATTAGGAAGGTTTCTCCAAAAATTTTTCCTTAAGTTATTGAAGACTTATTGTGTGTAAACACCAAGCTTCAAGAAATTCCACCATACTCTTATCTTCCAAAAACTTCTTTTGAAAGCCCTATTCACTTTGTCTTGTACATGGTAAAATATGTTCACACATATTTTGTTCCCTATAAATGGGACTTTGTACTTACAAATGCATATACATACCTAATGCCACAGATTTCTCTGCTTTCCACTGAGATCCACTAAATTGCAGAAGCAAACAAAGAAAGATACATTCACTTTATAAAGAACTATATCCACTAAGCAAGGGGCTGCACAGAACATAAAAGTAAGTGGTTATGAGGCTGTTAACCTTGATAATAACCTCTTGAATACAGTATCAGGAATGAGTTGCTCAAATGTTGCAAAATTCAACTGTTATAGCTGAATGTTAGGTTCATTAGGTTGCCACTTACTCTACTGTGTATTTTTTGCAATGCTGAAAGTTTAACATTGCTTGTAATAGGGGCCAGAGAGATCTGTTAAAAACTGGAAAAAGAACTCCCACAAAGAACTGAAGTATTAACAGCACTATTTCTGAAACAGTAACTACTGCAAGGTGGAGGCACACACTCATACTGGAAAAATCACTAGAGCCTATGATCAATACGGAGTTTCATGTGCTCTGCTTTCCCTTGCAAAACTAATGTACTGTGAGAGTCTGCGTGTGTGGAACTCATTGCAGTCTTAGGAATTATGCACCAGGACCAAGATATATCAGTTTAAATCCTGAATCCACTGAAGTCAATGGCAAAAGTATTACTGATTCAAACAAGCCAGTCTTTTATTTCTAGAACTTTCTATTTTATCTTGCATTTGTTAATGTAAATGCCAGTTTAATAAGAGAACCAATATCTCCTCATCAGCACAGTCTCATTTAATTTACATGCTGCGGTTGAATCCAATAAAACATTTGTGTTCTGAGATGCAATAAGTCATTAAATGATGTCAAGAGCTCAGAAAAGCAGATGGAGAACCTTCAGGGCATGTCATCTGATGAATAAAAAACTGTAATGCTAATGCAAAAAAACATTGTGTAAATTGTACACATGGGAGGAACTTCCACAAAATTAGACTTCATCTTTCAGTGTGGCTCTCAAAGGGATTGTATACATGTGTGCATTTCTGTGGCTGAAAGATTTGTAGCATCACAGTGAGCATCACAGCATATTCACTTTAAACTGGTATTAATAGAGAAACTTTTAACTTATTAATTGAGAAGCAATCATCTGTGTACAGCTTTATGGTTGGCTTTTTTGGAGGGTGGGTGTTTTAGAGTTCTGTTGAGAAATGTCAGGTTCAGAAGATCCCCTGGCTTCCAGAAACCTTCCATGGGTGGGAATGTGATGTCCCCAGCCTGTCATGGGAGAGGATTCCTCAGGCTGCATTGCAGTGGAAACATACTGTGATGAAAGTGTGAATTTTCATGGCACACAACGGCAGATGGCAGCCTGCAGCCAGGTTGTTTTACTGTGCTGTATGCTGCTGTAATTAAGAAACAGAATCTCTCCATATGAGATTCTTTAGGAAAGCCACGATATATTTAGGTGCATAGAAATATGAAGAATGAGTGTTTGTGTTCTTCCCTCCTGCCGTGCCTCTGTGGCACAAATGTACCCATTTGTGCTTTTGGAGTAGAAGGAATTCTCCATTTTAATCCCTATCCAGTTGGTGAAATTTAATGCTGCAATATAGTCAGCTCCTCAAAGAAACTGAGCACAGGCAGCTGATCTGGGGACAGCAGGAAAGGAAGTTTTAATTTGTTGAACTTGGAGTCAAGAAGGCCTTAATAATATTTTTTACTGCCCCTTGATCTGTTCTTAGTCTGAACAAAAGTAACTGTGAAGTGACAGAAACAGCATCCCCCTCTCCTCTGGGTGGCTGCTGTTGTGCTAGTACACAGTGCTCCAAAATACTAAGAAATTGGTGGGTACTTTCTCACCATTTCAAGATCTCCCTGCTGTCCTTTACCATAAGTGCAGCTACATTAGGGCACATATATTCTAAATAACAGAGAGCCCATATGGGGCTGCATTGTCCATGGAGACCTATGCTACCCATGCCCTGCACCACTTTAGCAGTGCCTCTTGGAAATAGTAATTGGGTTCCACAGATCACAGATGTCTTGTACTAAAGCTTTTTGCAAGCAGCTGATACCATAGTTCTTGTATTAATACTCAAATGACCAGAATTACTTACAGGTTATCACCTACAGATGTTACAGAAGGGGGACAGTCAGTATGTCACGAATTTTCTTGGGATCGATAAAGAGAAAAGCTGATTGTTTTAAAAGGTGATCTTTCAACACAATTGGATTTTCTAGACATAAAAAGGCTTTATGTATATTCATTAAGTGAACTATCAGCTTACACCTTTCTTTAATTTCCTAAAGAAAAAGTCTGACCACAGAGATTTGATTTACAGTATTAAAAAAGCTGTTAAGAACATTGCCTAAAGGATACTGTATCAATAATTCAGGATATCCTTCAAAGAATATAGAACTATTTCTATGACTTTTAGAATGGAAAATCACAAAGTTTCTAAATCCTGTTTCACAGGACAATAATATCTCATCTCACTTGCTAGCCAGCCATAGAAAAGTGTGGTGGAAGCCACCTTTAATAGTACTCATGGTACAGGGCCTGTTTTTAATGTGAGCTATTACTTGCTCTTTCCAGCCTGGGGAAAAAAATGTGCTAGAAAAATCAACTATTTCTAGCAGTTACAGATTCTGCCTAAATGTTGTAGTAGCTGTTGTTCTGTCTTCTATTAAATGTTACCCTTTAGGCAGTGTATTTGCCTGTTTAAGCTTGAGCAGGAAATATTTAACAGCAGGTTCTTAAGACTGTGTACCTGCCTTTTCTTTCCAAATGCAGTCTACTTTTTTGTGTTTTGAATGACATCTAGGAACAATCTGTCGTTTACATTTGCATGAACAGTAATGTTAGTACTTATATTCTAGATATAGTGGTGTGTCAGTGAGCTTGGTCCTTTAATGTACTACATGAGGCTATGTTTACCATGTCTATATTCATTTATTTCAAGTTTCTTGACTTCGTGACAGTGTCTCATCAACAGACTTGTGTTTCTATGGTAATCAAATATCCCATAATGACTCTGCTATGATGCAAAAGAAAACTGTTTCAATTTGAGATAATCTATTCAATTTTAGGTCATTATGCTTCAGGACTAGCAGGGATAACTTCTTGGCTGCTTTTTAGGCTTATTTTGTTGCCAAGAAAAGGCAAAAAATAGACACTAAAAAGACTGTTGTGAATAAGAAGCCCTGGGGTGCCCATGCATTCAAAAAAGCTTTTATAGCTGTCTGGTATCTAAATCAAATATATTTTGTGATTAAACAGTCCACACAGCTATATCCTGACTGGTACTTTGAAAACACAGCAAAGTTNTTGTCCATTTGTACTTTGGAAAAGAAGCAACCATTCAAGACTTTTCCTAGTAGAAGACCTTGTGCTTCAAAAAGAATCCTATAAGATTGATTTAAGCACTTTTATGATCATAATCTTATGAATGGACTCACCCACACTTCTAGTGGTGTAGTGGTGGGAGAAGCTAAAATTATGCAATTGCGGCCTTAATACTGCAACTACTTAACTACTTAAGTCTTCAGTTACCAGGGATCTTGCAAACACCTGTAATTAAGCAACTGCATAGGGGTTTGGAGATTCCAACAGCAGTCATAAGTTTTTGGTCTGTTTTTATCAAATGAAAGGAGCAATGAAATTGTAAGGGCATCTCTCAGTCTAGCTCCTTCTGGTGCATAAGAAGTAGTTAGTATTTCAGCAGCATACCTTGGAATCATTAAGTGACAAGGCTTTTTTTCTGACAATATCTGCTCAGTATTCCTTCTGATTTCTCCTGGGATTCTCTCATACTAAAAAACAAAATGATGCAGGAGTTATTTCAGTGTTGTGTTACTACCATTTCCTGTTATTATGGTACTAACAAGACTCCTGGTTCAATTGAATTAGGCAAAAGAAATGCACTTACAATTCTTCAACTGCAGCTAGTAAATGTGTTACTCAGGCTTGACAAGATAAATACTAGTACAATCAAACAATTGAATCATAGGATCATTAGGGATAGGAAGGGACCTCGAAAGATCATCTAGTCCAATCCCCCTGCCACAACAGGATAACNCCCCTCAGCCTCCTCTTCTCCAAGCTCAAGAGACCCAGCTCCCCCAACCTTTCCTCATAAGGGAGGTGTTCTACTTCCTTCATCATCTTCCTTGCTCTACACTGGACACCCTTCAGCAGCTCTGTGTCCTTCTTGAACTGAGGGACCCAGAACTGGACACAATACTCCAGGTGTGGTCTCATCAGTGCAGAGTAGAGGAGAAGAACCTCTCTCAATCTGCTAACCTACCCCACTTCCGATGCACCCCAGGATGCTATTAGCCCTCTTGGCCACAAGAGCACATTGCTGGCTCATAGTCATCTTGCTGTCCACTAGGACCCCCCAGGTCCCTTTCTCCTACTCTGCTTTCCAACAGTTCAGTCCCCAACCTATCCTGATACCTGGCGTTGTTCTCGCCCAGATGCAAGACTCTACATTTACCCTTGTTTTACCTCATTAAATTTCTCTCTGCCCAGCTCTCCAGCCTGTCCAGGTCAGCTCTCTAGCATGTACAGGAAGCTAAAAGACTTTGAGAAATGGCGTGATTTTGCCCACAATGAATTAAGAGGATATATATTTTTTTGCAAGAACAGCAGATGAAATAAACTGAGTAAAGATATAAAGCATATTCAGTACTGTATGTTTTACATCCAGCAACTGTGTAATAAGAGCATACTTGTACCCCAAAGATGGATTGTAAGTGGGTGTGCAATGAAGGCAAACTGACAAAGCTACTTTTGGGGAACACAGCTGAAGGACACGGAGTATCACTGTCACAAAAAGGGGACAGGCAAATCGTCTGGAGTTGCTGTCTAACTGATTCTACAGTATATGCAGTGCCCAGCTGGAGTCTCTGGCCTGGTTGCAAAGCACAGACAAATTGAGGCAAACGCTGCCTGAGAAGAGGACCAAAGAGAAGAAGCTTCCTGCACAAGCTCCTTGCAGCAGAGATAATTTTTTTTCTGTTTTAGATCACATGTTTAAAAAGCCAACAGTCTACTGTTCACAACTTCCCCACTATTCCATCCAAACAATCCTTTCTTGTCACCTCACCTTCTCTCTCTTCAAAAGACACTATGTCTACAGATCATAGAATCATAGGGTTGGAAGTGACATCTAGTCCAACCCCCAATGAACAAGTAGAGACATAACTCACTAGAACAGACTGCTCAGAGCCTCATCAAGCCTGACATCGAATGTCTCCAGGAATGAAGCCTCAACCACTTCTGTAGGCAACCTTTTCCAGTGATCCACCACCCTCATATTAAAGAACTTCCTCCTAATGTCTAAAGAACCTTTTCCTGACTCCAGAAGGTTGCAGAGCTGTAGTAACACCATTAGCAGTGGTGAGATCTCAGCAGTGTAACTATCAACACATAGCAAACATGCCCAGACACCAGGCAAAGAAATTGATTCCTGTCCCTAAACTGCTTACACATAAGAAACAAATGAACTAATGAAATTATATATCAAATGCTGCCCATTCATTAGATTATTATATGGGTGTATTAATTTATAGAGAACTTATACGGAACCTGAAAAAATAATATTAAGCTTTATGTCCCATGACTGTTTCTGTATGTACCAATGGTTGGTACAAAGCTGTCATGGGCTGAAGCTCAGATAATCTCTAGATGAATGACAGATGCCCTATATTAGCCTGTTTCCCTTATAATCAGTAATGAAATAACAAACTTAAGAGGTAGTGATGTTATGTGTTACTTGTTGTAGCTAATCCTTCGTCAGAGTTCAATACTGAAAGAAAACAAAAGTGTTAGAAACAGTTATGTTGAGTTTTCAGCATAGGCTTTATTACTGTATTATCTATAGTCAGGAATGCTTAGCTGCTTGTTGGGTGCCTAAAAATGAGGCTACATTTCATGATCAATAATTAAAGAATGTCATCACAGAACAGACTCTGAGTTCCTCTAAACTTTGTTCAGTCGAGCTGTGCTCAGTGCAACAGTTACAATTCCTATCAGTTGAGAATATAGAGACTTCACATCGTCAATATTGTGCTGTTTCCAGTGTGTTCTGTTATACTTTTCCAAAACCGAACAATGCTATCCATGTGCTGCCTGCTGCTATTTGTATCTGGGTGGAATGCTTTGTTTTTACTGGAAACATCACCAGTAATGCAACATTACAAAATAAAATTCTAGGAGATTCATCCATTCACAATCCCTTGAATCCTGCCCAAATCCAAGTGTAACAATTGGCTAGGATGCGCAGACAAGATAATGAGATTAAATTTATATTCTTCATGATCCTTGAAAATGATATTCCTGCCTATTTATTGAAAGAAAATGCCATTAGTAGAGCAGAAGCTTGTCCTTCAAACACTTTTTGGCCAGCATCCTGTTTGTCAGAAGAACACTCTGTCACTCCCTTTAGGCTGCTAGTTTAACTGCTGTTTGTGCCCTAGCGCACATTAAGCACAGATTTCATATTGTTTTTTTACAAGGCAGCATGATGCAAAAGCAAAAATATTTTACATTTCAAAATCTAAAGATTTGTACACAGCCAGGAATATACAAGCACACCTGCTGCACCTACGTAATGACTTGAACATGTCAATAGTGGGTGTAAATGTATTCACCTCTGCTGTAGTTCACAGTTTGTAATCTGCTTTTTTTATTTTAGTTAGAACTTTGCAACAGCTTTTCCATTTCCCAAATGCCTTTACACTTTCTCAGGAGCTATCTGGGTGTATTGTGGAAAGGGCAATAAATGGGTGATATCAAATGTTAGACTACCGTGCTCTCATCACAAGTAGAGATTACCCTTAGGATCACAAAAGAGAATAGTTTCTTTCTTCAACTAGTGGTCTTTTGCTACTTTAATACAAAAACCAATACGAAGAGCTGGACCTACTAAAAGCATGAGGAAAAATGTGCTTCTTATCACTCACTGGAGCATTTGTGGTGCTTCTTTTTTTGCAATCCAGGGTAGGCAAAGAAGGTAACAAAGAAACTAGTATGGTTGGTATGAAGATCTATGATAAAAGCAGATATAAACATAGGTACAAAAGGCTGTGTATTTAACTATACCACAGAGGTAAACAAACAGGCATAAGTGTGCTGCTGCCTATTCTTCTTACTTTCTGTCTGTCTTGTTAGCTACTGCCACTAGTGCAGCTCAGGCTCTAAGCACCCAAAAAGCTTAGAAAGAGGCAAACATAAGATGGGGATTTAGCTGTAGCCTAATCATCTTACATCCTAGAAAGAACTTTGGCTTTTTCCAGAGGAAAATCTCAGACCATACTGCTATTCTTTGCATTTGCAACAGACATTAGGGATGGTGAGTGATCTGAATCAAAGATAAACTCAGACCTCTGTGTAGCTGACATTCTACAAACAGATACAGAAAGTTCAGATTTAGAGGGGAAAGAGGCCACCAGAAATAGAATGAGTTTTGATTTTGCTGCTCCCAACTGAAAAATAATACAGGGTTTGCAATGAGTCATGCAAGTTGACTCACGAAACAAAGAAATACTTGCAGTAGTAGCTATACCTTTTGCTCCTGCAACTTAATAATGTTTCTACCTTATACACAGCTTTGTCTTATTATGCAGAGGATAATGAGGAAATTGAATTAGGTATTTAAAAAGTACATTTCAAAGTCATTGATTGCATCATTGCAGTGCTGGGAAGTGCCTTACCAGATATCAGAGAATGTGCCAACCTGATTAAGATCAGCACTATCTCAACATGTGCAAAACCACTCCATCTCTCTCTTTCATATAAACAGATTATGAAGGAAGTCTTTTTGCTTCCCAGAGAAAGCTGACAATATGCTATTCTGATTCTGAGATCTATCTCTTCTTATTTTAAATGCCTGAAAGATGGATGTCTCATTCTCAAATCCCCAGATTCCTTTTATAGTCCATAGAGAGAAAGTGGCACTTAAGAGGACATCACCTACTTCTCTCTAAAGTGGGCATATATTTTTAGAATGACTACTTTTATGTCCATCATTTCCTTTCACATAATCTACGTGTCACCCTCTATCTCTCTGTAATCTCTTGTTGAGATTGAATACTTCTGTGGGCAGAAACCATCTTTTATTTTGTGTCGGTATAGGCATAAGATGAATGGGATCAAAATTGAAGCTCTCTGCATGTTCCGGTCATGGGCATAAGAACAATAAAAGTACTGAATCTACATCCAGATAATTATATATCTCTTATCCAATGTCATCTAGTAATTTCAGAATGTTTGATTTTCCAGATGTAAGAAGTACATGTAGTCTGAAAAGACACAGAGTTCAAACAGCCAGTGCTCTGAGTCCTTTGTTCCTGTGACATAGCTAGGGGAATAGAAGATCCGCAGGCAGGGAGAGAAGCTTGATTTATCACCTTCTCTGCTATGGTTGTTGAATATAGTTGTAAAGTAGGAAAACGTAGCCTAAAACTCAGAAGGAAATGGTGGCATAAAAGAGGTTTGTTAATTTTTCTGTAAATTGTATTGACTAATTGTATTTCACTCGGGCTAAATAATGACAAAAGTTTTTTGTCCTTCAGCAAATTTGAAATTTTAGCCTGTCCAACTAAAGTTTTATGAACACACTTTAAAAACATTAAAATGCATTTCAGCAGGGCCTTTCCAATATTACATTCAATCACTCGATTTATTTTTATAGCGTTCTCCATACAAGTGCCACAGAGAGTTTGACTGCAAAGTGCACTTAATTAAAAACACAGCTAAGTAAATAGGATCGGGTTTTATAAACCACAAGACACCTATCTTTTTAATCACACATGGAAATGTAGTTCAAACGCATAAGTTTTTATCTAGAGTAACCAAAAAACCAAGCCTCCCTTTAATTTTACCAGGTTTTAACAAAGATACAAAAGACATATATATATTTCATATACGATACAGAATGCTGATGCTTAATGTTCATGTAACGAAAAACTAATGTCCATTATAAAGTAAGCTGCAAATTGGAACGTTATAGCCAAATACCTATTGTTCTTTCAGATAAAAGAAAATGAAAAGGCTTACAAAATTATATTTTAAATATCATATTTATATGTATGCACTTATACATACTCTTCATCTTGAAATCTTCACTAGCACAGTGGTATTGCTTTCAATTAATTTTCCAGTCATATAAGTTATGTTTGTGTTTTTATCATTGTGCTACATCTCTGGATATTACATTTATGTGTTCTGTGTGATGTGCAAGAAATGAGCCAGATAATTACGAGTAAGCTGAACCAGCTGCAAATACAGATAATGTACATTCATTATGGTATAATAAGAAAACCTCGTGTGTATGTAAATGTTCAAATGCTGCAGTTGTATTTGTTTTTTTTAAATCATGCCTGCAACGTAAGATGATCGCCAAGGTCTTCATGCCTGTGCAGACTGCCCCTGCCATGGCTCATATTACTGAGAGCAACATGCTAGAGTCTTCGTGTCGGGGCTTTCTGTTGTAAATCTTCGTGGAGTAGAGTGTGTATCTCACATTGTAGCCTAGCCATTGTAGCCTTAATCTTAAGAAGAGCCACCATGCTAGGAATAAGCATGCCTGTGATACTTACTAAATGAATGGATGATATTTTTTTATTATAAATGACAAGTCCTGTAAATAAAACATAGACCCTTTGTCTGTAAAAGGAAAAATACTAAAAATACTTATTAAATTGCCATTTGAAAGTCAATTCAGTGCCTTTCAAATGAAAGCTAACTGCACTTGCACTTGACAACTATTGTTGTTGTCATGAACTCATTTTGACATTTAAATGTCAAAAATATTTATATGGATATGCTATTCTTACAAGAATTCCGTTGTCTTTGATCATTGTTATTTCTCGTTTTGTCTTTCAATATTTTAATTTCATTGTGGCTTTATATCTGACTGGTGCACTAAGTCCATCATTACCCCTATCTACTTTGCATCACATTTGGAAAATAGTGATCATTACAACTTCTTTCCTTGCATGTATTTTGCAGTGTCTTTTTTCTTCTTTCCCTGTCTTCCTTTCCAACATATTTTTTGCCTTCTCCTCTCTTTCAGTGAGCTTTTTCTTCTAACCTAAAAAATTAAGGTTGTGGGCCATCTCCGATGGTGGGTGTCATCATACTCCTCTGCTCTCACGTTGTATCATTTCCTGCAGCTTTTTTCTGCCTTGTCTACTTAGTCTGAAGTTTTCAGACAAGGACTACATGTTATCCTGCCTTACTCCGTTTAGTCCCTAATTTATTCCACTAACCATAATTATCAATTATAATTAGTTTTCACAGGTAAATGCAACATAATATTGTCCATAAAGAAATGCTGGGTTTAGGTTTTCACGTGTGGGAGAAAAGGTCAAACTTCAATTTGTGGAGTATGTAATGAGTTCTTTAAGTGAAGCTGGGCAAAGTGTTCTTCCCACATAATGTGAGCATCTAGAGACACAACAAAGAAGTGCTTAGCAATATGACTGCATAAAATGCTGAAGCTACAATTACTGTGGGTGCCTGAAGAAAGGTGAGAGGGGTGTGATTGAATGTCCCCACCCAGATAGCTTATTTAGCATGGATTTTTTTCAGAAAGGACTCAGGAGCAACTAGTTCTAGAACAAAATATCTACATTTCTTTGTACATACTGTTTGCTCCATAACTACAAAGTAAGTTTGTTCCTGAGCTAGACTTGGAGAGTTTCAGATGCTCAGAAGATAGTTTTTGTGTGGTTTTCCTTCCTATACTTTAAAAAAACAAGATCATTAATTCAAGGGCCTAAAGGGGAAAAATGTCTGCTCCAATGTATTCTCTCATTAGTACTATCTGTAGCTTTTACCAGCATTTCATTCCACTTCAATTAAATAAAATATGGCCTTTGTAACCAAGAAGATAATTAGTAGCTGGTGAAAGATCATTAGTAATTATATTGAGCTGAAACTAATAATTATTACATTACTTCATATGTACAATGTTTTTCTTCCCAAAGCCCCTCTGATTCTCTCATAGATGCCCATGCATATTGCAGCCATTTTGCAATCACTCATTGTGGGAGGCAGAGGAGATCCCTGCAGCTACCTGTTACCTTTCTTTCTTACACAAAAAAAGGACATAATTCCTCAGCTTGTGAGGAAATTATCCTCCTCTGAATGATACTGTTTAATCAGAGACAACTCATTACTGGGTCTTGTTCAAGAAAAACTTGAATTTACATTGGCAGAGCTGTCGTAAATGTTCCAAGTTGGTTTTTAATTTTTTAGTCATTTAATGTTTCCTGAGGTTCTCTCTAGAAATCTTCAATCTTGTTAACAATTTCTTGTGATAAACACTGGGATGTGCTACTACTTCCTATTCCTACACTGCTCTAGGGCATATGGGAAATTCTGTGAAATATGAAGGAAAAGCAGTACCACTGAGATGCACCTCAGTGTATCTCTGTGCTAATAGGCACAGTCTGCCCCCTTCTAAAATGCTGCCTTTGTCTCTTCTCTCCCCTCTACTCTTAGTGCATTCCCCAAGGTCTGTGAGGTCTCTTGCACAGCCTAGAAACATTCTGAGGGTTACACTTTGATGTGTTGTCACTACTAAGTGGTGTCATAAGCATCATAGCTACAGGGGGCCTATTCACTCCCACTCTGACCTCCTGCAGAACACTTGTTCTGCACCAGAATGAATCATTTTAGGGCATCACTGTGAAAAAGCTAGGCAAACGTTAGTTAAAAAAAGTCCCCATCTCTGTGTGCTAGCTTCTTTTTATTTAGGGAAAGAAGCCTTCGTATTTAGCAGTCCTTGGTTTTCAAACGTGGCCTATCTTTTTGCTTTTTCCTGCTATTTCACAGAATTTTGATGACAGAAATTTGCTTCAATGTAAACAGTGTGCATATTGACAATAATGCATAATAATATCTCCCATGGATTTTATTGTTTTTTCTAGACTATTACCAGGTTTTGTAACTCTCTGTAAGGTCCTTACCCAGCTTTCAGCAGTCTTTAAAGTGTGAACAACACGTTGTGTTGTTAACCGCTATGCAGTGCTGACACAATACTTTCCTCTTCCTACCTGATAGCATTTGCCTTAGAAACAAATCACATTGCACTCATCCAATATCATGATGCCTAGAATTTTTTCAGTGTCTCTACACAGAAGAAAACTGTCACCGTATAACTGTGGCATCTTTTTTTTTTCTCCCTTGAATGGTTCTGACAGATCGGATTAATTTCAAGATTAAGACAGATCAGTTTAGGCTGACAACTTTAGTGCCCAGTAGTGTCTGTGAAGGAGAATTTGTAGTAAGTGGGGACAGAGAGCAATTGAGCAGCCCATCACAAGGGTTCACACTACAAAGACATTAAAGCCACTTCGCATGTCCTCCGTAATTTCATCTGCCTTCCAGCTGCTGTGCTAGCCGGGCAAGTGTCTCCCAGAGGTCCGTTTGAGATCATGTATTCCTCGAGATGCATCAAATGCCACTGCAAACCAGTTTGTGAGCAGCTGCATCATCCTTCAGATGTCTTTTTTATTATGATTTGAAATGCTTTTTAGGGTCTATTGCCTGTAACAGCATTTTAGACATCTATAGACACCTACATGGAGACATTTCCTAGTCTGAAACCAATTTAGGCCCAAAGGCTTAGTTTAATTGCCTTGAAAGAGATATTTACCATTTCTTTAATTGTAGGTCAGCTTGTCCTACTTTTTCTCAGATTTCTGTCAGGATGCTTGGTGGCAGACTGCAAGGAGAAAGCATCTAATGATTTGAATACACCCAGGTGAAGTACCTGCGGTTCCCACAGTTTGAGAATATTTAATAGTTAGAAAGTTTAAACCTTTCCAACTTGCCAAGGAGGCAGCAGCTATTCCACAAAGACTAAAAAATTTAAGTAAGTGTTTTGGGTCTCTCCTGGGATAAAAACTCCACACATCTGTTGAATGTATATACTTCCAGATCCTCACTGGCAATTCTGTCAGTGCTGTCTAGTGTCAGGATTTAGGATTCTAGAATACTAGGATTTCACTTGCACATGGTAAGCTGTATAAATAATGTGCCCTGGGTATTTTAACATTCCAGACACAGGAGTCAGAGCTTCAGTAATGCCAATATTACCATTTTCTTTCCCAAGAAATGAACAATGTCAGTTCCTCGTGTTTATATCTACCAGTATTGATATACACAATAGAAATCAGATCTTTCTCTCTGTCAAATGTCATCATAATCTTTGGCCTTTGTGGTCTTAATACTACCAAACAACATTCTGTTCCTCTCTCACAGTTCCTTTCAAAAAATAGCGTGAGATTGTTATGATAAAACTAGAAAAAAATAACACCTTTTCATTTGTGCTTGCACTATAGAAGTACTTGTTTCTAAATACAGGTATAAAGTTGGAATTAGGTTAGATTTAGATTGATTGAGATGCAGCAGAATCACCCTATATTTGAGAGCTGAGGATTTGAACTACAACCCCGTTTTCTAGGTTTTGATATAGTGTTCTGTAATATTTTACAAATTTAATACATTTCTTAAATTAAACTTATTTTATGATGAGCTGATTTGCCTTTGAAATGTAGCTATCCCTCATTGACTATAGAGTGACTCTAAAGTTACAAGCTTAGTTTTGGGTATGCAATTTTAGGTTACCTACCTACGTTATTAATTTTGTACTAATGGTACTTTAGGTTACCTACGTTATTAATTTTGTACTAATGAATTTTTTGTTGGCTATAACCAGTACTTATTTGGTTTCCTTAATATCTTTCCCAACATAATCTATTTCCATTTATTTTTCATAATTTTTTTAAATGTATGATATACATTAAAAATGTTATAAATTGATAAAACAGGTCCAGAATATGGGAGATTTGCCATGTGGCTGCACACTGCCAAATGACCTGGTCCCAAGGATTTCTGTCTTGAGCAATATCAGGTGGAAACAGAATGGACCAAGGCATCCTCATGGACATGGAAATGTGTGTGGTTCACTCCATAGTGATGGATTTACCAGGAAGTCCATCCTGGAGCTGTACGCTTGGCTTTGTACATCTGCTGGGGTACATGGTGAATTTGCAGAGCTAAATTCTCATTGCTGTACCTGTTTCTCTTCTCACATTTCTATCACATTTCTGATTAGACAACATAGAGTGTTTTCAAGAATATGAAGCCCAGGAGCACATGCTGCTGCTCTGCCCAGTTTTATGGCATAGCAAAAAAAAAAAAGGAGTAATTTCCTTAGCCAAAGTTAGAAGAAACAAATCCTGGCAGAATAAGTGCTCTCTTTCACTATGAAACCCAAACCATCTTAGTCTTTGTCATTTGTGGTTTTACATATTCATTCTGACAACAGATTTTGGTTTAGTCCTTTGACTTTTCAGAAAGAGTCAGCAACCCTTGCTGATACTATATTACTTTGTTTTCATGAAAATAGGCAACACCATATTCCTCCTTTAATGAACAGAAGTGTTTTTATAGTGGAGGAACCTTGAATGCTGTAAATTGTACATGCTTGTGATTTTCAGATGCAGATCACAAACAGGCTAAGGAAGTTTGACATTGGTTTTGAGAGAAGCAGATAGGAACAGAGAGTCCAAATCAACACTCATGGGATTTCTTAAGGCAGGGAGAGTTGTTCCACATTCTGTGGGCCAACTGAGACCCTTCTGACTTGTAATGTCTACTGTGAGAAGCATTTTTGCTTTGAAGCAGTTTGTAGGAATGGTGATTTATTTAAATAGAGGGCTAATATTTATTCTACTCAGAAGTTCCTATTGAGGAGCTGACAGGACAAAAAAAAGCATGTCCTGTCAGCATTGTCAAGCTGAAGTCGTACACACTTAATTGGCTGTTGTCCAGTGGTACAGGATGGTAGAATTAAAAGATGCAATCACTTGCATGATTACATGAGCTATTAATTGAAGAAGCTAAAAAGAAAGACAAGCTAGTATTTTCAGGACTTGTAATAAGAGACAGTAGAAATGAGTTATACAAACCCAATTTAGTATTAGTAGAATTCCTGGCACTGGTGTTAGATATGAGAGTTAGGTATGGAAGTAAATTGTCTACAAACAAAAAATTGACAGCAAAGGAAAAAATAGAAAATAGCACCATAGAGATGAAATTAGAGAATTCACAAATGCAACAAAAATTAAATGTTGGCTTTTCGCTGGGTGCTTGTGGGCTATGGTATGACAGCAATTGCAATCTTCTCATAGATCCAGGAGTTGCTTGTCAACTCGTGAATACAGCACTTCCTACCTCTGTGGATATAATATACATATTCACAAGTAAGGCAAAGGCAATGTCAAAACATTTACGAATATTAAGGAATAGTGGTCTTATCTGTAAAGTTGCTGTTAAGTTATATTTTAATAAAAGATAGAACAGCTGGGACTCATAGAGACTCATGACACTATCATTGCTAGGAATGACATCTGTTGGCATGCTGGCTTATAACTGGCACAGACTCATATGGACAGGCCATCTGTACTTAACCTGTAAGGAAACTTTCACTCCTGTCTTTGATAAATAAACCACATCTCCTATAATCCAACCTAGTTCCTTCAAACTTTATCTCTGTAAAGGTATTAGAGATAATTGCAATCAAATACTGCAGTCATGTCTTTAAATAAATCTTACCCTATACAGCTATAGGTAGAATGTAGCAGAAGTTATTTTAGTGTGAGATGGTATGTTTACCTTGAGAGAAAAAGTATTTTTAACTGTGTAAAAATTCACTAAAAGACAGGAGGTAGCAGTTTTGACGCCTTACATTAGCGACACACCTCACAGCCAGTGACAAGAAAGTAGCTGTTTAAATAGATATCCCTCACAAACCATCTTTCCTAGGCTTCAGGTCAGCCATACAGGAAGACAGTGATGCTTCTTAGATGCTGTAATATCCATTATTTACTAGTTCAGCTTCTTTTTTTTTTTCTTCTGCTGGAGAGAACAATCTGTTCTATGGTAGAAGTGACTCATGGAGGTAAAAGCTTGAATAAAAAGACATCTAGCTGCAGGAAAGAGTTAAAAGCATTTGTGTAAGAGGCCATCATTTGTCATTCAGATTGACTTTCCTGGATTTCCAGTAAGCACTGGGAAATTAGATGATAGAAAGCTTCAAGTAAGATCAGAAATGTTTATAAAGGAGGAAGAAAAAGTGCTTTTAAAGTCATTTTAAAGATTGCCTATTAAAATATATTTGTCTCTCGCCTTCTTTTGTTAAGGTTCACAAAGTGCTTGCTCCTTTTTTAGAAACCTACCCCATTTGTAAAATGCTGAAAACAGTCCTGCTGGACACCATGTTCTCTCAAGAGTCTTGAAGTGAGGCCAAGCTTATTTGTTGGGAAAGCTCAGATTTGGTGCTAATAGTAGTACACTACTCTGACATTCCACTTTTTCATTGCCCCCTGCTATTTTATGTTCCTTTAATAAAAATCTTTTGTTGTTCCCCAGTAGATTCTGACAAAGACCCTGGTTTTATTTAGGATGGGACTACTCATTTTGTGCTGTGGGCTGTTCTTTAGTTTCTGCAGTTTTTGCTGAGATGTGACTATTACTGCCCACCTCTTGGAAGGACATTGTCTACTCTGAGAGTCTTCCTGTTTAGCATTGCAGTGAGGTTGCCAGCAAAGTCACCCACTGTCTCATACATGATGATGCAGAGAACTGACAAGAGTGCATAAAACCAAGGTATGTACATGCCATACATAACAGATGAAAGATTTGGCTGTACACAGGAACTGTAGGCAAGCAGGACTTGGTGCAGAGGGAAAGCTCTGCAATGCCAGATGAGAAGCCTGCTCTAACTTTTGTAATCTAACTTGAGTGGTAGCTGCAAGGCCAGGTTGAAATTTTTCAAGACATAATGTTCTATTGCTTTTCTGAAAGCAATAATCACAGAAGCTAAGCTATTAAGTAGTACAAACCAATGCCATTTGTCCCAAAAGTTTCATTAGATACTGAGTCAGGCAGAGAAAATCGGAAAACAGGATAGGCTTCTTCAGATGCATGGTGATTTTAACTTCTCACACAGCATGCGTTATTATAGCAGACTGTGTACTGGATACAGCTGTGCAGTGATCTGTCGCTTCCCCACTCACTTGCAGGGATTAATTTGTTCAGCAAGTATGTCTGGGCAAAATTATTACAGGTCCTATAATTCCTCCTCTTTGCCTGCTGTGAAAAACATTAAGGCAATCAGAGCAGTTCTCTAGAAATTTTTACAGCATAATAACATATTTTGAATTTTTTTAAAGGAACTCAGTGCTACCTTTGCTTCCCTCAGAGAAGAAGCCCAAATAATCTTTGTAATTTCTACTGCAAATATCATTTTCCTAGACAGTCAGGCAGGATGGAGATTAGATTTTTTTTTCAAATCTGAATAGGAACACTGTGACTGTTGAAACTGCAATGGTTTTGACTGGGTGAAAACAAGAAGAAAATAATTTTTTTAAAAAAGGTGGAAAGTGAGGCAACTTAATGATTTCTTCTTTGGAATTGCCAGTGCCTCTGCTTTTGGGTTCAAACAGAGATATTGTTATTGCTGGCCAGTGGATCTAGCTAAACTCTTCCCAGATTTATGACTCTAGATCATTTAAAACAAGCAAACTCAACAACTTAGAGTTGCATGTAGCCCGGGAAGAATACTAGCAATTACTTTGCTTTTTGGCAACCAAAACAATTTAAAAAAGTAAAGAGATGCCAAAAGGAATTAAATTATGTTTTCTTTTTTAAAAGCGCGTTTGAAAACATGCCATTAGTGGTATTGAGGAAATACATGTTGCACCTCCTTATAATGGTTACTTTGATAAATGCTTTTTCTTAGAGACATAGGAAATCAAGAACACAGACTACTATTTGTGCACTGAGCTCTGTCTCTGTGTTGGCTAGCTGTACACCAGTAGTCTCATGTATTTGAGTGTACATTGTATTAGACATGTTCAGTGAAATAGGTGCACAGACACAGATTTCTCAGGTTTTGCACTGCCATGCAGAGCTAAGACAACCCAAGAATTGTCATAGGATGCACTAGGAACATCTTTGCTTTTGTTACGATTACCAAGGCAGTTGGACTGATAAAGTGATTAAATCTTTTACTGTTTATGTTAAAGAAAAAGCAATGAATGTCTTTTGGGACCACTATGTGACTGTAACCTAATACAGCATATAGGAATTGCTGACATGAATAGGGTGCAGAATTTGCAAAAAACTCTTGACTGGCCCTGACTAGGAAGAGGAAATGAAGGAATATTCAGACAGCTCTGAGTAACTCTTTCCATACTAGTCTTCCTGATGAGACTCCACCTGTACGTCACACTTTTTGTACAAAAAAAAAAAAGATGACAGATTTTACTGCGGCTAAAGACAGGTTGATAACTGACTCCAGAATTTGCAGAAGATGTTTTGTTGATCAGCAAATCACATCCTCAGAGAGACACCCATCATGTGTCAGGACACCCAGTTGCTAAAATCAGTGCAAGTACATGAGACATTGCTGTGGCTTCTGGAATCTATTGCTGTTTCTGTCTGGAGTGAATTGTACAAGTCTGCCATAGGTATTTGAAGGCTTGTTGCAGTTGTTTTAAAATTCAGCAGGAATGTGAGAGAAAAATCTTAATCTACATGAATTATATAGCCCTTGCTGAGTGTTTGGGATTGTAGTTGATAAGGATTGAATATTTTGCTGTTACAGAATTAAGCAACAGGGCTTGGACTAGATAACCTTTGGAGGTCCCTTCCAAATTGGGTGATTTTATGAGTCTATGATTTGATGATCCATTTAAGTCTCTGCTTGCTATTGTGGGTCAGATGGTGACATTTTATTGGTTTGAATATATCATTTGCTCTTTCAAGAAACCCTTTTGACATTGCTATGTCCTCTCATCTCCTGACAGAAGACTAAGGAACTACAGCTGATTAAACAAAATCTCAGCTGTCTCAAACATACATGGAATTGGAGTCTCTAGAGCAGACTGATAGCAAGGAAAGCTACTAATAATCAAATCAAAGCTTTGGAGCAAAGTACAACAATTTTAAGTACGATGCTATGGGAACTTATTCGTTGACCTTCTTGCTTTCCTTTTCACCTTTGCTCAAATAATTTGCATTGCAAATTATAACCTTGCTACTTATTCTGTCCAGATGATTACAGCAATGCAGAGCAACATGGCTACAGGGTTAAAATGAGTTATCTGTGCTGAACACAGCCTGAGGAGAAAGACAGGAACAGGAACAAAAACTGAACAGCATTTATAAGATGTTAGTGTGATCCTAATTCAATTAGTAACCACAAATTTGTTTACCTGCCCTTTGCAAAGCTGCAGTTTGGGTTTTGTATGAATTTTTTTCCCACAGCAACAGTACAAAGACTGCTTATGTGTTTTATAATAGTATCCTAACTCTAAAAGTTGATCAGATTCTGAATAAGTGAGACATGTAGCTTTCTAATTATAGCAAGTAAGTAGATGGGGTGAAGAATTTATGCTTTGATTTATCTTCTTTTGAACATTTTTTTCTCTTTTTGATAGCCTCCTAATACTATTTTCTCTTAAGACTGCCACTTCTACTGTATGAGTACAAAACATTTCACTTTGTCTCTTTCTGATTGTCTCGTATGGCTGTAAGCATAAAAAGAAGTCAGAATTCTTATTCACTTTTCATTCTCTAGATCATCTACCAGGAAATGCACTGACAGGTTGCCCACAGAGGTGGTCAAGTCACCGTCCCTGGAGGTGTTCAAGGTTAGTCTGGATGAAGTGCTGAGTGGCATGATCTAGATGTTAGATGTTAGGTTTACTTTGTTTGTTTGGATTTAGGTTGGACTGGATGATCTTTAAGGTCTTTTCCAACCTTATCATTACTGTGATACTGTGACTTCAAGCCATAATAATTTATCTCAAACCTGTAATAAAGAAAACTGGCGGTATTTAATGTTACTCTACCAGGTCATATTTCTGTTTGCAAAACTAAAGAGATCATCAGATAATTTTCTTGAGGTGCCTAGTGGAGCAATTTGCTGAGCAGTGTGCTTGAAGTCACTGTCAGTTTTAATGACATAATTCCAGTTGTGGGCTAAGAACTTTTCTTGAGATATCCCCCTGTGTTTTGACTTGCAGCAGAGGTCCAACAAGGATATTCAAGTTGTGGTTGCCGTTACACTTCAGTGGTCTCCTAATAGCAACAAAGTAGGCCTAGATCATTGCCAATGTGAATCCCTCATCACTGTCTGAGCTATTTTGCCACGGGTCTGCTGTTGCCACATGATTCTTAGCATGTCTGACTGAGCAAGCTGCCTTACATTTCACTCTAACTATTGCTTTCTCTCCAGAGATATTATTTTCACACTGTAAATAATTAAACCAGATAATTCATTTACACAGAAAAATGTAGAAGCCAAAATAGGTTCTAATCCTTCAGCATCTGTTGAAGATTATTATCTGGATGCAATCTCTGGTGTAGGAGGTGTACTCTTAATGAATGAGAGGCATGTCACGACTCATTTGGATTTTTCAAACTTACAGAACAATATGATTTATGTGATTTAAACTTTAATTTATGAAGGCATTAAGAAATACAATAAACAAACAAGACAGACAGCAGCTTAGTTCTCTATTGCCTAGATCATCATGTTAATTCACTTATTCATCATTCAAGTCATAATATATCTTAACGTGTAACCCATAGCTCTGAATATCGTGCACCTATGAGCAAAGTAAAAGAATTAGTTACCTAGATGATGGTGAGACTGTCCTTCCTTCTCCATTGTAGACATCCCTGGTATCACACTGGCAAGCAGGGAAGCCTCAGCATCTCAGCAGTCCAGCTACTGACTTTTTGGGTAAAATGTTTTATCCCCTTGGGTTTAGAGGTTTGATGTATACCATTTTCATAAGTTAGTAGATTCTGAGGAAACTGCCAAACAAACATATTGCCTGGTAAAGGAAGTAATTTTGCAGGTGATCGTGGTTGCATCACGGTCTTTTAGCTCTTCCTGGCCACCTGTCCTGCCTACATGGATCTGATTTCTTACCATTAGAGTGAAACATTAAATGCATTTGACAGTTCTTATGCATCTGATTTTTTTTACTGTGTCAGGAAGAGCTTACGTTTCCTAGCAATTACATTTTATGAGTTGCAAGGGCTATGTACAGTAAAATAAGACTTGGATGAGTTGAGCAGAATTTCTTGGCATAGAACAATATATTTAAAACAACGTTTGAGCATTTTTTCTGTCTGGATTCCTAATTTCCTCTGTTCTTTGACATCAGCATGAAAGAAAAGATTTTTGAGGAGGCCTCTCAGAGCCCATCGGAGGAGTGAAGCTCTGTCATAATGGAATACAGCAGCTGGTCACTGTAAAGCTAAAAATCCTGACTGTTTGTTGGGTTGCTGAAGTCAAAGAAATTAAATTCTAAATTAATAAAAGGATTAATTTCTATGAACTCATCATTTTGTCTTTACTTCCCAGTCTCAGCTCTTCCACTACTCTACCATCTTTCATCTTGGCAATAAATATAAGTGGTTCAATGATTAGGAATTGCTTAACTTCATCATGTTCCAGCTTTCAGTTTTGATGAGGAGAGATACAAATGTGTGCAGTAATACATTTTTAGATCCTCAGATGAATGTTATGTAGGAGGTACAATATAATCCCACAGAGGAGTGATCAGTCATGTATTGTACATGCTTACCTTATTCTTGTGAAATATCTACATTAGATGGCCTGGAGGAACTTAGCAGCTCCCAGGAATGGTTTTCTGCCCTGGTCACAAATCATCAACCTTTTTCTCCCCTAAATTAGTACAGTAAATCCCTGTACTGATTTTATATAGAAAGTAGACCTGGTAATGTGAGGCATGTGGGAGCTTCTGCTGATGAGACTGTTATTTTATGGTTATCCTTGCCACTAGTGCTAGGCTGTCTACAGTCACGATCTATCAGACTTTCTTGCCCTGTTGTGAGCAGAAAGGATTATGGTACTTAATTTGGACATATGCAATAGGAGACTGTCACCAGGAAGTGGTAAGTCAGAGGACGAAACATAATGTGTTAATCATCTAAGTTCAACAACAATGCATGACAGTCTATCTCATAGTACTCAGCTCTAAACTCAAACCCATTTTGCTATGAATCAACTTTTGAAGTACACAACTTAGAAAATACAAATTAAAAAAATAACCTAAAAATAAGCATTTATATATTCTGCAGACAAAAAAAGAAGGGAAAATGCTAGTCAGTCTTCATTTATATAAAGAACAAGTTTTTTATTATTTCACCTTGGCAAAATGTGACTTAGAGAAAGCTAGAGCAAACTCAACTGTGTAAGGAAGAGAGTCAAGGAGAGCAGTAATAATTAGAGAAGGCCTGGATCTCTGCTTTATGCATGTATTTTTCTAAATTGTAAGTTGCTACCACATTTAACAGAACATCTCAAACTCTTCTTTTAGTTTAAGAGACATCATCTACTCATCCATGAGCATGAAATACTCTGCAGGAGTCTCTATCTGTTGTACAGGACAACAGAACAATAGTAACAGCAATACAAGAAACTTCTATCAGGCAGTGAATCCAACAAATCTGAATAAAGGAAAGGGTTTTTTTCCTTTACTATTTTCACAGTGGGAAGATAACTAAGTTAACACTAGCTTTGCCTTTAGTCATTCCTGATCATGTTCTTCACAGGCAGCTTCTAATCCTCCTTTGATCTTCCTGCTTTTATTGTAAATCATTCTCAAGCATTTGTGATTTAAAGCTGAAATTTCTAGGGCTTCTTTCACAGCAGAGCCCTCTCCAAGACAATGGGTAGAAGACCTCTTTTGGAGAGGAGAAAAAGGTGTAATCCTCATGCTGACAAATTTCTGAAGACTGAGAAAGGGAGCAGAGAATATATTTTCCCTCATTTCAACCCAAGTTCTTGGATTTTTTCCAACATTTCCAGCATTTGTTCTTAAAGTTGAAAGATGAAGGACCTGAAGAGTGTCAAACTATGAGAAATGTATTTTCTGAAGGTACAAGGAATCAACAGAGGACTTTTGGGCAACTTCCACCAAAATTAATTAATGAAAACATACAGATAAACTAGCTTTTAAACTGTTGTCTTTAGCCATTCTGTGATGGACATATTCATCAGGTTTTTACTTTTGCATCATTACATTCTAGGAAAGATTTGCTGCATTTCAGACAGATACTTCCAAAATCTAATTAGAACAAGTGGCAAGTGGCAGTGTGCTGGGTCCTGTTGCAGTGGAAGCTCATGCAGATTCAGCTCTGTATCTGTGCAGAACTGGCTGTGTGACTTTGCCTTACCTGACAATCTCTCAGTTAGCTTCACTGTCAAAGAGCATTTCAGGTAATAACTTGAAGAGAATGTATTCTCAGAACAAAACCAGTCGTTTCTGAAGAGGCTAAAGGACAGATGTCTTGGCCCTGAAAATAGCATTTAGACTCTGGACATTTCCATTGTAAGGCTAGGAGCTGAGAGTGGAGAATCTGGCACTTGTACCTATTTAGACCTGTGCTCCAATTTTATTGTTATAGTTCAGGTAAATGCACTGCTGAAATATCTGAAAAGGCACAATTTGCATGTTGAAAAGATCCAATTTGCATGTTTATGAGAAGAATTTTTATTGTAATTACATGGATAAAGGCTTAACTATTCATATTTAAAAAAAATGAAAAGAAAGAGAATGTGACACAAGAGAAGCTACAGAAATAAGAAAATAGCACACTGAATCACTCAGGACCGCATACACACTCCACTGATCAGTTTATAATGCTTCAGTTTACCTGAATTTAAAAAAAATAAAAATTAAAAATGCAGCAGAAATATACTACACTTGCTCCAACTAAAATGGAGACATTAGAAGAGAGATAGAGCAACAGTCCATAATTATTATAAGATACAGGTAGAATATGTAACTTGGTGCCCCAGTATAATCCACGCTTTCCACCTTAGTAGCCTTTCCAAGCTAACTAACACAAAGATCATGGTTCTCATTTTTCTAGTATCAACAGAACATTAAAGCAGCACATCTCTGATTGTATTGGTAGGTGAGGGATGCTGCAGCTGAGATGAAATTTCAGTTTCACAAAGGCTAAGACCAAAGCCCATAGATTTCACAAGGGGATAATCTGCTGTGCATTAAGCTTCCTTTCTGAAAGGAGAAAAAAGGAATTATAATGTAAGTACACAACCAAGGAGAAATGGAAATGGGAATGGCCTCTGTGCTTTGATCAAAGATGAATCTGTGAAGTTCTGTGTGAGAAATATGTTAACATCATGAGTGAAATGCCAAATCTTGAAACAATTAAAATAGATGCAAATCAGCAGTGCAGGGATGTGTCCCAGTGGATAAAGCTAATAGGACAGATACTTTTATGTTTTGCTTCTTTGAAATCTGTAACTGAGATAGGACAAGCACTCTGCAAAGCAGAGGATTGTGTGAGAACACTTTTGAGTCTTTTTCTGAGGTTTCTTACTCCATATTCATAAATGCTAGCTTTACTTTTTTGTAAAAAATAAAGCAATCCTGATATTAAAGAAAGAATATTTTTTTTATTTTACTTAAGTATGGATTTTGTTACTGCTGGAAGGCCAAAATTAGTAAAAGTAGAGGTGAATGAAGTTGTGCAACCCTACTCTTTCAGAATTATCTATAGTTGGGAGGAGAGATGAGTGCCAGAAGCAAATCAAAGGAACTCCAGGTAGTTTTGTGGCAGGGTGCTGGATGGACCAATAGAGGTGCTCTGCAGAATCCTGAGGGGTTGTGCTAGCTAGTGATGTCCTCTGCAGCATTGATCATGGGATGATAGAGCTGAAGAACCTGAGCAAAGAAAGAAAAGTAGCTATCAGAATAACGACTATGAACTTCAAGAAAGCTTCTTCAGGGCACCGATATTCTTGTGAAGCTGCTGTAAGCCAGTGTCTGAAGCCTCAGCAAAGCACAGGAAATACTACAGGGATACAGAAGTAATACATAGTTTGAAGACAATTGTTTTCATTCTGCAGGGGGTGAATAAATTAAGAATGTTTCTCCTACGACTTGGAAACCATTCCTCCTGTAGAAATCCCAATGCTAAAGGATCTGCAAGACTTTCTCAGTGGGTATCTAATGCAACATTTTAAGACAAACGTTTAGATTGTATTTTCAGGCAGCAATCTGAACAAAATGTTTTTTAAAATCTGACTTGAACACAAGGTGTAAGTTCAGTAAGGCTCCACATACACTGAGGTTTTCAAACAGAACTGTTAATGGTTTTATAAAAAGCACATTTAACTCTGTACATACAAATAGAGAAAGATATTTGTTTAAAATATGCTTTTTAACTACCTGTCTAACTGATAATGTAAGTATGTGTGCCTTTTTAATCATTCAAAGTTCAAATACCCAGATAAAGCGATCAACAGCCTCTCAGCACTCTCATCACATTTCTCTGGGGGAATTATTACGTCTCAGAAAAAAACCCAGCTTCTTCCACATCATTCTAAGTGATAAAAACCATCACGATACTAGATACAAGGAAGAAGCTCCATTTTCTAATGTTTCACAGAAGGGAAGAAAGTAAACAGAAATTATCTTTGATGACATAATCAATGGGTGAAAGAAAATATAATAATTGTGGCTCTTTCCTTCTTTCTACTTGATATTTATGCACCCCATAATTACAGTCTCATTTTTTAATTTCTGATGCTTTTTGTGAGAAATTCCTCAAAGTGCTACTTTCACTGGCAAAGTTCAAATGCTTAAAAAAGCAAGTAGAGAAAATAGAGAAGCATTGTCAAGCATTGTCCAAAAGGCTTGATCATTGTTTTCTTGGAAGGACATCTTATTTTAAATTTTTATTTGATCCTTGAAGAAAAGAAGAAAAAAAAAAAGCCAGATTTAGAAAAAAGAAAAGACTTGCTACAAAGAGTCTGCTAACTCTTTCTGCCTAATAATTTATTTTCTATTTAAGTTGGTATTCTGGTTAAACCCTTTGTTTTCATATAGCCTACACATATAAAAATTGCAGAATCCACTCAAAGATCTAATTACTTACTTGGTACCCTGTGTTTCCGTATGCATGTGTTTACAGAGTAGGTATGCAGACACATAGGAAGCCCAGAAACTGTGCCAAAAAACCTAGATGAACTTTAGCAGAAGGTTTTCCACTTCTGGAACTGCAAATGAAATAAGCCATGATGGAGACATCTCATAAGGATATCAGGTGAGGTACAGTCTTGATGTTAGACAGGTTGAGCAAAGTTCTCCTCCCCTCTGCTCTGCCCTGGTGAGGCCCCGTCTGCAATATTGTGTCCAGTTCTGGGCTTTCCCAGTTCAAGAAAGACAAGAAACTTAGGCCAGAGAGTAGCACAGTGCTACAAGTTGGTTTAGGGGGCTGTAGCATCTCACAAGGAAAACTTGAGACAGCTGGGTCAGTTTAGCCTGGAGAAGAGAAAGCTGAGAGGGAGAATTTATGAATGCTTACAAATATCTAAAGAAGGTGGTGCCAGACTCTTCAGAGGTGACTCAGGATGAGGGGCAATGAACAACAAACTTGGAAGACAGGAAGTCCGTCTAAACACAAGGAAAAACATTTTTACTTTGAGGGTGGCAGAACCTTGGAACAGGCTTCCCAGGGAGGTTGTGGAATCTTCTGTGGAGACTTTCAAAAGTTGCCTGGAAATGTTTTTCTGTTCTAAATGAATATGCTTTGCAAAGATGTTGGACTAGATGTTATCCAGAGATCCCTTCTAACCCCTGCTGTTCTGTGATTCTGTGTAACCTGAGGAGGTTCCACTCAACCTAATAGAAAGAATCAAGCACAAGGACATCTGATTGATAAGGGCCCTAATTTTGGCCTCTGTCTGTCTGAAGTTGTGTAAGTTTTGTTGCTGAAAAGGACTTGGGATCCCAGAAGCCAGGTTGCTCAAAGTGGGCCATTTTGCTTCTAGTACTTAATGGGGACAAGGACAGTTGTGGTTTGTATTTGCTACAGAAAGATTACATCTATGGTTTATGGAAATATCTAAGGACAGGACTGAAGCATCTGGGGAAATTTAAAGTAAAAAGTTCATTTGTCTTTTGAAGAAAGTGAGAACTGAGCAATGGATTTTAGATCTGAGACTTGTGTTGTTCTGATACCTAAACCAAAAATATTTCTGTGTTTTCATAAAATCACAGAGTTGTTTAGGTGGGGAGGGACATTAGACGTCATCTAGTTCCAACCCCCTGCCATGGGAAGGAACATATCCCACTAGACTAGGTTTCTTAAAGCCCCATCCAACCTGGCTTTGAACACTTCCATGGAGCAGGCATCCACAGCATCCTGGGTGACCTGTTTCCATGGCTCACCACCCTCACAGCTATTCTAAAATAAATTCAAATAATTTATCCTCTTCTTTATCCATGCCCCATTTTTTTATGATTTTCCATGGGTCCAGTGAAGAAATGCTTTGCAATGCAGGCAGCATCAACTTCTTTTCTCAGATAATCAGGCATTGTTTGGTGGTTTGCTAGAAGTTGAAGTAGGAAATATTTTCACAGGCCTGGCTCCTTGGTCAATTGAAAAAACATGCAACCAGTAGCTGTAATCGATAGGAACGTACTGCTGACATAAGAGCCGCTGGCAATTTTGTCAGCAGTGTCCATTTTTAGGATGCTTGGCATCGATTACTATCTAAATCGGGTACTATTTTAGGCTAAGCTTACCACTAGGTGCTGAAATGTGGATAAAATGTTGAGGACAGGAAAAATGTGATGAAGTTCAACGCAACTTAAATTTGATAGAGTTGTGATAGCAGTGAAAAATCTGTTTAGTGTTAACCATTCAAATATTTATCAAGAAATTAAACATGTAACTATCTCCTTCATTCTTTTTGTTTTTTTGTAATTGTTCACTAACACATCTAAATTCTGAAATTTTTGTATGGCACTAAACATAGAATCATTAGGAGCNAGAGAGCTGAGAGCCTGCCTGAGAACCTGAGCCTGAGAACCTGCAGCTGAGAGCCTGGGAACCAAGGACACTGTGATATCGAAGCTGAATGCTGACAGGGTCTTATTGTAGTAGTACTGACCAGGTCCCTTGTTGTAGTAGCAATATGTAGCAAATGGGGGTCCTGTCGTTAAGGCTGTAGCAATTAATGTTTATATAAACATAAGATAACTTAGAGTTGCTAGGGAAGATGTAATCTAACTAACCTAACCAATGATGAGCTTAGTTTCTGCAATATGTATGAACCTTATTAAGAACTGTATATAAAGAGCTAGTAGCTTGTAATAAATCTGAATCTGCTTGATCACATTGATCGTTTGTGCAGCCCCTTCTTGCGGCAGTTACCCCCACTGGGAAGAAGTTCCTTCTGATATTTATATGGAACCTCCTATGTTCCAGCTTGCACCCATTACCCCTCGTTCTATCACACAGTGACCTTGAGAAAAGCCTGGCCCCATCCTCCTGACACCCACTCCTCACATATTTGTAGACATTAATGAAGTCACCCCTCAGCCACCTCTTCTGCAAGCTAAAGAGACCCTTACAAAGCTGCATGTGTGATTCTTAGAGAAAAATTGGGCTCTGTGATAATTTTTTTAGTTTTGGAGTTAAAGACTACTTGTCAAAAGACTAATTCAGTGTTAAATAGCCCTTTCAACAACCTTTTAATTTGGAGACAAAAGCAATTGGTCAGAAAATTATCAGTTTCCTATTATAAATGCACTATTTTGATTTTCTTTGTGCTCCTTGGCTCTGGTTTTAATTTCATGTAAGAATACTGCATTTTCAAACTTATATTGAAATAACATATGGTATTTTGTTGCTATGGCACTATAGATCCCTGTTTCTTCATTTATTAATAATAATAAAAATCTAATTGAATCAAGTTACATTTGCATTACACCATTTCCTGAAGCTATCCTTTCCTGAAGTCTTTGTCTACACTCTATTTCAACCACTTTATTGCCTTTCCTAACAGGCTCTTGCCTTCTACTTGGGTTTCTTTGTTAAAACTCTAAGCACTGATTTTAGCTTATGCTATCCCACTGACAACCATTAATGCATCGATGTAAAAGTGTCTTATTAGGACAGTCAAGCAGTGGAACATATTGCCCAGACAGGTTGTGTGGTCTCCATCTTTGGAGTTTGTTCTGGCAGACACTCCTTGGAGCAGGAGACTGGACTAGAAACCTGTGTTATTCCATGATTCTTATATTTGTATCCATTTTATTTATGGATGCCCAGAGCATAGCTTATGCCTGTTGTTGCAGCTTTAAAATGTAAAATGAGAGTATGTGAAGGATTTTTTTTTCCAAAGTCTCCTGTACGTAGTTTGGGAATGTGGTTGGTGCTGCTGAGAATGTATGTAGTTTGGGAATGTGGTTGGTGCTGTTCTCAAAGGGTTAATCCCAGTGCCACATTTCCAATTGTGTTAATATTGCCTTTAGTTTTATTTTCTGTATCATCTGAGATCAGTCCTTGTGCTGGATGATGTCTTCCTTGGATTCTTTGAGGAAATCCTTCCACATGAAAGGCATCTCATTTAGTTTGTTACTAGTCTGTCTTTCAAACTCCACTTGGCAAACACGAGTTGTAATATGATCATGTTATATGATGTAAACCTCTTCTTGTTAAAGGAGTCAAGTTTTAGGGTTTAAGCTTTCTGAAAGACTCTCTAGGAACACACCCTCAGACAGAAATGGGCAATAAGATGTGTCCTTTGGCTTTTCAGAGTACAAGCTGAGAAGTACAAATTTTGTCTGTGGAGGAGTGAACATTTCTAAATGGACCAATTAGTAACTGATGTTTCCTGTTTTTAGATATCTATGATGTATGCACATGTGATATACATAAAATCACATTAGAAGTAGGTATGCAATAGAAAAAAACATTGTTTTTAATAATGTATGCTGGTGAGGAAAGGCTGCACAGGACTTTTTATATAGGCATTGTAAATTATTAGGTGAAACTCCCACTATACATTTGTAGTACATATTACTCAAGTTCCTAGATGCTCACTTCAGATCAGTTAACTGCAAAAATAAATGCCCCTAAATTGTATTTTCTTTTCCACAATGGATGTTTCAAATTAAGAAATACTAGGGGATCTTTTTTGCTGTCTCATTGTGATACATATATATACACACACATATGTATATATTTGCATGCATATATATGTAACATAGGAAAAAATATATAATAATAAAAAATCCCTCTATATTTGTAGGAATATATGTTCAAGTGTGCAAATATATATGTGTGTGTGTGCTCATGTGTGCATATGCGTACACATAACCGTAAGAAGAGCAAATTGCAGGGCCTTTTTTATACTGCTTTCTGTATTTCTAGGATTTCAGGCCATAATTTGAGACTTTCAAATTAGAATGATCTTTTAAAGAGGAGTTTGCCTTTATTATTCTCATCTGTCATTTCTTTTATGTAACAAGCCAGCTGTTACTTGAACAGCATCATTCATTTCCTCAATGGAATGACGACACTACAATCAGCCTTCATTATCTTCCCATGCTCTTATGTGAGAACTAAGTGCAGAGGAAACACTTTGTAATTACTCTAGGCAGATTTCCCACATGTTAGAGATGCCATAGATGGGATTAATGACTATCACTTGAAAAGGTTGAAGTAGACAAAAACGAAATTAGGCTTCAGTATTCGCAACATGCAGATGGGTTGAAATGCTAGTGGGAAAAAATCCCATCAGCAATTAAACTTGCTTCTTGGAACAGCAGATGTGCACTGTGTCTTACTGAATACTGAGTACACTTGAAAGGAATTTGTAGAGGAAGAATGCTGAAATACATACAACTCTGCTCAGTGAGGAATGGGACAAGTGACAGGGCTGTGTTTGTATTACTTAGGCATCAAGACACCCCATCTCCAGTCGAAAGAATCCCAAATGTCTGCTACCCAATGAGTGCTCCTCCTACCATGTCTCCTGCTTTCTGCTATGAAAAGCTCATCTGCCATCAGAGGCCTGTTAAAGGCCTCTGGACAGCAAACATGATACACATTGACTTTTTAACCTCTGAAGAGAACTATTAGTTTTCCAAAGAAGATATTTCTCAAGCCATAACAAGAGAATCTCCTCTATCTTCCTCTCCAGAAAATCTTCAAACATCTTACTGACAAAAAACCCAGTAAAACTAAAAACCACCATAGAACCAATTTAGTCACCTACAGGACTTGCTATGAGTCAACATTTAGCTGTGATCTAAAGAGGCAAATGCACCAGTATACAAGTAATAAATCATTACAAAGAAATTGTCTTCTTCCACCTTGCTGAAAAAGTGCCATGATCTGACCCAGTGATTACTATTACTACATTTTACTCTCCTAAGAAGCTTCTTTTCATCTGCCTGGACTTGTCCAAAGCATTTGACACTGTCCCACATGACAACCATGGCTGTAAAGTAGAGAGACATTAATTTGACACAGCCACTTTGTTGACAAGGAATTGTCTGGATGCTTGTACTCAAGGAGTTGTGGTCAATGGCTCAACATCCAAGTGGAGATCAGTTACAAGTGGCAAACTGGTTTGGATCTAGTGCTATTTAATGTCTTTGTTGCTGACATGGGCAATGACATTGAGTGCACCCTCAGCAAGCTGTATGGTATAGTTGACATGATGGAGAGAAGAGAGGGCATCCAGAAGGACCTTCACAGGCTTGAAAAGTGGGCCCATCCAAACTGTATGAGGTTCAACAATCACAAATTTGAGGTCCTGCATCTGAGTTGGAGAACTCCCAAGCACAAATACATGCTGGGTGGTGAATGAATTGAGAGCAACCCTGAGAATAAGGACTTAGGGGTGTTGGTGGATGAGAAACTCTACGTGAGCTGACAATCTGTGAGTGTGGTCTAGAAAGCCAACTGTATCCTGTGTGTATCTAAAGATCTGCGTCCAGAAAGAAGATCAAGGGAGTTGATTCTCTCCCTTTATCCTGCTCTAGGCCTCACCTAGAGTACTGAATCCAGTTCTGGAGTGCCCAATATAAAGAAGACATGAAGATGTTGGACTGAGTCCAGTGTAACACCACAAGGGCTGGAACACCTCTCTTATGAAGACGGTTGATGGAATTGGAGCTGTTCAGCCTGTGAAGAGAAGGTTCTGGGGGGACCTTATAGTAGCATTCCAGTACCTGAAAGGTGCTAAGGAAAGACAGAGAGAAACTTTTTATGAAGGACTTTATTGATAGGACAAGGAGGAATAGTTTCAAACTAAAAGAGGGTAGATTTAGATTAGATCTCTGGAAAAAATTCCTCACTCTGGGGGTGGTGAAGCACAGGAACTTGTTGCTCAGAGTATCTGTGGATGTCCCCTTCCTGGAAGTTCAAGGCCAGGTGGGATGGGGCTCTGAGCAACTTGGTCTAATGGGTGTCCCTGGCTGTGGCAGGGAAGTTGGAACTAGATGATTGATCTCTGACGTCCCTTACAAGCTAAGCCATTCTATATTTCTATGATTGTTTTCTTCTCTAAGTGTACTCTTTAGTTTCCTTCTCCCTGTTTTGGGAAGAGATTGGATTTATCCCTCTCTCTCTCCATGTGCCTGCCAGGCTGTGAGGTTGACGAATCCCGTTTCACACTTTTCTCCCTGGTTTCTGCTGTTCTGCAGCCACACCTAGACCTCAGTCTGGATCCAGAATCTGGAATTTCACATGTGTCTTGGTTTGGGATGACAGGTATCAAATTCTTTCAATTTAGAGGCCTTCAGTCAAGAGGTTTGGAAAAAAAAGGAACAACAATTCTTTATTATAACAGTAATAAAAACTAACAGTATACTCAAAACAACCAAACAAAGAAGATTCCAGGGTCCCCAAACAGAGTCCACCTGACAGTTAGGGAGGGTGATGGTCCTCCTGGAGCGATGGATGTGGCTCTCTTTTCCTCGGCAACGATGGGGCAGATGGAAAAGCACAGCAGTCAGGAGGTGGCGGGAAAGGTGTCCGCGGCGGCCAGGGGCCGCGCAGCTACGGCAGCGGCTCTGTTCGTCGCGGGCAGAAAGCAGGGACTTCGGGCAGGAGGCAGAAAGTCTCGGAGGGAGGCCGTATGCCGTAAAAACAGCAGCGGCAGCAGTGGGAGAGAAAGCGGCACCGAAAGCACGCGAAACCGCTTCCCTCACGCGGCACCCGCAGGGTCCCCCGGAACCAGAACGTCCCCGAAGCGCGCGCGCGAGCCCGTCCCCCCTTCCCCCCCTCAGCTCCAGGCCGCTGCCGCCGTGCACTTTTTTTTCAAGCGCCCTCACGCAGGCGCCGTAGCTCCAAGCGGCTCCCGGGGAAACGGCCCCGCGCCGCCGAGCGACCCCGGCCCCCCCCACTCCCATGCAAGAAATAAAACCGCATATCCTCCCAACAGAGGAGAATAGAATACAAATTTTACATTCCACAACCCAATACAACATGCAATAGGCACAGACATACACAGCCATATAGCTACATGTGCATATAGAGATGTGCAGCAGTACTAAATGTCACCTGTGATTTGATTCCTGTCCCTAGTATAAATCCATCTCATGTTTTTCATCCAACACATATGCTAATGTAGAGAAATCTTTTGCGAGAGCTTAGTTACAGTCCAGAAGCACTGATCTGTCTCTGTACAAAGCCAACTGTATTCTCATTCATAGTTATAATAAATAAAATTATATGTATGCTGGTGAAACATGTGAATCTACTTTTGCTTCCTCTTTGAAGGATTCAGAAAAACTCGCTGTATCTCAGTGCTTTGGTAGGAGCGTTTGATGCATTTACATATTCATATATATATACACATATTAAGCAAATATGGTTTTGTTAGATTAATCAAAATCATAACATAATCTAAATGTCATACAGGAAATCTAAATATAATACAGGAAATAGTTACTCTTAGTCAATTCCACACTATTAATGCTCATAGTCCTGGGTAACATGGAAAAAACCTCATCAATCATAGTCTTAAAAATGGTTATAATAGAAAACTTTGCAACATCTACCCCTTATCCCTGAAACTGTGCTCATCCTTCCCCTATCTCTATGGTCCCTATAGACAATAGCTCCACTCTTTTTCAAGCAGGGGGTATTCTTGGAGGGGGAAGTGTTCATCATGAGTCTTGAGCATCCTGGAGTCTTCAGGATGAGAATAACAGGATGGTGGGTCCTTTCCTACTTGATCTTGAGGTCCACCTGGGGCAATGTTTACATGTTTTCTTACTAAGGTCTGCTTCTACACTCTGAGCATCATGTGAAATCTTTTTCCAGCACCTGTGAGCACAAAGGGCTGTTGCATGTCACATAGTGTCTACATATGTCTCTCGGATTTTTAGCACACAGCACCCCCAGAAGTTACAACAGGTCAGGCAGCAGTCTCTTGACTACTCAGAGAAGTCCTGTGTCTGTGCCCTGTCAGGTCCATGCCAAGCCCGTGGTCTTGTGTGACAAATAGTAAAAAATGTGCTTACTTTTGTGTGTTACCACAGTCACCAGGTTACTAGTGGTGAAGAGAAGGGAGGAAGACCTGACTGTTAACCAACAACTGTTCAACATGTGAATGTCTGTGTGGGAGTCGTTCAAAGATTTCCCCTGCCACACTAATACAATTATCTTTAGTTTATGTTTCAGTCCGATTTGTGCACCACCCTTCTGCCTATTCTGCCCTTATGGTCAAGTGTCTCTGCACACAAATGCAAACAGACTATTGCTAAATATACTGTATGATACCACTTTGTGAAAAATATTTATGAATTACGACTGCTGTGGTCTTGCGTCAGCCTGATTTGGTTTAAGGCAGCTCATACAATCCAATAATTGCCAGTTTACGTCAGGGATTTATGGAATTTTCCACCAAAGGAAAAATATAACCCAGCATATCCTTTATCATTTTTTTTTCTTCTTCATCGATTTATATTTAGGTCAGTATATATTCAATGATTATAACAATGTTCTTTCTTGAACACTTTAATTTCAGAACCTCACTTTGATTTTTTTGTCTAATGCTTGATTAACTAAACCACAAGGTTTAGAAACACATTGTTAAGTCTGGTAGCAGTAGCTGCAGAAGGAGCTGATCTCTAGTCCCTGGAGAGGTCTTAACAATGTGGCTGTTGGATTCTCACGAGTGGAACCCTCCAGATATCTGCCACACACACCTTGTTTTGTCTACAGCCTTACACACAGCTTCCCATCTCAGCACAAGTTTTTCAAGCATAGATAAAGAATTAATTGCAGATATCAGCAGATGGTTTTCATTGTTATTATTCCTATTGGCATCAGAAATGCTTGGATCAATGAGCAGGCTTTGAACAGTAATTCCTCCTCTAATTTTCATTTTGTTTTGACAGTCATTTGAGCATCTCCAGATTCCCAGATTAGACTCACTGTATGGTTTATCGGTTTCATCATTTCTGTTACAAAGAAGAGCTTCTGCTTCAGCCAGTCCCCCTCAGTCATTTTTGAAAGCCCAGCAGTTATGACATTAAGTGTTCCTCTCACATCCTCTTGTTGTCATCTCAGATTGTTGTCTGCATTTAGTATCAGATAATAAAACGTATTACAAAAGTAGAAGATTTGGGGTTGTCAGCATCAGTTAGCAATGAGTATGCCTTATGCTTCCTATTAGAAGGCTTCTTTCAGCTGTTTAAAGCCTTCCTTAATTTAGCTGTTTTCAACCTAAATTTTCTATGCTAAATGCCTGTTTCTGCTCAATAGTTTATTTTTAAATCAAATTGCAAATGCTTTGGTAACAGTAGTGGAATGGAAAAACACATTTGTTTGGCTCATCTTAAAAGATTCGTCCCTTTTTTTATTTTTTTCAGAAGACCCATCACATACATCTTCATTTCCGTGACTTGGCAGGCTTGTGTCTTTCCTCTCTCTGGAAAATCTGCTGAGCATTGGCCTTTCAAAAGCCACAGTTAGCCTATGTCCCTCAGATATGAAGCAACTCCCATATTCCACCTGTGGCATGTCTAGCTTGTGGTTGAAAAAAAAAATTGTAGTTGTGACCTATTCTTGTTGTGCCAACTCTGTGTTCCAGATCTTAAGGGACCTTCTCTTCTGTACTTGTTAGAGGCTTTCTTGTTTGGTTGAGAAACCTGGAGGGAGACTGATTTGTTCATATGTTGCTGGATTAAAGTGCCATAAATAGCTCAGGAAATCAGTGGTGACCACAGAATAGCACATGGGAACACGACCTGGGGCATGGGATGAGATATGAGGTGGTGGAAGCTCCTTTTGTAGGCTGTGGGGAAAGTTGAGACTTCAAGTGGGAAAAAGAATGTCATGGTTGACTGGGCAAAAGATTGAAGGTGAAAGCTGAGACTGGGGAAATACAGAAGGAGGAAATTAAAGTCTACTGTGTAAATGTGAAAAATGGAACTGCAAGCAGATAAGCTATCTGGGTGATAAGAGTCAAGCTGGGAATCAGTGATCCAAAGGCAGGAAGACCTAACTTTGAGGCAGGGTTGATGGACAGAGGAAAAGGGATGTGGTGTAGAAGAACCATAGATGAGGAGCTAGATGAAAATAAAATGTGGCGATAAGTTTAGGTACTCAAAACTCAGGATTGTTAAAAGGAAAGTGTTTAAAAAATTACAGCATGGCTGTGGGCTCAGGAGGTGGTCTTGCCTGCTTAAATGGAGAAAAAAACCATGTTCAGGCAAGGAAGCTTTCACTTTTATTAAAACCCAGAGAAATAGGACTGACTGTATGTGACTACAGTGTAAGGAAAGAACTGCAATGGGGACATTCTCTTGCTGAGGGCAATATAAAATTAAGTTTGAAGCATATGTGCAGAACAGTCTGTATGCAAGAAGAAAACTCCTACCAGAGCTCAAACTTACTGCAAAAGTCAATCTCAACTGCAAAATCCATCACTATGTCCATATTCCATACATTAATCAATATAAATGGAAGCACAGAGATTTCTCTGGGTAAATTTACATTTCATTTGCACTTGTCATAAGGAGAAATTAAGCCAGGAAAAGTACCAGTCTAACAGAATCAAGATACAATTTCCCAAAGCCTTGTCTAGCTCAGATACTTCTGTTTAGCATTGTTCAGATCCATGTTTCTTGAACTCCGCTTACTTTCTTTTCTCTTGTCAAACCTACACAAATTGTTTCCATTACTAAATGTTGTTACTTCAAATGGCAGAGATGGTAAAGTTCTGATTGTTACAGTTTACTTTCTTAGAAAAATAGAAACTTCTACACAAAATATACACTCTACACACGAATACATTAAAATAAGATTTTGAAAGATTGAAAAATGACTGTGCATGCTCTGTGGAAAAATAGTTTCAGCCTATCAAGAGACATGGGCGTATAATGAGCAATAATAATGTATGCTACCAAATTTCCCATAGCAAAAATTGGTTTGCATATTAACGATGATCTTCTTCCCCTCTCTAGCTCAGTGGTTAATTAGATCTGACATTCAAATTAAAAGACTCATGAGGAATAAACTAACAAAGCATTTACTTTTATATCTGCTTGTTTTCCTTCTGCTGAACGTTCCTCAAGGTTTTGTACAAGTGCAGTAAACCAGTTGTGATCTAAACTGTAATAATTTGGCTCTGAATAAGGAGAGTGTTGGTTTGGAGTTTTTTTTCTTGGAAGGATAACAGAAGATAGTTGGTGAGATGACAGCAGAGGTAAAACACAGATTGGATCTGTCAGCATGGATGCAGCAGTGCAGCTCCTGCCTGCCTTTAAGAAAGGTCAGGAGAAATATGCAGACAGCTCACAGAGCATGTCGGTGTTGCTGAGATTCACAGGCTGCTGTAAGCACAGCATGAAAGCAAACAGAACATGCAAATGCAAAATTCATAGAGAAACATGTTTTCCCCATTATAAGTCTTGTCAGCTGTTATAGACAACACCTGTGAATCAGACAAGTGGTCACACCCCACTTCTTCTGACAAGTGAAAGATGCTGACTCACCTCTGTGGATGCCTTGCAGAGAAACAGGGACTAAAGCCATGTAAATCAATCAAAGTCCATTTACTTCAATGTCCTCTGAATTGGATCTTAAGACAAAACATCCCTCCAGGTCTTCCTGTTGTTTGTGGCTGGACTGTAAAATCTATGAGGATCATTGCTTATTTGACACAACTTTGTGCAACACCATGTTTATTTCAGGACCCCTTCATCCCTAATTTATCCTAATTTTAAGCACTAGGAACAATAATTAGAACTAAAGCTCCTCTGTTGTTTTTCAAAGAGACATCCTATTTTAGATCTGAGACCCCTGTTTTACTCTCTGCATTTCTCTTAGGTTATAATGGAAGATAAGGACAACCTGGCTCCTCAGTGCCTTCACTGGGTTTTTGCAGGGGTCTTGAGAAAGTTTAACATGTTCATGCACTGAAACTTGAGAGATTAAAGCAGCAATCAAATTCTCTAGTTATGATTTTGATTAAATAGCTCAAGAAATTGGAGTGGTGGTTTGAAAGCTCATTGACTGCTAGAGGAAAGGATGAATGAAATTACAGTCACTGAGTGCTTTTTGTCCTTTGGCAGCCACACACAAAGTATAAAATGATTACCTTGGGATACCTTTTTTTTTTTTTCACATAAATGAAGGTTTGCCCTTTGTAGAGATCTTTTCCTTTTACATTTTCAGCAAGCATAGCATTATTTTATTGTCCTCTGCTGCTGATGTGTTAATCTTACCCTGTTAGTCCCCTGGATAGATTAGCAATCCTAAAAGGCCATTTTTCTCTTTTGAGAAAATTGCCAAGAAGAAAGATTTCCTTTAAACTCTTACATATTTCTTCTTGCCATCTTGTCATCTTCCCATTATATGGGAATACATATCATATAAGCATATAAGCATAATATAAGCATATAAGCATTAATACATATCATATAAGCATATAAGCATATATAAACTTATAAGCATACATATAGAAGCACATTAAATGCATTAAAATGCTCAGCATATTCATCACAATATATTGTAAAGAGCATTCTCTCTCATGTGAATATCTGAGAGTACAAAGATGACTCACCAGTAACAGTCTTAACATCGTTCAAGTCTATCAAGAGGGCCAGTGGTATTGTTTAGACTGCCAAGAAGGTCAATAGTATCCTGGAATGCATTAACAAGAGTGAGAGAGGTTCTCTTCCCCCTGTATTTAGCCCTGGTAGACCACATCTGGAATACTGTGTCTCGTTCTTGGTTCTCCAGTTCAAGAGAGAAGGGGAATTCTGCAATTCTTTGGAGGTCTGTAAGGATGATAAAGGGACTGGAGCATCTCTTATGAGGAAGGACTGAGAGATCTTTGTCTAGCCTGGAGAAGAGAAAGCTGAGAGAGGATCAACTTTTATAAATATCTGAAAAGTGGGTTTCAAGAAGATAGGGCCAGTTTCTTTTCATTTATGGCCAGTGATAGGACAAGAAGCAACAGGCACAAATTGGAAGTTCCACAAGAACATGAACTTCTTTACTGTGACAGTGACAGAGCCCTGGAGCAGGCTGATCCAGGAGGTTGTGGAGTTTCCTTCTCTAGAGACTTTCAAAATACACCCAGACATGTCCCTTTGTGGTCTGCCCAAAGTGCTTTTGCAGGACTATTGGACTAGGTGATTTCGAGAGGTCCCTTCCAGCTCCTACCATTTTGTGATTCTATTATGTTGTTTCATGCGTTTTGTCCACAAGATTTGCCTGTTCTTCCTCAGTTTCCACGTAGAGTGTGAAAGCTGCATAGCAGCCTCCAACTGCCCCACTCAATAGAAAGGGCTGTTGATTGTACTGTGGTGGCTGTCTAGGTTATTTAGACCTTTGCCATGCACAATATCCCTAGACATGAAAGTACAATAAGACAAGCATTAGTCTACTGACTACTACATAATTATCAAAGCAAGGTAAGTTTAGGTTAGGTCAAGTCAAGGCCAAAAACATCAGCAGTTCTGTGCTGTGATGCCAGCATAAAGCCTGGGAAAAATCATATTTACTGGGATATAGCTTCAGTATTGTGTATTCACATATTTATAGACATTAATGAGATCACCCCTTAGCCTCCTGCAAGCTAAAGAGACCCAGCTACTGCAACCTTTCCTCATAAGGGAGGTGCTCTACTTCCTTCATCATCTTTGTTGCTCTATGCTGGACACCCTCCAGCAGTTCTGTGTCCTTCTTGAACTGAGGGGTGGGTGTCAGGAGGATGTGGCCAGGCTGTTCTCAAGGTCACCGTGTGATAGAACAAGGGACAATATGTTCAAACCGGAATATAGGAGGTTCCATATAAATATGAGAAGGAACTTCACAGTAAGGGTAATGGAGCACTGAATCAGGCTGCCCAGAGGGGTTGTGAAGTCTCCTTCTCTGGAGATATTCAAGACCCACTTGTATGTGTTCCTGTGTGACTTGGTGTAGGTGATCCTGCTGTGGATCCTGATGATCTTTTGAGGTCCTTTCCAATCTCTAATGATTCCATATGAAACCATTTGTAAAACTGCATGATGCTTTCTAAATCTTCTTTAAATTGCTGATAATTGAAAACATGATCAATAGGAGATATATTTTACCTTTGGTCTGAAAAATGAGCTGTACTTGTGAACTGAGCTATCTGGATTCCAAACACTAATGTTTAAAATTATTGAGGTTTAAACTTATATGATTCTTTATGAGGAGATATCCCTGATGCACCTTCTATTCTGTGTAATGCATTTAGTTTAGCCTACTCCACAAAAATCACAAAAGGCATTAGTTCCATCTCAATTATTACAGTTGGATTCCATTAGGATCTAAATTTATTTCACAGCAGCATGTATTTATGTGTCGCTAACACCTGATGGTTGAAAGTACCAGGCTTAGGAAAACAATTTCAGTGGGTGCCTTCAATGTTGGCTTCTAATCTCTATGGAAAAATAGTCGATGGGCAAACAAAATCCTGTGAGTGAAGCGCAGGCAAAATCTGTTCTGCTTACCTTTACCTAGATGCAAATTTTGGCTGCAAACTCTTCAAGCCACATCCTTCCCCCTGTTTTTTATTTTGCAGGTCTGCCAAGCATGAATGAAGAGCTCATTTTGCAGCTCAGCAGATGGTGTTCCTCATTGTTATTCCTATTGGTATCCAGGGATGTCTGAGTTTGCAGGCATGAGAATGTTACTGCCCACTGCTGTGGCAGTTCCACTTCAACTTTTCTAAGTGTTGTACTGCCAATGTACTCTCTGATACCTCTTAATTAATAATACTTGGCATCCAGTATCACTCTGGACAGTTTTGAAGTGGTAAGATGAATCTATATAGTAACAGATAGCTCATGCTGCTTTCTGAGTCTGTCAGTGGAAAGCAGAGCATCCAGGTAACCTTAATGGAGCATCCTGGAACCTTAATGAAGAAGTCTGAATCACAAGAGAAAATGTACTCACCTCTATATCTAAGGAGAAAACTGTTACTAGAGCTTCTCTTTTTTGATGCTTACATTGGAAGATGATCATGTTACTGCTAGAAGTATTTTGAAAATATGCTCTTTTCTCCATTTTGAAAACAGAGAAACTTGTGGATGCATTTTTTTTCCTATGTAACTCGCCCAAGAGAGTTTAAGCAAATCTAAAACCAAAGTATGTCTTTTGTTTTCCTGTGACCTAAACTCTGTGACCTACTAGCCTTGAAAATCAGATTCACCTTTAGAGCTTCCCAATTTGCTATTGATGTTGCAGTTTTCGTCAGTGCAATTGTTAGATTTCGACCCAAGATATCTCAACAGAAAATTGCCTTTCTGTTCCTGGATGGAATAATCCTGTGAATACCAGGATGCCACAAAGGTTTTATACATGCCCAGAACGAGTATTAAAAGCAATTGTTACATCTATAAAGAGATGCTGTTATTTCAAATGAAACTTGATAAATGGTCTTAAAATCAGAGAGAAACCACAAAACCTGTCCCTATTTTGCCAGAAGGATTTGCTGTTTTTCTGCTCAGGCTTCAGATGATATTAAAATGTGGCAAGTCAAGTCAGCCTTGGATAAATAAGAGGCTTACTGGATCAAGGCAGCAGTATGTATCTTCAACAGGTTTCAGTTTATTTATGTGACAGTATCTGTGACTGTGTGCCTGTATATGTGCTGAACATCTCAATTCCCACCATAGTCACTGCATATCTAGAACAGGGTCCAATTGCATGCAAAGTTTTCTAGTACCGTATTTGGTACCCATAAGAGCACCCATATTTTCCACTATATTTCTGTGTTGCTGTTCTTTGTACTACAGAGACAAGAATAATTGTGAAAATCAACCTGCTGATTTATGTTAGGACTTCTAGTAAGTGGCATACCAAGGAGAAAAAGAATTATTTCGCCTTTTCATCAATATGTGATGCAGACTAAGTTATGGAGACACAGTAATCAAGAAGAAAAGGAAGTATTAAATGTGTGTGCTGACCACTGCATCTGCTATATAAGGAAGCATATGTTCCTTAAAAATAGTAAGAAATGTAGTATGGAATAAAATGCTTATATTAGAGTGAAGGCACAAAAAGTAATGTAACAAATGCAATAAAATCTTCACCCTGCATGGAGGGGGTTATTTTATGTTTTTCCATCGATCAGGTATTTAGGTATTTGTGGGTGTGGGTATGGTTGGACCCGGCAATCTAATAGGTCCTTTCCAACCAGGATTATTCTGTGACTCTGGGATTTTGCCTCTATTCCAGTCCTAATACTCCTTTGTCAAATGTGCGGGGTTTATGTTTAGAACTTGGTTTTAAAACTATGTACTTTGTAAATAATGCAACAGGCCTAAACTGTGAATGTTTAGCCACAGGTGTGTTTTGCATCTATGTAAAATGCAACAGTGAATGAGATGTACTTTGGACTGGGTTTACTTATTCTATTGGTGTTAATGAAACCTTAACCTCACTTAACTCTCTGAGAATTGTTGTAGCACCTGTGATAGGAAAAAGCACTTAGGAAAAAATGGTGGCTGCATGTAGTTATCTTGCAAAAGAAAAGTTTGTTACTGAGTTTAATTAAGATTTAGCACAAAGAATGTTAAAAGCAATAGAAATAACAGGCAGTATCTGGGTGCACTGATGTACTTTGTTAAAGTTTCAAAACTGTATTTTTCCTATCTGCTCAAATTTACAAACTTAGAAATAATTTTCCAGCAGGTATTAATTGCAAAATTCCTGATAATTTTTCTGCTAGCAATTTCTATTTACACTGTTGTGTTCAATGAAAAAAGGGAGACCTAAGAGTCAGGAATGAAAGCAGAAGGTTGCCAGAACTAATGATATATCAAGAAAGTACCAAAGAAAGGGGAGATAATTTCTGGAATTCTTTCTTTTAGAAAATGATATATTACAAGGAATTTTGGAAGTCTAATGATCTTAACTCATGCAAATGAGCTCCAGTAGTCCTCTATAATCTTATATTTTATCAAGAACATAGTATCTTCTTTTTTTTAAAGGTGATTATTTTAATAATTTAAGAACCATAACCATATTGAATATGGATATAATGGGTAATCAGTCTCCTTCTCTGCCTTCATTCAGCAGTTACACAGTGTTGTATCTAGTAACATGCAGCTGTGAAAGGGAATATCATTATCATATACAGTCTATATAATGTGGCATTGCTGAATGGATCAAATGCAATAATGATAGCAGTCTCGAGGACCAGACTTTGCAAGATCCATATGACTGCCCATGTGGCTGAAAAACATAAATCCTAGGGTTCATTTCTAGGCTCCTATGCTACATTTTTAGGAATAGAATAAAAAGCTGAGAGCTCAGACATATATCTTAGGCCTTCACTTACTGAAGAATCAACAATTATTTCCTCCTTTTGTTCAGATCATCCTGGCAGGTAAATTAAACTTTATTTTCAAATCTTTGCATTTGGAAATGACAGCTACCTTTCAACACCTTTTTCTGCCTTCAAGCTGTGTTTCTTTGCCACTCAAATCTTTGTTCTAGGTTCTATCACATTTTCAGCAATTTAGAGTATTCATTTTAGAAGATGCCAGACTGGGCACAGACAATTCATAATGCTGGATAGAGAAAAGGCAAGATAATTTTATGTGTTAACACTTTTCCAATTAAAACTTAGACTAGACAAAGACAAGCCAAGTTTTAGTAAAACAAGGCCAGACTGAAATGTCATTGTGACACACGTATGTACCCGTATTTATTTTGTACACATTTCACTGCATAATGCTATTGCCAGCTTTAAGATTATGTTATTTTCTAAAAGTTCTGAAGGTGTTTAATTTATGTGCTTGGGAATGTTTTTTGTATTTATAGCCAGCGTTTGCATTGTGTGCAACATATCTCCCTACAGGCTCTGAGTTTCTGAGTGTTAAATGGAAAAATCCTTTAGAAGCTTCTGCGTGCTGAGAATCATTTGTGAGCAAGAAATTAAAAGTCTGAATTCCAATATAGCAGCTGGTAAATCAGCATTGTGTTTCATGTATTCAGTTAAACAACGTTATAGTTTTGGATCTGGTCCAAGTCCTATCCCAGAAAAATATGAGTCATTCACTGAGAGTTTGATGCAGTCCTCAGTGACTTGTGGCTATCAAATAAACTACAGCTACTATGGCCATGGAAGATTTATGACCTTCACTCTAAGCTTGACTACAGCTGTTAAGTCCAGAGTTTTAGAGGACTGAGTCTCATATAGGGTGGATGGGAATCATTCTTTAAAATACTGTTAGAAAGATGACAGATGTCAGATGTGAGACAGCTCTGTCATCACGGGTAATTAGTACAGTGAGATGCATAGAAGCAAAATACTCCGAGATACAAGAACTACTAAAAATATTGGTGGGTAAAAACCAATAAAATCTGCTTTTTCTTTCCCTGAACAAACTGAAACACCGTGTATCAACATGCTATGGCAAGTCACTCTCTCCTTTCCTTTGGGTCAATAAATTAATATATGTTAAATGACCAGGTTTATTTCTGGTCATTCTGAGTTTGTCTGCTTCCCTTTATGGACTCCATATATACACCTAAAATCCCCCACCCCAAAGCCCCCTAGCATCATTGGTGCATGTGATCTTTTTCTTACATGATACTTCTGTTTTCACATTTGCTTCATTTCTCAACTGCATGGAGAAGATTCAAAAGCAGCAGTCTAGTCTGTGTGCATATCCAGTTTATCTAACATATTTTTAAAGGCATATCAAGATAAGATGTAGCAACCCTATTGCAAAATTCAGGATGGGGATGTGGATGGAATATCAGGACAGCATTACATTCCACAATATAAGCATTAAGCAAAAAGTTCCATTCTTTCATGATTTGCATGGTAGGGTACTGGCTATCTGGAAAAAAACCCAACATGGGCGCCATCTGTTTTATTACCTGTTTTATCTTCACTTACTGAGAGTAAAAACCTGAAAGCTGAGGCAATGTTAAGGAGAAAAGAGTTGCTAGTGATTTTGATAACATACTGAGAAAAAAATTTAAAAGCCGTGATTAAGAGGTTTATTTTAGCGGAAGTTGTTGTCAGACCTGCTTATTTAGTTTTGGTTGATCTGTTTATGTGCCATCGTGTAACACAAGTTTAGTGCAGTTTACACAATAATTTCTGAGCCTCTTTGGAAAAGGGAATTGAACTTCCTTAAACTAATGAAATTTGATTGTGTAGTAAACTCCACAGTTAAAGTACATTTTCTATGTTGTTATCCCTTCAAAATTTGAAAGTTCTTACAGTGGCTCTTTGATACATCTCAGAAAACTTTCTTTGTGTCACACCGCTTTGTATTGGTGTGAGTCATTGGGAACATTAAGACAAACAATTGTGAGCACAGAGAAAGACCCATATGGAAATTTTATTGCTTACAGTGAAAAGTAATAAAAAAATTTCCACAGACAGGAGTGATACTGCTTTCACAGGAAATACAGAACAAAGCATTGGACACCAAACCCCACTCCTGGTGAGATATTTCCCTGAAAAGGACTAAGGAAGAGCATTTCCTCCAATTATACCTTCCTTAATTTTCTGAACTAGGAGATTTCACAACATTCAAACACAAGTGAAAGAAAGCAAATGGGGAATAGCTGATAACACTAACAGAATGGGAGCATCTTCGTCTTTGCTGGTCAGAAAGCAGTGAAGAAAACAGTAATGACAGAAAACTCTCTCCTTGTTTACTCTCTGTTCCTAATGTTTGGAACCAACATCTGTTCTAGTCTTCTCCCCTTAGGTCACCCCACTTGAAAAGTACAGTTACACAAGCATAGCTTTGACAGGATGTATAGTTAGTTAGTTGACACTCGACTGAAAAGTAGTCACATGGATAATGGGAAGTAGTCTCATGGATAATAGGCTAGCAAGGTCTAGGACTTTGGAAGCTGGGACTGTTTTTCCTCTATTGTAGGAAAGTTCACCCTCTTTCACTTCGCTAATCCCTACAGGAATCCTTCTCATTTAGTACTGGGAATAATTTTGAGTTAAGAAGAAAATCACTAGATACCTTCCTCTATACCATTTAAGCAGCCTGGTCTAGTGGAGGGGTGAGGGGTGGTGGGGACGTGTCCCTGCTCATAGCAGGGGGGTTGGAACTAGGTGATCTTGAAGGTCCCATCCAATCTGAACCATTCTATGAATCCATATATGAATTTACACATGTATGATACTGTGATCCTAACACTTAATGCCAGAGTGTGGTGTGCTTGTAACACAGCAGCAAGATAAAAGCTGATTTCTGGGACCTAAGAAGTCACTTTGACTGGAGACATTTAAGAATATTTACCTTCCTTCATAAAAAAAAAAAAATTATGTCTTCTCAACTGTGAGTGTGAGGATTCAAACACACTAGAAAGGTTCAGCTTACAATACCATGGTGTGAGAGTCTGTCTGTTTAGCTTTGGTTCTTTTGTCTGCCTACACAGTGATCTACCTGCAGATGGCCCAGTCACTGAAAAGATCCACTGGAAGTCACAGCACCTATCACATCAACTAAGAAAATTTGATATAACAGCTAAAATCCTTTGACACTAACTTCAGGGGAAGGAAAGTAAGCTGTAGCATCTGTAAGCTTTAGCAGATTTGAAGAACTGAATCTCATTCAGCATGAATGTTATGTGGCTCAGCAAAATTTGGTTTTCTAGCTTCCAGAAAATTTTGCCTCTGTCAGCTTTCTTAATTGGGTATTCATCATATATGTCTTCTATATAATAATGTGTGTTACAGCTCTGAATGGAGCATGATAATGCATGAGAGCTCTCAGAATTTGTATAGCTTCACATTTCTGTTGCTCAAGGTGCTGAGCTCAGGGATGTTTTCTGAGTTCATAATAGTTATGATCATACCGTTTAATTTTTGTGCACACATCCCATCCCACAGGAGTGTCAAATACACACAGCTTGGTGTCATCTACAAGTTCACTGAGGGTGCACTCTTGCTTTCTCTGTGTTATCAGTGAAGAATTGAAACAGTACTGAGTGCCAATATAGACCTCTGAGGGATGCTACTTATCACCAGTCTCCATCTGGACTGCAAGCCATTGAGAACTACCCTCTGCGTGAAACCATACAGCCCATTCCATATCCACCAAACGGTCCACCCATCAAATCTGTAACTCTCCAGTTTAGAGAGAAGCATTAGAGAGAGATCATGGGAAGTGACTTTATGTGTTGATTTCAGTAATTTTTATCAAACACCTGTAATTTTAAATGACAGTGAAAAAACAAAATCTATCATGTAATGTAATCTGTGAAAAATAAGACTGAGTTTTGATTTGAGTTATGAATCTTGAACTTGTGGTAACACAATTCATACTTACAGGTACTTGTTCATTTTATGTAGCTCCGCCAGATTGTGAAAGCCGCACAATACATTTTATTTACAAGCTAATCACATGCAGAATATTATTTGTGTAAATATATTTTCAAAAAGTCTATGGGGCTGAGGAGCCAGTCCTCTACAACAACATTATGAGGAACTATTCTATATTCTTTCTTGCGTCATTACAACCACAGGCTTAGCAGAAGAATCAGCCCGATTAGTTTCCTTCAACATGATGCCAGGGTTTTAGTCCACTCCTTAGAGAAACAGCCCCAGAGTTAGGACTTGTTAAAGTCACATAGTGAAACTTGATTTAATAGTCTGTGGCCATATTAAGAGAAGATATAAAGAAACACAATTACATTGGACCCAAGACAACTGAGTTGAGCAATGCAGTATCAGCTCATAATGTCCAAATTTTCGTTATGGGTAGCAGCAGACTGAAGGGAACCCAAATGACTGAGCTCAGGTATGGGTTACCTGTGGCCTTCAAAGCATGTATGGTCATTAGCAGGTAAAGCACATCTATCATATTGTACTCTTTTCTGGCTAGTGGAATCCTTCATTATTTAATCTCTGTTGTGGGAGGAAAAACTCCACTTAGACTGACAATGAGGTAGCAGTTCGACCCTTGATATCTCCCATATGTGTAATGCCTCCTTTCTCTTGGATCTCCGTGAGGTATGCTATGTGTCCAGCTGATTTTGTCTGTATGGACAGGAAGGAGTATGGTTGGTCAGATGAGGAAGACCGTCTACTCTTCTAGCTCAGACAGCCAAATGCAAAAGTCACTTGTGTCACTGGAAATGTTCTCACTGACTTCAGCATTGGTTTTGCTGTGGTTGTGAGTCAAAAAGACACCACAGGTGGTGGGGATATGCTTCTCCTTTGAATATTTACTCTCTCTTTTAAGAAATGTACTTACCTGGTTAAAATGAATTTAGACAATCTAGCATGCAGTTTACAACTAATTCAAGTAGAGACATGTAAGATAAACTCCCCAATGATCTACTTGTATATAAATACAGTCTTCATAGACCACTGTTTTCTTGCTGTTAATAACATGCTGCTGATGGAAGAAAGGAAAGATATAAATTCAGTAACCCTCTTTTTGTTTTGTGTTCTTCTTACTGGAGGCTGCTGGATTGAGAGAATTCTACCTGACAAGCTGTGCTTGTGTAATGCAATCTCTTACAGAGAGCAAGCTTTAAGGCATTGAGATAGTATGAGGGGGTCAATAAAGGCACGTTCAGTAACACCTCCTAATGTTAATAGGAGGGATATGTGCTCTCTTGAAGGATGAAAAATAGGAAAACAACCAAGTTCAAATCTATTTTCCTGTCCTGGTTGATAGCATCTGGGAGAAAAAAAAGGCAATATTTTTTTGAAGAGTCAATAGTCTTTCTTAGATAAGTGATAAAGCTAGAGAAAAGGAACAAATGACTTAAAATTCAGGCAGAAAACCCCAGAGGTACACTAAGCATTCAAGCCAAGTTAGAAGCCATGGAGTGTCAGATCATTCTTCATTGACTGCATGAAGTGTTGAGCTCAGTACGGAGTGAATTTTGAGCCTCTACATTTCCTGTAAACTGTTTTGGAGACTTGAAAAAAATAGAGGGGGGAAAAAAGAAGACACAGGAATGTTTTTCGTATTCTTTACCCTAATGCATGACAAAGATGAATGTGTCCTTTCATCTTCCAATACCTTCCTGACAACAGGACTTTAACAACAGGTTTTTGTACTGTAAATCTCCAGGTACTTTGCACTGCTTTCTGATTTCCTGAATAAGGACACTCCTGCAGCTCTCTCTGTTTGTGCTGCATCTACAGAGCCATTCTCAGAGGTACATTAACCTAAATAGATTTATAAATGAGAGGAGTTAAAGAAGGTTTATCAGTTAGTGCAGAGAGCTTGGTAGTATGTGTAGGAAGCTGCCTTCTCTATTCTCTCTTTTCTCCTTGCATGCACTTTTCCAGGGAAAAGGGATGTTCTTTTCCCATTAGGTGCTGAGTTTAACCTTGACCAGACAGTATCATCTTTGTAAAGAAGCATGGTAATCCAAAGTATCATATATGCCCATGAGAATAAAAGTCTCTTACCTCTCTATTCCTGTTTTCCCTCACCAGTTCATTGATGCTGGAAGATATCAGCTACTTTAATAGTAAAATTGAACAGAACTGAATATTCTAAGGGATACAGGCAAGTATCTCAGGAATCTGATATTTCTAGGATTTTAATGTTAATTTTGATCAGCTCGCATTTAGTCCCAGGACAAAAAAAGAAGTAATTTTTAAAAATCATGTGCAAGTTCCCATGCTAAAGTCAAAGAAATTCAGCTATTCATTAATATCTGACTACTGTGAAGTAAGAAAGAGATAATTCCTCAAGCATAAAAGTGATGCAGCTATGCACCAAAAGACAGTATCTTTCTCCTCATGGAGAGATGTTTACATGTTACTGTAATATTTTACTTCTTTCAACCAGTGGCAGATAATATAAAGGAGAGAATGGAGCTCTTTGCAGTGGGTCTGGCAATCACCCATCATCTTTGTATGGTGATAATTGAGAGGGGAAAGAAAACCAGTTAAAATACTTCAAATGGTGTTTTTAGATAAGGCTTGATATTAATGCTACTGCAGGTGTGAGACTTGCGTGTTCAGCCATTTGCTCTATAAAGTCAGCCTCTGGAAAAGGAGGGAGGGAGGTGAGGAGGTGGGAGGTTGAGATGCAGATATGTGATGGAGCGATGAGGTGGAGATGTGAGAGTAGTATTTATATGAATAGTATTTAGGAAAGTTTACATGTGTGTGTATGCAGGCCTGTTTTCTAGATAGTCTCACAGAAACATGTGTATTCCCTTGTGTGGAACTTTCCTGTGATATATCCGAGTAACCCTTAGATAAATTCTAGCTGTTCAGTTTTGCACTAGTAATTAACAAACAAAGAGCTGCAAGAGAAATTCAAACCTCACAAGAGAGTGAGTTTGGAGCATGAGGCTCCCCTGTGGTTTTGTGGGCAATGAAAAGGGAGTTAGTCCTTTAAAAAACTGTGCACAAGGGGAAGCTGTTTCTGCCTATTGCAAATTGAAAAATATTGAGCTCAATTACATGTGTATGAATTAGTCTGTAACACTTAGAAGCACTTTTAATCTTGTTTTAAAACCATTAAGAGGGAATTAATTTAATATACAACTTGGCAGGAGTTAATCCAGTGATTAATTACTCAGTTACATATTGACGTTGTTTTCCTCCTTTGGTTGACTATTTCTTGTCAATTACCAGGGATGGGTAAGTGAGTTTGGACAAAATACAAATGGCTGTCCAGTTCAATTTTATAATTCTCCAAGGAAAAACAGAGTCCTACGAGATTGAGAAAATGTTTTTAAAATGTTGTAATAATACATAGTTGTCACTCTGTGGACACTCTGTACTTCTGATATTTGGACATTGGTTTAAAAATAGTAGTGCTCTAATAGGTTCTTGCCAAAATCAGTCATCAGCTGTACACTTACTCCACTAGTTCCACAGTGGATTGTCATCAGCAAAACTAATTACATATCTTATAAAAACAGTGTTCAGATTAAAGTCTTTTTTTGTTTGTATGAAAATACCCTTTTTAAAAATTCTCTGGTTGAAAAAATATATGATATGTATATATATGATGCATTGGTGATGAAAGCCACTGCAATACAGTTGCGGCCATGTTATCCTGGCTTGTAGAAGTCTGATTATTGATTAAGATCAAACCTAATTCTGACATACATTTGTTTTCTATAGCTGCTTTCATTTGGATGCTATAGAAATCATTATGAAATTGCCATTACTTTGCCCTCCAAAGTAATTCATAGGATTGATATGAGTGTGCATGATTAACTGCATGTGTCTTGGGAAGAAGGCATTCCTACAAAAAGGACTTACTAGACAATATTCAAACTTGTTTTACAAGCTTTATAAGAAGAGCAGTGAAAAGACTTTTCACTTTCTTTATACACACTAGTGAATTGCTCCGCCTGAAATCAGCCTGCTGTACTGGAAAATAAATAATCTTGAAATTCCCTGTTTTTAGCTAAGTGATCCTTCTAGGCTCACCGGTATCTGAACTTCAAGCTTCCTATGCCATGGTTCTGTTCAGCGTCACACTGCAATAACTGCATCGGTTGCTGATCAGTGCGTCAGGCTTTCCAGCATAAGAAAGGAAAGCAAAAGGTGGCCCATGTTGTGAAAGATGCATTTCAACCGCCACCATGAAAGCAATGCTGAACAGCATACATTTGGAAAGATGAAGCAAATGGCTGTGAGGCTGCATTTTGTCTGCCTGTAAGGATCGGTTCCATGCCAGGCAGACCTCTAAATCAAGACAATACCACAAAAATTTCTTTTAAATAAAGGCTGTAACTGAAAGGGTGTTTCATTGCTAGTATTGGCAAGAAAGATTTGTAGCATTCTTATTAGTATCATGAATACCAGCAAAGCACAGACTGTAGGCCCTTGCTCTTGCTGTCTGACCCACAAGCTTCAAGACCCACAAGCTCCTGAGTATGCCCAGTCAGCCTGCGGATCCTTCTGTGGTTTCCTTTGGAATTAACAATGCTGCTGTTAAACAAAGAAAGCTGAAATTCCATTCTCCGGTGTCTTTTCTTTTAGTGAATTACCCTTCAAAATCTTTCTGCTGAATAAGCTAGTTACATGATAAGACTCTCTTTCTATGAATTATTTAATGAAGGTTTTACTTTTTGACTGAGAAGAAGGAAGAGCAAAAGACATGTCATCAGCTAAACAACATGTATTTTAAAAAAAACCTGACAGATCACGTAGTGTCAGTCAAATCAGCTCTCAAACTCCAGCTAGTCAGAGCAAAGATTGACTAGATCCAGCTTTTTTCGACACAGCTGTCTGTAACCAAATTTATATTTGAAGCCAAATTTATATTTAATGATGCATATGAAATCATGCTACCAGAACAACTATAAAATAAAGACTTCACAGTGTATCTCATTTGGCAAACTAGTTAACAGGGTTTGCAACCCTGTCAGTGAAACTACCTTTCACAAGTAATGGAAAACTCTAAACCCTTGTGATTTAGGTGAGTATAAACACACAAAGACATAGAGACAGATGTGCTGTTTGTGCGTGAAGAGCCTGCCAACCTTCCCATTCAGTAGTAGTTTCAGACAGGTATAGCCATGAAAACATCACCATTTCTTAATCACAACTTCACTCCCTGGGTGGAATTCTTAGGTGTTTGCTTTTGGGAGGAATTAGAGGCACCTGCTATGGAAATATAGTAACAAATGCTCAGTTGCTGCTACCATCTCTGAAAGGTAGAGCTTGCTCAGCTGAGCAGTGTCTGTTCTGGTGGGATTACTGCACAAAGAGCAATGGGCAGCGTGCATCAGCCTTACTCTGCATTTCTGCAGAGCTATGGAAGAAGCTGTGGGGAAGTTCCAGGTAAGCATTCCTGGACCCTCTCAGCACTGCAATCTCCTCCCATTCTGCCAAGCACATAGGAGATGCTTTGTTTTGGAATGGTGGGCCCCAGGGTTTCACCTCTTTCCTACGGTGTTGTAAGGACAACCATCCCCTGGAAGAAGAGGAAAGAGGGAAGAGAATACCTTCAGATATTTTACAAGCTCTTATTCACCTTTTGTCTGTATTTCTTTTGCAAGCAAATATATAAGTGAAGCAGGGAAACTGAGGCCCCATTCCTACCTAAAAACTAGGTACAAGAATTATAATTTGTTTTGCTGAATAAGGATATAACATCAGAATTTTATGGACTAGATTAAAAATTTGATCACAAGTCTCCAAAATTAATTTTAAAAAAAGAACTTTTATTGATTCATTATGAAAGTAATTTAAAATTAAGTAATAAACTTATGAATGATTTAAATATGGAGTTATGGTTCTCTGTAAATAGTGAAGAATAGTGGAAGATTTATTTATATGCTTATGCTTTTACAGATCTAAACACTATTACTTTGCTAATTTCTTACATGTTTCTTCTAGTCAGATCACTTCATTCAAAATGTGATTTAAATACTTTTGAAAATACTGATGTGCTGACTTAAGGTAAGCTACGTTATCCTTTTCTCACTCTGAAAATTGACCATCTGAAGCATAATCTATTAGAAAATCTCTATTCGGTTTGTTGACATTTGATACTGTATGTTTGGTGAAGTCTCTGGTTTAACTTTAGTGAAAGTAAAGCATGGATATGTGTGTGACATTCTAACCATGTTGTCTTGAAACACGGAATTACTTAACAGATTTGACTTCAACATGGCTCAAGTAGTTTCTTTTCTTCTCAGAATTAAGGTAATGAATTTTACAAAGAGGATTGTGTAAAAAAGGTAATCACCACATTGCTTTGCACCTAAAGAAACTGTGCTTGTCAGGTGGCAGTGGGTGGCCTTCAAGTAAAACCTCACAGTTGGGAGAAGACATTGTCCCATGAGCTTTGTGTTAAATTAAACTCCAGCTGAGACTTTGGCTTTCAGAATGGTGCTTTGCAAGAAAGAAGAGACTTTTCTCCTTTTAAAGTTTGAATGAAAACTTAAGTTTCTCTGTACACCAGATGTTGTGTGATGACATCGTTCTTGACAGGGAGGCTGGCTTTCTATTGTTAGCAATCATCTTTGTTTCACTTCTACTGTGATTTGTGTGAGTGTGTGTGTGTGTGCATGCTGACAAAATAAGCCAAGTTTAATTTTATTCAAGGTATGGTCTTCATTTCTCCTTCTTTGGAAAAGTAAAGTCAATGTCTCTGGAACTCTACCACTGAGCACTGTAGCTGGACCAACATACAAAGGAGCTGTTGACACTGTGAGAAGAGTGTGCAGCATACACATACATTGGGGAAACTAATCCAATCAAATTTGTACTATCAGAGTAATTTGTAACAGATGATGCGTGTAACTGACTCTACCTTTGTAGAAGAAATCTTCAGATTTTTCTGGAAGAATGTTTAACACTATGTTTTAATTTTCCAGATAGCTAAATAAAAAGGCATCCTCCAAAGATTTTTTCTTTTGGCATTGTCTCCACGAGTATTAAAATATATTTGCAGGCCACATATTGAAAGAATTTGTAGACCAGTTTGGAAAAATATTTCAATAAACTATTAACAGAGCTGCAAATTCCATCTGTGTGAAACTTATAAACTGCCACCCATTGCAACCTAATATAGACATCCTACACAGACATAGTCATTCAGTAGCTTGCACTTGAAGCAGGAAAATAAATTATAGTGGAGCCTATGAGTGCATAGAATGTATAGAAACTGATTAAACAATTACTCATGAGAGTGCACTAAATATGTTCTATACAAAGCAAAGGGAAAGATGTATCTAGTGGGAAAATCGTTAACCTCCACATAAGCTTGAGGAAAGACATTAGATAACAGCAATTTTGATAAACTTCTTTTTAGTATTTCAAAATGTCATGAGCTAAATGAATTGAAATTGCCACAAACATATAGGAAGATGCAATTATTGTCAAATTCCAGTTAATACTACATTTCAGTATTAACTGGAAACTGTATTAGGAGCATAGGTGAGACCACTACCTCTGTTAATTGCTACACATTGCTATTTAAACTGTGCTCTGTAGAGTGATACCAACAGTTTACCCGTAGAGCATATGAGTTCTGGACTAGCTAACTGTATCACCCCAAAGGCATAATCTATCCAAGACTGGATTTGAACATGTATAACAACTAAAGGCAGTTAGCCTAACAGCTAGGTACCTACATTTGCCATGTCAGCATATTCATGGCAAAAAAGAAAAATAAAAAATTAAGGATTTTGTACCCAAAATATGAATCTCAGAATAATAAGAACTGAAAGGAATTTAGATAGCACAAATCTGGGACTGTAAAGTTAGTGATGGCTCCCTGCAATTATCTGTTTGGATAGTGTCCTTCCAAGCTTCTGGCTTTCTTTAACAGATACTAATTTTGCTATGCTTAATCAGGGTGACAGTTACTGCTATCTAGGGGAAATATACCACTGATTTACTGGCTTTCATTTCATGAAGACAGTACAACTGAAGGACCATTGGGAATTGTGCACTATAGTTCCTTGAAAAATATTTAAAATTTACTAGTTGAAACTTACTGCTAGAAAGATCCTTTCCTGACAAGTCTCATTCCAGATTTGTCAGAATAATGACTGGAAATGAAATAGTGAAGGCATTTACTTGCTTTGGTAGCTGAGTTGCAGGGAACAATGAGTCCTAAGTTGTAATGGGAACACGATGAATTCCTAGTTTCAGGTGTAATGCTCTGGTTTCAAAATGAAAAGAACAAATTGAACAACAATATTTTGCTAATGCTTCTTTGGGAAGCAGCCTATATTTTGGCATAATGCTGTGCAGGTTGCATGCAAAGTTTTACGTGACGTGCTTTCCAGCAGGAAAGACCTGGGCAGGGTAAGGAGGATGTCTGCAATGTAGATACTGCCAAGCAAATATGGGAAGAGTTGGTCCTAGCAGGCTGGGAGACCAACACCTGGCAATGGGTGATTCTCTGGGTCATAAGCAGCTACAAAAGCATCAGCTAGGGCAAAAATGATGATACCACTCCTAGGATGAGCATGAGAGGAAACAAGTGGGCCTGAAAGCCAAGCGCTAAGGTGAGACAGTCAGCTAGTCAAAACTGAATGATGAACTAAGGCCTTTAGCTAGGACTGCTTGTGCCTTTTAGATTAAGTTCATTTGAAGTGGAGAAAAATGCATCGTTCGGCGTCTTGTCTTTCAGGCTCAGATATGATGGAGTGGGTGGGGAAGAGATTTGAAATGTCTCAGACTGTGTTCTTTTCTATTTGCAAGATCTTTGCTTTCCAGATATCTTGATCAACAACAGCAGAGTTGTTGCTCATACTATTTATTGAAATTGTTTAGGATCTGCTGCAAATACTCATTCCAATCTGTAACATTCACTGCAGATCCCATCAGTTCTCAGATATTCTCTATTTAGTAATCTGAAAATGCACAAACCCACCACCTGGATGCGTGGAAAGTCCTCAACGCTGTTCTACAAGGTATCCTAGTCTCTAAATTGGAAAGATATCAATCTGATGAATGAACCGTGTGGTGGTTAAGGAATTGACTGTATGGTTGCTCTCGGGGTGTTGTAATCAGTGGCGCTATGTTCAATGGGAGGTCAGTGGTGAGTGGTTTTCCTCAGAGACTGGTCTTGAGCCCAGTGATGTTTAACATATTTGTTGGTCACAGGGATAGTGGAATTGAGTGCATCCTCAGTAAGTCAGTCTGTGCTGCAGTCAGCACAGTGGAAGGAAGGAATGCTATCCACAGAGACCTTCACAGGGTTGAGAGGTACATCATGAAGTTCAGCAAGGCCAACTGCAGCATACTGTACCTGGGTCATAGCTACCACAAGCAGAAATACAGATTTGATGGAGTATGGATAGAGAGCAATCCTGCAGAGAAAGGCTTGACATTTGCCAACAATATGCAAGTGCATCCTGGGCTGCATTACAAGAAATGTTGCCAACAGGTCAAGGGAGGTGATTCTCCACCTGGAGAACCTGGAATAACACACCCAGTTCTGAAGTTCACAATATGAGAAGGACCTGTTGGAGCAGGTCCAGAGGAGGGCCACGAAGATGGTCCAAGAGCCATCTGGGAGCAACATGTTCTAATCCACCACGTCATAACTGGTCAACTACTGACCAGGACCAATCACTGCACGTATACACCAATATGGTGAGCAGTAAAATGGTGTTTATTGCTACATGGCATCTGCTTATATACCTACTCTACTTCATCTACGCCCCTTAGCTAAGCGTCATTCAGAGCAGGGGAGGTCCTGTAGTGTCACATCCCGTATCCTCGTCAAATGCCTACTACAACATCATGTCAACTATTTTCTCTCAAGAAGTTAATATATTTACTTTCTTTGGTAGCTGAGTTGCAGGGAACAATGATTCCTAAGTTGTAATGGGAACACGATGAATTCCTAGTTTCAGGTGTAATGCTCTGGTTTCAGAAACAAATTGAACAACAATATTTTGCTAATGCTTCTTTGGGAAGCAGCCTATAGTTTGGCATAATGATGTGCAGGTTGCATGCAAAGTCTTTGCTATGGAAATACTAAACTTTGTGGTGATTTTCCCTGTTTTTCCTTAGTGTGTTTTCTCCTTTTTCAAATCTTTAAACATGGGAAATTGCTACCAGATAGCTTTGTGTCTTCACTACTAATGTTCTTCCTTTGTGTAAAAGACCCTCATTTATGTATCTGCTAAAGAGAAAGGGTGGATAATCTCATAGAAAGTGGCTGAAGGATAATCTCACAATAAGTTAAGAAGGATTAATATTATCTTGTTAAAATGAAACTACTTTCATATATATAAGGATATGTTCTGTGTAAGGAAAAAACAGATAAAATTAAATCCTATGCAATATGTTTAATTGCTTCATTGTAAATATATTTGGAGGGAAAAAGTATTTAACTACTATGTTTAGCATGTACTGTGAGCTAGAGACATAGGCCAAATTTGCATCTCAGGCTTTTCTTTCATCTCATTTTTATGAGATGTTCTTTTGATGTCATTATACTTTATGCTGTGTTAATGTTCACTGGTAAGGGCTTTAATTTACAGATTACTCCCACAACACAATGGTGACTCCAAAAAAACATGTTCTTGATTATTGAGAAATCGGTAATGTCTAAAGCTGTCTTGTGTTTTCAAAGCAGTATCTTGTATAATCCTGTGGAATGGTTTCCTGCATGCGCACACTGTTGCATGCTAAAATGCTTAGCAAAAAGAACTCCAAATCAACCTGCTTATCATTTGTTCTGGTACATTTTTCAATAATTAAGGGATCAATTAATTAAAAGATCAAAAGCCCTAAATAGGAGGCCAATTATGATTTTCTTTTTAAAACATATTTTTTATGCTTCTATTGATAAACATAAGACAGCTGTTCATATTGAAGCAATCTTTGGCCTTCAAAAGGACAGACACATCTGAAGCCAAAGTTACCTGTTTTTTTTTCTTCTTTATATTTGCTATATATAATTCTTTAATGAACACCAGGCTCCATGCTGTAACAAATTAGGAGCCTGTGTGTATAAGGAACATGCAACTGCTACACATTTAAAGGGAAAGCTCCATATCTTGCCTGATAGGGCAAGATAGCTGAAGAATGTCGAACCAGTAAGGAGGGGAAAAGTGTTTAAAATCCGTTTTGATGTGCAGGGACACATTTCTAATGCTCTTTCTCCTTACCATAAAAGGGTCTTGTTAATACAGCATAACTGATCTATGAATTTTCATATCATCAAGGTCTGTCACCATGCACATCCACACATTGGCCTGCCACTCCCAGCTATGCAGCTGCAAATGTAGAATCATAGTGTAGAAACGTCCTGCTGTCCATGTTGATATCACCCATCTAACCTGTGCCAGACCCTTTTTTTTATAACCTGCAGCAATCTCTCACTTGCCCAGCTCCCACAAACCAAGACAACAAACTATTCGCTCCTTCTGGACAGCCCGCAAAATTTGTTCTCTCCCATTTCATATTCTACCTCCCCAGCCATTTTGGTTTTGAACCTGAAACTACACATCTTAATGCTGGCTGAAGTTTTTGCAGGATTTAAGTGTTACACACCAGGTGGTGTTGGAAGCTTTTGCCTTACTTAATTTTATCCTGAGAAACTGCCACACTAATGAAGAAGCAGCCGCATGGTTATTATTACAGCTAGGACATGGCTGCCTGGAATGAGCTGTCCCTGTCCCAGGCGTCAGTGCCGTTATTTGGACCATTGGTCAATGGCAGGATTTGCACTGTTCCTGGAAGCAGTTTGCACATTCCTGTGCTATAAAATCATGTTCATTGTCTGATGGTTTGCAACTCATAGCTTTTTGTAACGGTTTTGACTTTAGCATTGTTCCAAATCCTCTCTAAGCTATTTATGCAGCTACCAAACCAGTAAAGCCCCACTTTGTTTCATTTATATTCCCTCATGTAATTAGTTTTTCCTTTCAGCAACTTTCTGCTCTATCTGTTTCTCTTTGTTCCTCATACATACACTGTTACAAACACTCAGAAACAGAACTTGGAAATTAGCACTCTGGGGATAAGTAAATCATGTTTTTCTGTTGCACTTCTTTCCATCTGCCCTTAGAAGTTTTTTGCTTTGGAAAGACTGTATTGCAAATGGATTTATTTTTGAAATTCACTTTCTTCATTATACGTGACAGAAACATTAAAATTTAAAATATCATAACTGAAATATTACTCTTTTTTTTTGCAATGATATTGTTTTATTGGGAAAAATGTAAAGGAATACTTGTTTAGGAGGGGCTTTTTCCTTCTGTTTTTTTTTACCAGATGTCATGATCTTGCTTATTCCATTAAGTTATCCACAGATAAATATCTAGATCCATCAAAGCATATGATTGTACAATTACACTTCATTAGGCATTTGGGTTCATTATTGGGTTTGTATAATTTTTAATAGATATATTATGATTATTTTCATGAAAACAACTTTAGTTTTCCTTTCCAATCCATGAGCCCCTTTTTGAGAAGGGAGAGGGAGTAATGGAAATCATCTGTCATTTGGTTTGTGGTTGGCCCAGCCTTAACCCTTAACAAAAATGCAAATATGTTTGACAAGAATATGGGCTGAAACATTTTCACCCAATAGCAAAAAAAATCCCTAGAATTATTTAATATACACCATGGAACTCATAGCCTTGCCTTGAGAAGTGAAAGAATCCAATCATCATTTTCAGAGATGGAAATATATTCTAGCCAACTGAACTCTATCATTAATGAGAAACCTTTTTTCCCCCTAAGTCTGCATAATCAGTCTCTGAATATTTCCTCAATTTTACATGGTTATCGCCCAATCACAAATTCAGCCCTACTTGCAGACATTGTTATATAAATGTTTTTAGTTCTGTCATGGAGATATTTTCCAGAAATATGCCAGCAAAGAAACACCTTTATGTGTGCCTATTTTCGTATATATCTGTCTTAGTTATTTTGCTTAACCATTCTTTGCAAATCTTTTAGAGGTGCAGTATACTGATTAATGTCTTTTACCAAGTGCATTAGGACCTTGCCTTTCTGGCAGACTGTTAGTATTATTAAGAGCTTGTAGACAGGCATTGGTCATGAAAGTATTCCCACACTAAACCAAGTTGCACAAAAGCCTTACTGAAATCCATGAGGACACTAAATCAACATGTGGTTCACAATTCCCTGTGCAACCCAACTGAAAGCATTGCTATCTTTGGGCATCAGTGAAAGCTAAGTAGTTGAAAACATGGGAAAGAAGATGACAACACATTTGATCAGCTGTTACCCTTTAAGCTCATAATTATGAACAATAAGTGAACAAATATAATGTCTCAATTTATATCATCACTGCATCCTGTCTGCTATTCTCCTGTCCTACATTTTCCTCCTGACAGGGTTATTGCTTTTTTTTCTATTACTATTGTCTCTCTGTGCCAAGGCCCCTCTACTGAGTAATGCTGTGTGATATTTTATTCCCCCCTTCCCTGACACCTTCTTTCTCTGCACTAAATTTCTGCTCAAATCCCCCAAATTCTCCTCCTCCCCAGTGGCAGAAGCACCTATCATGGGCTCTGTTATTCTTGTTCCATTAAGACTGGGACAGATCCATCTGTCAACTCAGTTACCCAATATCAAACATCTTGCTGGGTCATCGTGCCCTGATCCTTTCCTTCCCAGTAGCAGCATCCTTAACTATCTTCTCAGACCATGAGCATTGCCTTGTTTTGTTCCTTATTCCTTTTAACCTGCATTCATCCATTTCTCTCCTTTGTATCTCAGGAGCAATTCTAGTCTTTCCTTCTCCAGCCCATTTCCTCTACCTATTCCATAATATCTTGATTTGTCTGTTCTATCTGTTTTTCTGTTCTTTTTTTTTTTTTCTGTTCTATCAAGAGAGTGCCAGGAGTTACTTTGTATTTTAGAATGTACTTATCATGTGTGAAATGGGTGATCGTTGGAGCTACAGATAGTTACAGATGTGCTTCGACCAGAGATTGTGCTAAACAAAGACCAAGGAATGCACTTTCACACCCTTTCAATTTCTTTTTGAATATCTTCAGTCAATAGTTTTCTATCTGCAATTTATTAGAATAGTCACTAAAAATCTGGATGTGGCTGAATATAATGTTCAAAGTTACTTCATGAGTAAAGAAGTAAAGATGGCAGGCATTTTTTTAAATGACTGAAAGCTCATGAAATGTTTCTAGTGGGGCAAAGTACATGGTATAGCCATGCACTTTCAAAATATAATTAAGTTAATTCTTTTCCTTCCTTGGGCTATATGGTCCAACTGAGAAGAAATTAACTGTTCACCACAGAAAAATGATTTCTGAATTTGCAGAACCATATATTGTTTGAGATAAAAGCAATTTTGTCAAAAAATATATTACAAAAAAAACCCAAAACATTACCAAGTGGAGAGATTTCAGGTCCTCTCTTAGAGTATTCCTACATGTTTACAAGTGTTTTGATAATGGCTATAAAAATTTGCTGTGCTCATTTAATCCTCCCATTATGTGTAAAAGAGCAATACTACATGCTTTAAGTTAATTAGAGCATAATTGCCCAAGCAACATACATATGTGCTGGTACTAAAATGAAAACTTTCAACTGGTTGGCTGATTTTAATGCTGCTTTATCATTTACCATCTGTCAAAACCAGGACTAGCAGGCTATCATATTCTTTCCCAATCTCTTGCAGAGATAACACTCACTAGAGAAACACATGGTTTTATCAGGAAGGTTGGAATCATCATCCAGTCTTCCCGTTTTGCACAATGCAGACTACCACATGCAGGGCAGTCAGCACCGTAACAGATGATTTGGTGATGAAATGTCTTCACACTTTTGAAAACTGGATGTGTTCAACAGTTTTCTGTAATTTCCATGCATCTGTGATAAACAGGCAACAGTACCCTGTTCTCTATTCAGAAAGCAAGACTGCTTTTCCTTCAGTATAAGCCATTGCTCACAATCCTGCATGAGCAAGGAGTATTTATTACTTAGGCAAATCGCCTGCCATAAAACTATGTTGAGCTCTCTTGGAGATGGATCTGCCCTTTAGATTAATTCAGGTTCACACAGCTGCACAGCGAATAGAAATATTTCGCAGCTCACTAAATGGGGCAGCTGGTATTTTGATTCATCTCAGAGCAATTTCACTGGGAATCAATAAAGTATGGTGCTTATTTTGAATAAAACAGCACGTTTGATGGGATATCACCATTGTCATTGCGGTCAGCTTCTAGCAGCCTAGAGATGAATGAATGTGTCTCTCAAGTCTTATCTTTTCTCATCTTCATGTCTGCATTGCTGCCTTACTACCCTATCAGTTATTAGCTCAGGATCATTTACAACAAAACAAAGACAGAAAAAAAAAAGAAAAAAACAAAGCAGGAAAAATATAAAAAGAAGGTCTTAAACACTGCTTGTGCGGAAAACAAAGCAATTGAGGTTTCCCTTTTTTCCTAGGGGTAATTACCAAATAGGGATATCAAAAAGCATCAACATGCCAGGAGTGCCTCACTCAGCTAGAATCAGGATTCTATTTTATGTTTTTAAGTCCAGTGGTGGTCATCTCTTTGCTTTAGTTTTAACTTGTCTACTTTGCACTTGCAATTATGACTCTTCTCTCTTCATCATGTTTCAGCCCAGTGGCCTCTGAAATAAGGGTCTAGTCTGTGTCAAAAGCTTTACCTTGCACTTTTATCTGTAGAAATAATTCTTAAGTATTAATTTTCTTTTTCTATTTTCTTTACATCAGTGATATTTCCTATCTTTTATGTGAGATGTTGCTTGCAAGGCTATTGGCAGCATTTCAGATCATCCTTTATTTGTGAAATGCAGTGATAAGTCATTTATTGTTAATGATGGAAAGTGGGACCAAACATCATCTCTCTCAATAAAGCACAATTTGAAGGGCACAGAAGGTCGTATCTCTTGCTGTTCAAGCCCAAAACTACATCTCTTTTTAGAAAAATGATTTTTGCTGCCTTTTTTTCTTTTGCTCCCTCAGATTTAAATGGCTTTTCAGTATGTATTTTTCTCAAGCTTAATTTTAATTTATAATTTACATTAATGCATAGTACAGGTAAATAAGTAACTGCTTCTACACTCATGTAGGTTTTACTCATATGACGTTTTTTTAGCCTGAAAGCCTTAGCATTTGGTCTTAGTTCAAAGTTATTTCCTTCTGTTAAAGCAGAAGTTTGTCTATAGTTAGTACAGAAGAATCTACTCTTAAAAAGTAAGACTATATTTCAGAAGACATGGCTGGAGAGTGAAATGTTTTTCTGAATTAAAAAATAGGAATTCTGAGCTCTTTTTACTTTATTTCTTCTAATGAATGTAATGTCATAAAGTGAATACTTTTATTTTTTGTTTTAAACCACAGCCTTTCAAAACTAGCCTTGATGTTGGTTTCTCTCCTCAGCAAATTTAATGGCTTGTCTCTCAGCAGATCTGTGATGCCTCTGTTTTTTTTGAATACTGTGTCGATCATTCCCATCCCAAATAAGAGAGGATGAAACAGCCAATTTTGACCACTAATGGTATTCCTGAAAGAAATTGTATTGTAGAATCATTAGTGACTGGAAGGGACCTCAAAAGATCATGTAGTCCAATCACCCTGCCACAGCAGGATCACCTAGACCAAGTTGCACAGGAACAGATCCAGAGAAGTCTTGAACGTCTCCCGAGAAGGAGACTCCACAGCCCCCCCGGCAGACTGTTCCAGTGCTCCATTACCCTCACTGTGAAGAAGTTCCTTCTGATATTTATATGGAACCTCCTACATTCCAGCTTGCACCCACTGTCCCTTGTCCTATCACCAGATGACCTTGAGAAGAGCCAGGCTCCATCCTCCTGACACCCATCCCTCACATATTTATGGACATGAATGAAGTCACCTCTCAGCCTCCTCTTCTCCAAGCTAGAGACAGCTCCCTCAGCCTTTCCTTGTAAGGGAGGTGTTGTACTTCCTTTGTCATCTTTGTTGCTCTATGCTGGACACCTTCAAGCAGCTCTGTGTCCTTCCTGAACTGAGGGGCAAACTTAATTTTCCATTCCCAAATGTTGAGGAAGGAAATACGTGTGCATACGCTAGTAATGAACCTTTCGGAAAAACTGTCAAATATTTTACATGGTTTTTCATTAAGTTGTGTATCCTTCCCATTCTGGAGATCTGTGGCTGGGATTTGGGGCATAATGATCCCATTGACTTAGAATAAACTCTTACAGTTAGTCAGGTAGCCAAAAGAATATTTTGTCATAGTGAGTGATGTTCACACTCGTAATTCTATTTTCCAAACAGCGAGATGGATTTTGCTTTCACACTCTAGTGGCAATTGAACACGGGAAGGATGTGGTCTGCAATTTGCTTGTTGTGATCTGGATTGTATTTTCTTTACACCAGCTTAACCTGTTAAGAGTGTGTGAACTTCGTTTTGATAGTGATTTCATATCACTCTGATTTTTGGCAAAAAGTAAACAAAAATACTGTGAAAAATTGTTTTGAATGTACTGAGAGATCTTTAGTAATTTTTACCAAGTGGGAAAAGGCTTTTTCTCTCTCAAAAGCTTTTACAGCAGTTACTTTAACTTGAATGTCAGTATTTCCTATACTCCAAATATTTTTCATCTTCCATATAGCATTTTGAAGACACAGTTAAAATGTGCTTTAAAGAAACAAACTACTGTTACATGAGTAGCTGGCAACAAATACAGTGACACTTTAAAGTTATTTATAGGAGAAAGGGAACACTCATTTAATTTGCTGTTGAAAGAAATTGAAGCTCCTGGGATTTTCCTTTTTTTTCCTGCTATTCTATAGTGGAAGAAAAGGATAAAAACCTTAAATGTACTTGGATGTCCATCTGGCTCTAAAGCTGTGAGCAAGGGATATAACATTCCTGTTACAGTGGTAGGATATTGGCAGCTCAGAAGCTTTTGTGTTAGGCATTGTACTCTTCTGCCTCAGACTGAAGGACGGGCTTTTATTCTCAAAACTTCCAATGTTTCATCTGAATAGATTTCTATGTTTCTACAAATTTGAGAATGGCTACATTCCAAAATTTAAGTTCTCAAAATAATTTCCAAATGCTGCCAATTCTGGGTATGCCTAGAGCGAAACAGTTCTCCTTTTTCCCTAGACATCTGCAAACACCCAGAGCCACTTGCATTTTAAGCAGAAGTCTTAGAAATTAGAGGAGTGGAGGAGCGGGAACGTCCTCAACTATATCAGGTTGCTCAGAGCCTTGTCCAGGCTCACCTTGAATATCTCTAGGGATGGGGGCCTCAACTATCTCCCTGGGCAACCTGTTCCAGTGTTCAACCACCCTTATGATAAAGAACTTCTTCCTAACACCCTATTTAAATCTATCTTTCTCTAATTTGCAACCATTGCCCCAGTCCTACCACTACAGACAGGCTTTTGTAAACAGTCCCTCTCTAGCCTTCTGTTCTCCAGGTTGAACAACCCCACTACCTCAGCCTGTCCTCACAGAAGAGTTGTTCCAGCCCCCTGATCATTTTTGTGGCTCTCTTCTGTACCCACACCATTAGGGCCATGTCCCTCCTGTATTGAGGGCTCCAGAGCTGGATGCAGTACTCCAGGTCATGGAGGAAAACTTAATGCCTTGGCTTTTCCCAATTTGGTGGATGTATGGATTCTCTATTTCCCTCTACTAGGACAGCAACATAATGCTGTGAAACAGGCTAAACATGGCTGCTTCTATACTGTTGTGTTTGTGTCACTGTGGAGAGCAATGCAGGATGCATAAGCTGCAAGAAAGCAGTTGAAGAGGTGACAATCCTAGCCAAAGGAGAAAGGACGGAGAAGCGTACCAAGGGGATGGAAATATCTTGTACACTGATTTCTGTCACTCAGTCTTCATTGAGTTACTACCAACACATACACTTCATCAGAGATTTTGGCCACTTCAGTGAGCTATAGCATCAATAAATGCCACCTGGGAGCATGAATACAGCTAACCCGAACAAAATGCTGGAGCCAAAGGAGATGGCAGTATGGCTGCAAACTACTTCACTGTTGCCCACTACCGCCAGTTCCAATATGAAATGAGTTGAGCCTTGGCAAATGTACTTCATTTGTAATCTTAACTCATTTGACATCCAGACCTTTCATGTTTCTAGTTTTTAGTATGCAAAAACTTTTGCAGGAGATAATACTACTACAGAGAAAGCCATGGTAGAAAGAGTCTGGAAATGTTGCCTGGAAATGAGATATCAGTACTGGAATTGCTGTGGGAGGCAACGGCAATAGAAGCAGATTTCAAGCTTAGAACACAAATCTACCTGCTGTTGTGTTTTAGTGTTAGTATTGACGTGGCTCAAATTGCATTTAACATAGACATTTGATGTGTCTACTTCAGATCACTGTATGTTTAAAGGGATACTTTGGGCTGAATTGTCATATTGCTGTGTGCATATCACTTTCCACACCTGACATTATGTTCCTTGTATCCCAGGCAAGATTTCTCTGCATAATGAATTCAACTCCAGGTTCATAAATAGCCCAAAGACACATTCTTGGTATATGTTGCTGTAATTAAACATGAACACATTTATTGGCCCTTAAAATACAGTAGGATTTCCTTTCTGACAAGACTCCAAGTAATATGTTTTTTTAACCTCTGAACTACAGTTTATCAACCCTAGATTTGTTTCTAAATGTACTTTCCTGGGGGAAAAAAAGGTGATGGTCTCCAGAAACAACATGGGAAAATTATAATAGGCTTTTTCCCGCTGTCCAAAGACTGTATGTATAGGAAATTACTGTCTACTACTGGTAAAAAGAACAAACATATGATTTATGTAACAGTTAACAAAAATTTGCCTTTAAGTGCCAGCACTTCAGAGGGAAAGAGGGATGCTTGCTGAATTGGAAAAAGGGCATTTTTTTCAAGGATGATTTTGGTTATTAGTAGCCACAGAAAGGAAAGCCAAATGACATGTATTATGTGATCATCTGACAAGTAATGGGATATCATAAGTGCTAAATAATTTTTCCTTGTGCCCTGTCACTTTTTTAATTCCTTTCTTACTTTCATGTAATGTAAAGACACTACAGCTTTTTCCCTCTGTCATTTATGATCTTTGAAAATTTAATGGTGGTAATTTTAGTTATACAACATTTAAACACAGGCTAGTAGCCTGGTTGTGTACAGAACCATAGTCAACATGTTTTAAAGAACTTAGCAGTTTTTTCAGACTTCATTACATTTGTTCAGGTCCCAGACTGAACAAAACAGGTCTTCTTCAGAAATGGAAATGCGGTTAAAAAAATAGGGTGAAACAAGTCCCCAGCTTGTTATTTTGTGGGGTGTCAGATGCAGTTTCTTGAAGGCTAAGCTGACGGGTAGTAGGAAAGGCACTAGGGGGTTTTCTGCAGGAATTCCTTTTCTCCAGTCTCCTCCATTAAGCAGACTTTCAAGCACAAGTGGTTATTCTGTGAAAGGCTGTTGTATATTTCTTTTCTCCAGCTAGTTCCTGTTGTTTCTATCATTTTTTAATGGTAGAATACTTTTATTTCATATAACTAAGTTTTTTATTCACTTGTAACCTGTTTCTCTGAAGCTAGCCACAAAGCCAAAACATTGAGAGTGAAGAAACTTAAGAATATAAAAAAAAAATAAATTACTTCTTTGGGATCAAGACATAGAAATAAAAATAGGACTACTGTTGGTGGCTGTGAGTTTCTCCTGAGAGAGAGGTGAGAGAGTGAAAGAAAAATGACAGAAAACTAGAGGAGTGAAAAAAAAAAATGGACCTTGAAGGCCTTCACATCCCATCTTCAAAATGTGCCATCAGTTACTACTCCAAATCTTAAAAAAATCCTCACTGAAAAGATTCCTTTGGCTCCCTCAGCAATCTATTTCTCTACATATGCATGCTTTCTTAGAAATTTCTCGATTTCCCTCACTGAATGTAGAACTTTGTATTTCTTGCTCTATTCATGGTGATCATGAATTTTCCCTCTTCACAGATGCAAGAAATACAGGGAATATTACTGAGCATTTTCCCTAATTCTTGTCTGTGCTACATTAAGCCCAATTTTATTTTTAAAGGCTTTTCTTGAAGGTCTCATTTTCTAGCCTTTCAGTCACTCATGAGAAACCTTTTCACAATATGCTTAAAACTGGCCTGTGTTTTTTCTGACTGCACAGGCCTTCCTTTCTGAAGCTATCAATGTTATAGAAGGATTATTTCACTATTTCACACAATTCATAGCCACATCAGAATAAATATCAGTAGTTTTGTGGGGATTTTGGAGTTAGAAGGATGAGATTTATGTGACTTAGTGAAGATATGTAAATCTGATCTGGTCATCCAATCTAATTTCAGTAAGAGAAATGTTATGAAGAGTTATTTCAGTCACACAAGGGGAAATACCTACATTTGTTTGTACAGGTAACAGACCTAAAAGTGCCTGTTTTTAACTTTTAACTACTACCTAAGCAGCTCAAGGTGCACCTTTCCTAACAGTCAGTAGTAGTAGCACAAATATGGGAAGAACAAGTTAAGTCAGAAGTTCGCTGATTTTCCATGTGTTCTTAAAGAGAAATAGGCAGCTGTTTTAACCTTGAAAAAGATGGCTAACCTTCAGAAACTGCGCAAGCATTCAGTAGGACATATGAGATCACTGTGGGTCGGAACATTACTTTAGGTTATTAAATTCAAAGGAAAAACTAAGAAACAGAGTGAGGTAAAGCAACTAAGATGTATTTTGTCTTACAGCTCTGCTGTCTAGCAAATATGTCACTTGCAATATCTGGTATGTTTACTCTGTTATGTATATGCATTTTTTTTAATACTTATTTAAATTCTTTTAATATTTGACAGTGTTTTTCCAGTAAAGTTAACTCTCCCACTAGGTGTGCTGGCAAAACATCCAGTGACTTAAATAAAAATATTAAATGGAGAATAAAGGAATCAAGAGTGTAAACCAATTGGGTGTTTTCATGGTTGGCCTTTGAGCTTCTATATATAATGCCTATTGTTTCCAAAGGTACTTGTCTTGTCAACCTTGCTGACTTTCATCCTTTTTCACGCCAGCAGTAAGAGCTGTTCTCTTCGGAGAACCATCATCTGTCTTTTCCATGTGTTCCTTGTTTCCCTTCATCCACTAATGTTCTTAAACTTCTTTTCCTAATCCAATCTTTTAACAGATGATAAGAGGGCAGAAAATATGCAAATTATCCTAGTGAAGTGGATACTAAATATCTGAATCAGCAACATAACTTCCCACAACTGCACTAATTAATCTCTTATTTATGACTCATTTTCAACTGTATATTTTTGGTGAGCTGACAGATACAGCTGGCAGTAAATAATATTTCAATAGTCTCTTACAGACTTGGATGTAATTTAAAGCTGTGAGTTACTCAAGATACCACAATGTATAAACAGACAGATAAAAAATATTTTTATTCCATCTTAATTACTTATTTTTACTTTTTTTTTATTTGGCTACATCTGTATTGGAAATTTGAACGTGTAGAATATTGTGCTCATTCATCTTGTACTTAAAAACAACCTGAACTGTTGGACCTTGCTGGAAGATATTTATTAAAGAGAGATATTTGTCAGAAGTATCCTCATTACTCAGCAGTCAATGCCATTCACTATCTTAGGTCAAATTGGATCCCTGGGTTGATGCACAATTAAGTATATTCCCAGTGCATCTGATTAAGTAAGTGTCAAAAGTTAAGAAAAAAGTTATGAATCACCATAGCATAATTTACTCACTAAACTTTCAGCCTTACACAATGTTAGTGAGGGTTTTCCTTCCTGGTCCATGGAAATTGCTCTCAGTGAGGTAATTAAACACCGGGTGTGTGCACGTTAGAAATGTAGCAGAATTGATTAGACAAGTTTTTCCTGACCAAACTGCTATGGATAATACCTACTCCAGAGTCTTGAAACTTATTTTGTAGGGGGTCCTAAAATGTCTTTAGTTAAATTGTCTTTAATTATTGTCTAGTAAAATTATTACAAGAAAACAATCAGTAAAAAGAGTCATCGCTGAAATACTCTCTCTAGTTCTCCCTACTATCCTTGTGTATAAGACTGTGAATCTCAGACATTCAAAGTGAAAGTTTAAAAGAAATCAAATTCTTATTTGAACATTAGCATGATCAAACTGAATTCTGTCACAACAAACTTCCCGTCTCAGCTTGTGGCTATCCCTTGTACCTGAGGGGTAATTATTGTAACAATATGAGGGATTAAAGCAAATCTTTACAAAAATAAGTAAGTAAAAGAGAAACTTTTGCAGCATACATACTGGTGAACTTAAGATGCTCATCAAAGCCTTTCTACAATTCATGAATTCATAATTCATTCTACAATTAGCTGGGCAATGACAAAGTTGTGAAACAAGGTGAAAACTATTATAAAAACCATTTCACAAAACCCATCGGATTTACAGTATCAGCTGCTGTTGTTTTGTACTAATATACATGAAAAAAGGCATTAAAAACAATTGAGCACGTTATAAATGTTGATTTCCTTACTTCACAATCCTTTCCAGTATTTTTGTCTGAAACATGGGAGGAAAAGACTAGAAAGCAGCCGTCATAAGTAAGGTAATTTTATTATCCTGCTGTCCATCAAATGACAAAGTTTTCCAAAGCATTCATATCACTGTGTATTCAAATTATTTAACAAATCTTTGTCTCTTTATAATTTGCCTGTGTGCAGATTATATTTTTTTTCAAATTATGTTTCTTTCTGCTACAGTTTCTTAGGGCTACCTGAATGGACCTCATAGAGAGGTGTGTGCTTGTCTCTTCTCACAGGTGATGGAGTGATAGAATACAAAGGAACAGCCTTAAGCTGCACCAGGGGAGGTTTAGGCTGGACATAAGGAAAAAAGTTTTTCTGAAAGAGCAGTCAGGCAGTGGAACAGGCTGCCCATGGAGGTGGTTGAGAGTCACCATCCCTGGATGCATTTAAAGATCATTTAGATGTGGTGCTTGAAGATATGGTGAACTTGTTAGAGTAAGGTTATTAGTTAGACATGATGACCTCAATGGTCTTTTCCAACCTGAATGATCCTATGTTTCTGTTCTATGTACTGTACCTTTGTCAGAAAAAAACAATAAAATAGTGCTTTAAAAATTGAAAGTATTTAGGTTAAAAAATATTGCCTTTTTTTTTCTGTATACCCAACATCATGGTTAATTTCTACTTTAAAACAAACTTTATTTTCCCATACCATATCCAAATAGCATCTAACCGAGAACTCAACAGTTGTAGATGGAAATAAAACATTTTCAGAGATTTGTCAGTGAATCTCACTGTATCTCAGTTTTCAGCTAAGCAGCTAATGTCTTAACCAGTGGCCAAATCAAAGACATTTGCTATGTTAAGTACTGGATCCAAACACTTAGGCACTCTGTCAAAAACTTTGTTTGCCTGAGGGGAATTTTCATTTATATGAAAACTGGGCAAGCAGAGAGTGTTTAATAACAGAAAGCAAATGGTGAAGTTCTGTTCAAAGAGACTGGCAGGAGACTATTTGTATTTCCTAACAACCACTGACAGTTTATACTTAATAACTTGTTTATGCCTGGAAGAACATGGACTGTAATTCCTCTTGCTATGAATCTGTAAGGAAATAAGTGTTCAAATGGATAACATTTTCCCAAATGTAAAAATTATGCATTTATTCCTCTTTAGATGCAGACCAGTTTGTAACAAGTCCACTCAAACCAAAGAAACTCATTTTATATGATAGATTATATGTAACCTCTGACAATATTTATATGTCCACAGGGAAAACTACATTCCTAAAAGAAAGACCAAAACCCAAACATAAGGTTTGGACCCATGGTTATAAACATGGTGGAAGAAATAAGTTTCTTTAGATATAAGAATTATAGAAATATCAGTTCAAAGTAAACTATGTCCACAACCCATGAAAGGGAAAGCCAAGCAAGCAAACCAGAGTTATAAGAGGTTTGCAGATTGGATGGATCTTCAGCAAGGCATCCCTGAGATGAACCTGTTGCCCCAGAAATGTGAGCAGATGGAGGAACAAAATGCGAGAGAGGAAACATTAGGTTCTCAGAGTTCACAGAATTGCTCAGGTTGGAAAGGACCTTCAAGATCTAATCCAACCTAAACCTAACCCAACTAAACTGTCTGTAACAACCCACTGCTAAACCATGTCCCCAGGTATCGCATCCAAATGATTTTTAAACATATTCAGAGAGGGTGACTAAACCACCTCCCTGGGCAGCCTGTTCCAGTGCTTAACAACCCTTACTGTATAGAAACTTTTCTTGATATCCAACTTAAACCCTCCATGGTGATACCAGAGGTCATTTTCCCTTGTCCTGTTACCAGTGAGAAGAGATCAAACCTGCTCTCACTACAACATCCTTTCAGGTATTTGTAGAGAGCAATAACGTCTCCCTCAGTCCCCTTCTCCCCAACTAAACAGCCCCAGCCCCTCAGTAGCTCCTTATTGGGTGTGCTTTCCAAATGCTTCACCAACCTTGTTGCCCTTCTTTGGACCTGCTCCAGAACTTCTATGTCCTTTCTCTATTAAGGTGACCAAAACTGAACAAAATACTCAAGGTGGGACTGCAGATGACACCAAGTTTGTGAGGGTGTATTGATCTACTGGAGGGTAGTGAGCCTCTACAGAGAGACCTGGACAGGTTGGATTAATGGGCTGAGGCCAATTGTATGAGTTTCAATAAGGCCAAGTGTTGGGTCCTGCATTTTGATCACAACAATCCCAGCCAACGCTGTAGGCTTGGGGATGAGTGGCTGGATAGCTGCCTGGCAGAAAAGGGCCTTGATGTATTGATTAACAGTCAGCTGACTGTGAGCCAGCAGTGTGCCCAGGTGGCCAGGAAGGCCAATGGCATCCTGTCTTGTATCAGAAATTGTGTGACCAGCAGGACTAGGGAGGTGGTCCTGCCTCTGCGCTTGGCTTGATGTTATTTTATCCTCAGTGGTATCATTTCTATTCCTTTTTGAGGCTATAAGACGAGTTTGGAGATGAAAAACACACTGATGGCATTTGATTAATTCCCTTTCTAATGTTTCACAAATAGTTAAACTGTCCACCACCACCTGGTCTGTTGACTTCAAAGCTCAATCTTTCTGTATCTTGAGTAAGTGCTTGTTGTAGTTTGAAAATTGTCCAAACTTCCAAAGTGTTTGATTTTGTGCTTTATGCCAAAAGAGCAATTTATTGTTCTGCTAGAGAAAGCTCTTCCCTAAGACCCCTGGGTCAGTTTCTTGACCCTACAGGCCAGAATCTATAAAAGGGAGTGGACTTCCTGTCAGAGAAGGCAGTGACAGAACTTGGCTGGATTGAGCCTCTTTCTGCAGCCCCCCACCTCACGGTGGGGCAAGCAAGGGCTGTGAGGCAGCTGCCTTACTGGAGCGGTGAAACCACAGTCCCCCTGGTGGGGATTAAGGTCTGGCTGTAAAGTAATTTGTTGCGGTTTCCCTAGGGCAGGGCCAACTCTGGCTCAGCAGCTGCATCTCTGCTGTTGCAGGGATGCCAGCCACAGCTCCCCTTCCCTGAAGGTGGAATGCAGAAGGCACAAAGCCTTTGGACTGTAGCTGCCTGCATCCAAAACAGTNACTGTAGCTGCCTGCATCCAAAGCAGTGACAGTAGGCCACAGAGAAGCCACTGCTCATACACACTGTTCCTGCAGCCTGATCGTCCTTGAAGATGCTAGAAGATGGTGAGCTCTTAACCCTTTTCCTCCCTCAGAGCTGTAACCAATTGGGAGATGGCAAAAAAGAGAAAGAAGAAAGAGAGGAAAGGGCCTTGAAGCAGGTCTGTTTGCCACCACAGGTGTTGCCCCACGTGACCAGCGCCAAGTTGTTTCTGTCCCTACCTGGGCTGACAGAAGATGCTGTCTGCTCTGCCACTGAGACTGGGAGAAACTTCTGATCTGAGAGAGATCATAAAGTACCAATCTCCTAAACCTTTGACAAAGAGAAATAGACAGGGATTGTGTTCCTGCATCTGAGATGCTGTTGCAGCCTGAAGGTGAAACATTCCAAAGATTAGATGAGTTCATCCCCTGAGATGTACAGGGGAAGCTGGCATCTGCAAGAGGACCGGAAAAGAAACTTATCCACAGGCATCATGATGTGGATGGAGGGGATGGGTGAATTCCCTCTCTGGTTAGAGTGTTAGTTTATATTCTCCTTTTTTAGGGCTCTTATCTGAAATCTGAAATGCTGTTGCAGCCTGAAGGTGAAACATTCCAAAGATTAGATGAGTTCATCCCCTGAGATGTACAGGGGAAGCTGGCATCTGCAAGAGGACCGGAAAAGAAACTTATCCACAGGCATCATGATGTGGATGGAGGGGATGGGTGAATTCCCTCTCTGGTTAGAGTGTTAGTTTATATTCTCCTTTTTTAGGGCTCTTATCTGAAACCGAAACCCGATGTGTTAGCTGTCTCCCATTTCTGTAAGTGTGTGTAAAAGCATTGTGGTGCAGTTTCTGTTTTACTTTTTTTGGTTTTTACTTATTTGGGGATTTTTTTCCTTTTCTTATTGGCAGTGGATTCAATAAATTCTTCTTAGCAAAGTTGCTTCATTGCCTGTTGAATTCTCAGCGAGAGCTGATTGGTGTGCTTGGATTGCAGACACCAACCCAGAACCAGCCTAGACCTTCATTTTAACCTGGGACACCCTTCTAAACAACAATGTCCTTGGTGTAGCACTATGAGATGACATGATTCAAAGGTTTTATGCATCTACCTTTGTCAACTTTTCTTTATTCTCATACCTTTTACATATTTTCCTGTTTTATTTCTATGCTTTTCTTGTTCTTTTTCTGACTTGTATGAAGTCAAACATTAGTACCCTTCTCATATTACTCTGAGTCTGGTTAGGCAGATATTCTTGCAGTAGGTAAGAATAAAGAGTGAGAAAAAGGGCCCCAGACTGCCTATGACTTTTAAATTGGTTGGAAATAATACTAAAGATGTGCAGTCTTCAAAATAGAGCTGTAGTCCCCCATAATTACAATGAACACTGTCAAGAAGGTCCATGATTTTCCAACTAAGCTGACCAGTCATTTTACAACAATTTCATTAATTTATGCCTTTCCATTCATGCTTCTCTTTCTAATGTTGTCATTTTTTATTCACTGTTTCCTACAGCGTGACTGAATTTGTCATTTTGGTAGAGGTAAAAACTGGATTGCTCTTAGTGATACATACTCTCTGTTCCCTTTACTATAGCTGGAATTCTACAATAGGCAGTAAGATCAATGGCTTAAGGAGACCTGTTATTTTCCTGCAAGATCATTCTCATGTCACAGGTTCACAAGTTTGTTGTTTGGGAAGAACCTCAGGGATGATATGTCCTCACAAAACTGAGAAGATACCACCAAGATGAGATTTCAAAGCATCCTTCTCTTCAGAGATTTCTAAATGTAGAAATGTATTTCAAAACTCTCAGACTGTTTTAAACCTACCCACTAAACAATCCTTATGTTTACCCAAGGAATTTTACAATCAATTGAGATAGTGTTTGGTTAATGACCAGTGATGCTTTCCCTTGTACCGTGGGCATGGAAGATTAATATCAGCACCTGCTTTTTTGACATTTCTGGCCAAGCATCAAGACAGATATTCAGTGATAGTACATTGTTCCTTGATGCTGGGTGCTCATGCCCATCTGTGAGGATGGCATTGTTCCCATTTGTGAATTCAGATTATCTTTGTCTACCACCAGTGATGGGTTTAATCGAGCAGCCTATATTTGAGTGAAAATGCTGCTGGTTCTCCATTACCCTCCCATGTTCCAGAATGAAGCTGTGGTGCTACTTCATCCCTACAGTCACATCTTGATATTTATGTGAGCCTAAACAACAGAATGGAAAGAATCAGTCGCTACTTGCAATGAGTACTAACTGTCAAAAAGATATACTGGGGTTGCAGCAGATGATGGAGAATTTCATTATAAAAATCTACACAAAGAAAGTATTTTTAAAAGTTCCATGTGTGCTGATCCAGAAGATGGACTGGATCAGGAAACACATTAAACCATGAAGGGGAATTTTGACTGTACTCAAGAACAACACCTATAAGCAGCTAAATTGTAGTTAGATACTCCTGATCAACTGGCAGCTATGTAAGAGATTCCTTTTTTTCCGCAGAGTAAAAAATGGGGCAACGCTGTTGTCCAGAGACCTCTCCATTCAGTTGCATACAAGACATAACTGGCTATATTGCATCAGGAGAGAGAAACGGAGGGCACTGGCATCTGGACTTTTAAAGACAATAAAGGATATTACAGAGTGATTGTGGCTCTAGTTCAGTGTACCTCCCCTGCAGTCTTAAATTTGGCTTGCTGTGTGCAGGATCTGGGTACCCTGAGTGTATTTCAATGGCAGTAGTGAAATATAAAACCAGTAAACTCCTTCTCTAAAGTATACTCCTTATCTCTGACCCAAAGCAAGGTACTTTCACCAAAATAGGATATTTTTAAGTCATTTTCTTTTTATCCTCCACCATTCAGAATTATGAAATTGAGATCCTTGCTCTCCAGCTGCTTGGATTAAGATATACTGAAATTTATAAAGACATCTTTAAAAGGCTTAATTTCCTTAAAGTGCTTTTAGTGACACACACATTTCAGCTGCAGAAAAAAGATGCCTTTCATAAGAACAGGTTCCCCATTTTAGTTTCTGTGCCTCCCTACAAAGCAACATATATTTATCTGTCTTGCTTTCATTTTTTCTCCATTTCATGGAGGCTTCATGTAGTCTAACTGCAATTTTTATTTGATGTTAAGGTGATTCCAGAAATTTCCTTACTGAAGTCGGTTTTTTTAATTATTTCTTCCTTCAGAAAACATAGTTTTCAAAATCCCTTTTTTCCAGTACTGTGAAAGTTCTTTTTTTTAATACTTATTTTGTCAGATATAATTTAAATATTATTCATGCTGTGCTCTGATTTCAATGCATTATTTAAATCTGCTGACTTACATATTTTATGATTAATTTGGGGGGATAAAATGTTATTACCATTAAGTATGATTCTTGAATAATACAGCTGTTGCATATTCATGGCAGTACTCTGCATTGCAGGACTGTAGAGCTTTTTCATGGAAACGTATCCCATACAAATCAGATGACCACTTCCAAATGCAAATGCTTGCTGCTGATCCTATCACAAACATTTCCAGCTACTGCCAATATCTCTGTGAAATCCCTGGCTGCTAAAGAAAAGGATTCTGTGGATGCCTTTGAAGCAGAGGAAAAGGACTCAGAAAACACAGAAAGGAGTTGGCACCAAGGAACTCCAAGGGGTCTACACTTCAAAAATAAAAGCATTTCCACAACCAGTTTACTCCTGCAATGATTTGAAGTTTTCCCATCCACAAATTTGTCGCAAAAAAAAGGAGAGAGGGCAAGCTGAAAATTAACTGCTGTATCCCTGGGTCAAATACATTGTTCCTCAATCAGTGAGATATCAGGGAAGAGCTAAATCTTGGCATTTGCAGAATGCAACTGGTTCTAAGAGTAAGAGTAATAGTATCAAGGCTATGACTTTACACCTTCCTTAAACTAATGACATTTCTTCTTTCCTTATGTTACAGGGGCAGGCTGCTACAGGTTTTACCATTGACATAGTTACAGGTTTGGGTCATTTTATGCTTGCATTTTTAATAACTATTTTGTTGTCTGTGGTGATTACTCCCAAAACAATAATTGGCAGATCTCTTTGAAACAAGAAAATAAAGGCAAGAGGAAGAAATAATGTAAAGAACTCTTTTAGGCCTAAAACACAAATTCTGTTTAACTGACAGGAGGTGTCTCCAAAGCCAGTAGTGGGATAAGAGAATATACTTTGTGCATTACAGTACTGCCTCAAATGACCTTTATCCTCACCTGGGGAGGCAAATTATTTAAATACTATGTTAAGAGCATTAATAATGTTTTCATTCCCTCTCAAAAACTTTTCATATAATAACCAAAGTTGCATTTCTTACAGGGTTCTCTCTTCACAGCATGTTTCACCTAATGATTATATTTTGCTTTAGAGCAAAATTAAATTTTCTAGAGTGATTACTAGATGAAATGCATACTATATATTTTTATTTCAGATGACTTGTAGTTTGATGACAATCAGGAATATTGATATTTCTCTTACAGCTAACAGTAAGGAACTAAAGGGAAATTCAGCAGTCAGTGAGAAGATACAGAGTTTTAGACAACTGGCTCATGTCCAATCAAGAATGGTTTTTAATTCAGATCATGATTATCCAGAGGACTCTAGCTTGTGATGAAGCAACTGTCTGGTTCAGAGATTAACTGCAGAAGGAAGAAAGTAGTAAATGCAACTGATTTTTGAGAATGACTTACCTTCCTATGTCCAGGAGTGGGCAGTAGAACATCAGTTTGAAAGAGCAGTTCAACTATTTAGAGCAGAATTAGTATAATTGATTACAAGATATATAATGGGGAACTCACTAGTTGAAAGCTAAGCATATCCTCCAAGGATATTTCAGTTTTGCAGCTGGAGCCATGCTAGCACTAAGGCACTTTGGTAAAGCTGTAGAGGAACTTAGTGTATAAAGAGGACTTAACATTCCATCTCTGTCATTTTCAAGCACTAAACTCATAACACAAATGCTGGAAGTAAAGGGATAGTAGTGTATAGAGGAGGATTATCTAATGGAAAGAAACCCATCCCATAGTGTGCGAACCTAAATTATGACTGATGTATCCTGGTGCTGCAAAAGCACAATGCAAGAAAGCTATGTAGCATAAAATTGTTTTTAACATCTGTCAGAAGCAAATCGAGCTGATTACATTCTGTTTTGGTTTTCTATAAACTCATAAGTTAGTTTCTGAAAAGCAATTTTAAAGATGTAATCACATTTCTTTGAAAGTGTGAGACAAAGTTCCTTGATAATGTAATATAGGAATAAATTGCTTTGAATGAATTAAGAGGCCTAGAATGAATGGTTGGGAGCACATAAAAATTCTGTGCTTGTACCAAGAAATGGCATGAAATAAACCAATGGTGAGAGGGAAATGGGGCCACAGAGACTAAAAAAAAATTAAATAGTTAACCTCAGTGAAGAAATTGCCAGCAGCATATATGAAGGTACTTTGGAAAACAGGGCAGTCTGTATTTCTCTTGTAGAAGGAGAATGATGGCAAGGAAAAGGCAGAACAGTGACAGATTAAAGCTCTCCTCACCTCCAGAGCCACATTTCATGTACTGGGCTGCAAAAGAACCAAAAGATAAATAGAAGTGTCATGGAAAAATCATGGTAATACTGGTTTCCAGCAAGCATCTCTACAGTGGGAAAATGACAGTTTATCAAATCCAATTTGAACAAAACAATGTCAGTGAGAAGGAATGATATGGATGTTTCAGGATTTAGTATGTTTTTACATAGTCAAGTTTACATTTAAAACAAGCAGGAACCCAGAGATCGAGCATACAAATGGCATGTGGAAGACATTGTCCAATTCTTACCTGTTCTGTCGCAAACTAAATGAGGCCCAGGTTATTTATACACATAAATATACACAGGTGAACAAGATCTTGACTCAGAAGTCTCCATGGGCTTATTGGAAAATACTAAATCCTTATATGGTTACTCAATTACCTGGTACCCCATCTCTGTGTATCATATTCTACATCTTTCCACTTTGCCAAATATTTCTCTATTTTGAGGCAAATTCCTTTGTCAAAACCTTTGAAAATGACACTGGTGTAAAAGATAACCTTCAGGAAATACCACATCCAAACATCTGACTTTAAATGTGAGCTGGAAAATCTTAACAATGTTGATGTCAAAATTTCTTTTGAGAAGTCAGAGAATAGCTTTTTTCTAAAGGGGAAGCCAAGCAAGCAATGCTGCTTTTTTATGGTGGGACACTAACATGCATGTACTAACAAGAGCATGTTCTGGCTATGTAAGAAACCACAGACTTGAGGATGAGAGAAAGAAATCTCCCCTGGATTAGTGTCTCTTTGAACCCAACCTCCCTTTTCTCTGCTCAGAAGCAAAAAGGACAAGTGCCATTGTCATACTTGGAGTTAGAAAATAATGAATTCTCTTCAGAAATTGTACTTACCAGCTCAGTGTCTTCTAAGTAACTGCAGTCTTTAAAATTGGCATCATATTTTGGCAGACAGTGGCTACTTCTACAAATGATACCACTGGATGACTAGAGTTGCTACAGAGAATTGGGATGCGGAAAGACTCTTGCTTATACTTGTGTGTAATGAGACCAAACTCATTGTGTACTATGTTGAGGGGCAGTGAGAGGCTGCACCTGTGGGAAGAAACAGACAGGACAGGTGACCTTATATTGACCAACAAGGTATTCCATCCCATATATGTCATATTTGGTATGTGGCTGATAGGTCACAAGGGTCAGCTTCTATTCTTTAATGGCCAGTGCTGAGGAAGACTCTCTGTATTATGCCTTTGGTACCAATCCATACACTCCTAAATACAGTTTCCATCCGGTGCTAAATCCAGTATGAAACTTCCCCAGCATCTCCTCACAAGATCAGCAATGATAGTGACTTAATTGCCATGGAGGAGTTGGCTTCATTATTAGTATTCCATTAGTATTTGTATATATTTCATTTCACTGTTATTCTATTTATTAAAGCAAGCTTAGTTTTCTTGTCCATCCTAGAAGTCTCTCTCCCTTATTCCTTTTACCTTCCCCTTTTGAGGATAGGGAAGGGCTAAAACAGAGCATCTGTTATTCATCTACTGGGCAGCCCAGTTTTAACCCATGGCAAAAGTTCACGCTATGCTAACAGAGCTCATTTTTACTGCCAATGATGTCAACACACAGGCAGAAAAATCATCAGAACACTCAGTTTCTGCCTGCTACAGTAAATGGAAGTTGTAAGAGGATTACAGACTGGATGGAACATCAACTAAATATTGCAGAGCTGAACCTGTCACCCAGGAAATGTGAGCAGATGGAGGAAGCAAATGCAGGAGAGGAAATATTATTAGGTGCATACTATGTTGCTCTCAGTGGCAACATTTCTGTTCGTCCATGAGGCTCAGAAGATGAGTTTGAAGATGAAAAACACACTAGTGGCATTTGATTAATTCCGTTTCTACTGTTTCACAAGTAGTTACGCTATGCACCACCACCTGGTCTGCTGACCTGAAAGGTCAGTCCTTCTATATTTTAAGTAAGTGCTTATTCATTGCCTCCTAAACAACAAGGTCCTCTGTGTAATACATTGTGATGAAATGATTCTAAAGTTCTCAAGCTTTCCCTACTTGCTGCTTCCTATTCCTTTTCTTCTACAAAAGTGTGAGGTGAAATTAAATCCATGCTATTGATTCACTTTTTCCCTGACTTACAGTGGGTGATACCCTGTGTATTGTGCAGCAAGAATATCTGGAAAGTGAATGGTGCTGACTGTTGTGGGCTTGAAGGCAGACTTGCATCTGTGCCATATTAAGGCTGCATTCTGAAATAATAGCTTGCATGCTCTGATGCACCTGGAGCACACAACTCATTGGATCATAATCAGCTGTGAGTATGAAGCCTGACATATTTTGGTACCCATGCTGAAACATGGGACACAGAAGCATGATTGTATTTCTCAGTGAGAGAACTCAGTTGAATCAGCCAGTATATTATGTTGGATTAGCCTGGATATTAACTTACAGACAGACAAAAGTGGGACAAGGATATTCAGTGACTGAAAGGCTGAGAAGCCTGTAACTTTGTCCAATATTTCAACCTCATTTAGCATACTATTATTTATTCCTAGAAACTTTATCCCTTTTAATTTCTTGCTACACAGCAAATCAGTGACAGAGTTGGCATAAGTGGAAGGGATTTCCTGGCAGTCATGCTTAAGTTCATAGACTCTGAAATCTCATTTTTCCATAATCTATTTATTTTAATTTTCAGCTATAAATCATAGGATTCTTACCCAAAAAACCCTGTTAGTGTTTCCATTCAAAATGGTGTCATCTCCCTTAAAACATTCAATTTGGCTTTTGTTCTGCTTAAGATAGATGGAGCCAGTTTAAAAAGATGTTGTTAAATGTATAATTATAGTGCTGTTTTATAATTGATGGGTCTTACTTGATGTAATATTTGAAGTACTTCCATAACCAACATGCATTAGGGGGCATCTGGAACTTGGCTGTTCAGAGAACAACACTCTTGTGTTTCTTTAAGTCCTTTGAATGAAGGAAGCAAACCCATCAAAAATCAATAAAGCTATTCAACCTAGGCAAAGGGTCACCAGATACAAGGCAATCTCCAATCAAAGTTGCTTCAGCCAGCTCCCTATGGGCCTTTCCTAGTTTCACAAAACTCTTCTACTCTTTTCTTTCTGTGGTGCTGGCAACAGCATGTCTTCTTCAGTACTTCAACATTCCATTTTGTTTTCTTCTTTTTTCTTGTTAAGAAATAAGTCAAAGACAAATGTGAAGAGGATTCTTTAGAAACAGGAACCTTGCATCTTTAGCAGACCAAGTTAAACCAGTTAAAACCAACAATGAATTCTAACCTTCAGCAAAGTGAATGCTTTGCCCCCCAACTCTATCAATCAGCAATGCAAAACCATGTGCGTGTGTCTCCTATCTCAGTCTGAATTTTGTAGCCATTCAGACACAAAACATGAATTCCTTCACCAAAAGAATGAATGGGTACTTCTCTCGATAATTTATTTCTTGGTACAGCACCTTAAATGCATGTGCTTTCACTTAAACCTCACTTTGTCTCTACAAATAATATTACTCCTGTCCATAATCCACTTTTGCTTTTTTCTCCCTGTCTCCCAAATCTGGATTTTATTGAATCTTCAGACTCAGGTTTTTACACTAAAATCTCATATAAAGGAAGTCTGCACTCTCTTTTTCAATATGCATTTGTAATTTAAGAGAAAGGTGGTTAAGAAAAGGCAGATAGAATATTTTGATTAAGTTTGTTCTGAATTATCTGAACTCAAACAGAGATTTCTTCACACCTGTTCTGCAAACTCTCCATTCACATACAAGGCAGTACAGCAGGAAGTGAAACTAATCTCCAGTCATTGCACTTTTTATCTACAGTACTTCCACATTTGTGCTGCTTCCAGTAACTCCAAATGATGGATGAATCAACTTAAGAAGACAGATTTTGTAGAAAAATACAAGGTATAACAGATCCTTCACAGATGCTTCTTAATTATTACTCCTTCCTTTCTTTTTTCCTTTACAAAAAAAAAATAATTTAAATTAAGCAGATTCGTTAAATGCAGCACAGTGTTGCCATGTGAGCCCTGAACACTTTGTTCAAGAGCTAGGAGGCCAGCCAACTGCTTTAGTTCCTTAAAGAATAACAGATGTGTCCTTTGAAGTCTCATGCTAATGGAATTTAGGTTGTGGTAAGGAGTTTAAAAATACTCTGCAGGATCTTTTGACTCTGTTTTTTTGTTAACTTATTTCAGGGTCCTTTTTCACATCTCTCAGAAATGCTGCAAGAAATGTCCAGTGAACTGAAGGCACTACTATTTTACTTTCACTGACTGAAAACAAAGAGTTAAAGGTAAAATTCTATGGATTTCAGTTTCTTTCTACAAGGCTAACTCTAACTGCCATATGTACAATATATTGGACATATATATACTGTATGTACAGTAAAAATAACCCTAAAACTGTAACCTTTGTTCCTTTACTACTAGCATGTGCCTGATATCTCTAGTTTCAAATATTAACCCTAAAAATAGTGAAGTTAAAGATTAGGTGTAACCACCCTTAAGCAGATGTCAATTAATTTAAAATGGCAAATGAGGTGAAGTAAGAGATCCTTTGCATTGCACTTCACATATGTTTTGAAGGTCCTAGGATCACAAGGTTAAACTGTAGGAACTGGGAGAGGAAGCTACAGGGATTTTTCTCCAACAGGAATGCAGTGAGAGTGCAAGAGAAAGCACTCTTCTGATATCAAAACTCATACTTCGGTTTTCTGCACTCCAACTCTGTGCAGTCTAAAGTCAACAATGATTATTGTAATCTGATCATTCCTTTGCTCTCTTGCCTCTCTGAGGTGGAAAGCATTGCAGAGAAACCTCTTGAAAAGAGTAGCAATGTCAGTTGCTGTGCTGGGTGCTCTGGTTGCTCACTTTCACCAACTTCATTGTGAGTGGTGGGAGGCAAAAAGACCATGGGAAGGGAGCATGAAAGAGAAGGGGCAAAGGCACTGGCTGTGCATGGAAGCATGAGTTTTCTGCATGGCAAACATTGCAAAGTGATGTCCTCTCTTTCTCTTTTCTCCATTTTTTCAACCTTGTTTCTGTTATTTCCTCCTCATCATCAATTATATTTTCTGCACAGATTCCCTGTTGTCCTGCACACCAGTCCTCTCTTTTTCTGTTTGTACTTTTCATCTTATTTGAGTGACTTTTGGCTTCTGTGGATCTCAGTTCTGGGATTTCACAGGCTTTTTCCTCGTTCCTCTTCCTATGCTATTAGAAGACTGCCTAAGGAAAGAAGCAGCTACCTTATATCTTATTCTCTCCACAAAACTGATGGGTAAACATCAGCTTAATCTTCCCTCCCCTCCCCCAAATGTTTATTCACCTTTGGAGAGAAAAGGACTAGAAAAAACTATCTTTATCTGAACAGCTACTAAGGAAGGAGATGGTCAAGGGTTGGCTTCTTCTACAATGCCAGGTGGTATTCTTGGCAGAACATGTAATTGATGAGGCTACATTGTCCCTTTGCTTAAGGTAGGACAAAGAAGTGGTGCAATGGGTTGGCTGTCAAGACAGGATAACCTGCAAGGGCTGAAGAAATTCTGTCATCTTCAGCTGATAACAACTCATGGTGAGGGTTTTGGGGAAGAGACATTTCTGATGGTTTACAAAGAAAAAGAAAAGTAAAGAAGAGCTTTTAGTGAAATGATCTTTACATGTAAATGATGCTACATGCATCAGGCTGAGAAATATGAAATATTTGAAATATTTCTCTGTTTCATTTCTTTAATCTTAGTGCTGCATCCTTTCCTTCACTGAAACATTCATGGTCCCTTTTCTACTCAGTGACACTCTCACTTCACATTCCTTTTCAATTTTGCTCTGTTTCCTACATAATTTTTTCTCTATAGTTGTTTATTTTTGGTTCCATACCCCACCCTTCACCCAGCCATAGCCATTTTAATTTTTTCCCTCTTAACAATTTTTTCTCTTCTTCAGAAGCCTTTCCTCTATCTTCACTTTATTCAGGCTCTGCTCCAGCAATTTGCCTTTATACCTATTATTTCCATATTTTCTATTTATTTTGGTTTTTTTTCTGACCTTTTTAGTAGAAGAAGGTGATCTTTCCTTGACTTTTGATAGCCAGAAGCATAAATTACACTCTTTTCCAATGATTTCGAATTCTGTTGCCCCAGTAACATAATCCTTAATTCACAATGGGCATCACATCATAATGGATAGCCACTCTTGCACATTATTATCACAACAGAAAAGCAGTAGTACTCTGTAAATATCATCTTGACTACACAGCTTCCTTTCCTTTCAAATCACCTGTAGCAGAGAGTTTGTCTGCAGTACTTAACTTCCTTTCTTTTATTCAGAATGATGAGTGAAAGCAGTGGAATGTCATAATTTATACAGAATAGTGCATCAGAATATTCATGTAGTCATTATTTTATTCCTGAACAAGAACTTCACTCTGATCAGGAATATAAAAGCAGTGAAATCCAGGAACTGCTGCAACTAGGACAAGAATTTTGTCACTTATTCTGAGGTCCAGGATGCTGTCTGAAATCAATGTTCCATAGTTCCTTTTTATTTAAAGTTCTGTTTTCTCTGTTTTTTAGGACATTGACTGGTAATGTCTAAGCAGATATTTTTTAATCTGCCTTTGCAATTTATTTTCACAGTTCTCCAGTATGTGTACATCAGAGGCAGTGGGTATCACAGAGCAGGGAGAAGTTCTACAAAACAGGTATTATGGCCACATTAAGCTGGTGAAGCTGTGTACCACTGTTTCAGAAAATGACCGTAACATATTAGCAAAAAAGGATTAGGATTTTCAAGATACGTCATCTTTTGCTGTAAGTGCTTTACATATAAGTTTCTCTAAGCCGAGCTTGGCTTCCTTAGTAGCACAAGAAAGGGAAGCAAGATCAGAAACCCTTGATAGAGACATTTTACTCTCTGAAGCACAGTATTGCAGATCATGGGTGTTTCTGAAATTGTGTTAGTAGTCTAAAGGCTGTTTTCTGTTTGAAAAAGAGACAAAGAGATGTATAAAATATTAAAGTCAAGGAAGATTGACTTGGTTTATTGAACAGTTCTTGTTGATAAGTGTACCCTAGAGATCTAACACAAGGTTTCCCAGCTGCTAGTTTATTTTTCTCTGCACAGATAACTTTCCAAGAAAAATTCCTAACTACTATGGAGATGCCAATGTTTGGTACAGCTTTAGGTGAAAAGTGCTGTTATGTGCACATAATTCTAAAGTGGGAACTAAAAATAATCAAGCATCTCCCTATAGTCAATATTTGTAAGCCCTTTGAGACAGTTTAGTTTTGTATGCATCATTAGTAAGCTATATGATTTAATTGAAACCTCTCCTTATTCTTTAACTTTCTGAAACCCTTTTTTATTCTGTCCCTTCTCTATTTTCAAAGCTATAAGGTGGGAAAAAGCCACTGCCCGTATTTATTTGTAGGTAATTCCCATGAATAAACTGTCTTCTACCCCACACTTTTGAAGGCTTGGCTGTTCCCTGTTCTGAACCAGCAAAGTTTTGCTGCCCCCAGCAGAGCTGTGGCTCCTTCTACTTCTGTGTGTGCCACAACCTTAGATCTTTGAGAAAGCAAAGTACAGAAGTCAAAAGAGATAATGATGAGCCCAGCACTGCTTATTGTTGCTAATGAGCTGCTTATTTGATCTGTAAGTTTGCTACTAGGGGTTACAGATGTGCTGCTTTCCCAGACTGTGTGTGGAGAGGACACATCAACACTTGCATAGTTTACTGAAGAGGCATCTGTGAGGCACTTCTGCTGCTGCTGCTGAGCTGCACAGGTAAACAAACCAAAGAAGAGGCAAAAGATGCTGTAGTCTCTTCTTCCTCTTTACCGCTTCCCCCTCACCAGCCTTTGCTGTCATCTTGTGTGGGACTGAACCAGCTGGTGCTGGAGAAGCAGGCACATCTCATTATATTAGTCAAGCATTAGCATCATTGTAAAGGGTCCACTGCAAAATGAAGGTCATTCTGATGAGTATGACATCAATCTGATATTATTAGCTGGCAATATTGCCTGTTTCTTCTGAGTTGCATCATAAATGACAGCAGCAATACTCCATGGCAAAATAACTACTTAAAGGACTTTGTTGTATGACACTAGAATCAATAACAAGGGTCAAATACTCTAAGGAGGGGAGAGGTGTAAAGTGGGAGAGATCTCAGGAATCCTCTTGTTTTAACTGGACATACAGAAATTGACAATAAAGGCCTGAATCTATATTTCTCCAGCCTGCCCACCAGAACTTGCTTGCCTTGGTACCTGAAAACCTAAAAGGAACAGCTGTTTGGAACTGGGTTTGGTATAAGAAGAGAAGCATCTGCTTTTTCTGCTAACACACTGCAAAGTTCTCACCAATGCTTGGTTTCCAAATCTAGTAGAATGGAAATGATCTAGATGTTAAAATAACCACTCTTGATCACTCTCTGAAGCTATTTATAGTTTTCTATTTAAATACTATTTATTAATAGCGTTCAATACTAGCATAAAGATCCCACTGTGTTCCCCAGTCCATAGGTAGCAGGCATCTCATGTCAGCTATTTTATAAGCAGTATAATTAGTAAGGCAAACTGTACAACTTCCAGTTTGATTCATTTGCTGATGCTTATTCTGATTCATTTACAATTATGTCAGTAATTGGCATAACTGTTCAGATGGGTTTGGAAAACCTCCATAAGTGGATATCCTAATTATAGATTTATCCCAGTGGCAGATACTCACATTGTGTAATAACCACCTTCACCATATATCAGGGAGAGCTATGTGATTCCTAAGGCAAGAGATTACTGGAGGGCTGGGGTTTACTAGATTATTACAGAATATTCTATGGAAAGGATAAAGAAACTCACAGGAAGCATGACTGCCTGTCTTATGGTCCTCTTTCAGATTCTAGGGACTTAGAAAAGCAAAATCTCTGCCAACTACGATGCAAACTGGAAGAGGCATTTCATTTTGTCATGTGCCCATTTCAAATATACATGAGAGAAAACCAGTTCCGGGGTAACTTAGACCACAGACAAAGGGCACTCTTCAGACTCATGTCAAATAAGTGAGGAGGTAAGAATCTATCAGGACTGGAAACGCCTCCATAGAAGTGCCCCCAAAAGCAGGAAGATTCAATTTTCAGCTCCTCAGAACCAGTGTGTCATTTCCATTTTTGTTGATACTTGCATTATCCATGGACAATATGACTTAGGAGATAGGAGCCTATCTCAGCCTGCCTCTCCATGTGCCAGGTAACACTAGCTCCACACATCTGCTGTCACAGCTGCAGCACTGGCTGCACTGGCTGCTCTGATATGCAGCCTAGGCCATACACCTGCAGGATTTACAGTGAAGGCAAAAACATGGAGGTACACTGAAGAAAGAGAAGACGTTGAGTACTACAGGACTCAGGTTGCATCTGATGTAATGGTTAGGAATATTAAACCTGTGGGCAACTATAGAGTCTCTTTTCGTAGGGGCTAGGTCAGTGTCACCATGCTAAATACATGATGACTTTTAGATGTCCTTAATTCACTTATGATTATGAGGCAATCATAACTTTTACTGAAAATTGAACTGTTTATGAAGAAAGAACTAAAATGGGATTTTTTCTTTGTATTTCGGAAGATAAGGAAAATAAAATCTTTACATTTATTTGTTCTTTAAATTACATCGACTACCTGTTCTGTTACAGATTGGTTTTGGTACAAGAAGCATAGAGCTGCAGAGTTTAAAATAGGCTGAAGGCAGTGTCCATCACTAGGCTATTAGACAGAACAATCCTCACAAGTTAAAAGCAAAGTTACGTGTACTGGCTGAAATCCAAAGCAGCTCTGCAAGGGCAGGGGCTAGATTTGCACTTCTGTGTCATCTCTGTACAGAAGATATCTGATATCTATGCATAAGAAAATCACAAATGCATGATAATGCTCTTCACATAGTTTTCTTCAGCTTATTGTGCTATATCAACTGTTCTGACAATTCTGTACTTAATGGCATGTATTTGAGCATTTCCTTATTAAAGCTGGGTATTTTTTTCCTACATTGTATTTACTTCCTTTTGCTCTTTTATATAATGAATTAACTTTGTAAATTAACCTTGCCTTCTTCAGAAAGCATGTTTTTACTTTAATGAGGCAGAAGGAAAACATCATTAATTTACATAATACAGTGAACTAAAAAACTAAAAGGTGCTATTTGACTTGTAACTGAAAGTCAATAGAAAACTTGAAAACTTGCTGTAACTTTAATTTCATCCACCTCAAAGACTAAGTAAAACTCTTCCATTATGTAGCTGAAGCTATTTCTGTCTGTTGATTTTTTTTCCTCAACTTTTTTCTTCAGATTGAAACAGTTGAGTTTATCCAAGCACATATAAATGACTCTCAATTCTGACATATTTTGCCATCTTATGGCTGTCCCTATCCCATAATTGCATGCACAATATAAATTGCATATAGTGTCAGTAATATGACAGTGACTCCAAGGACTTTAGAGGAATGCAAATATGTTGTAGAAGAACCCACAAAGAGCCATGGCAAAATTTCTATTTGATTTTAACTGGAACATAATTTAAGTCCTAGCTACAAAAGCATATCTGGTTAACTCTTTTTTACATGCTGACGTTCATCACTTGGATTTGTCAGTAACATCACACTTTCTCAGAAAGAAACCATCAGAAAGAAAAAGTCCTTTATCTTCAAGGAGCTCAAGTTTGAGTACAGGAAGTTCCACCTCAACATGAGGAAGTACCTCTTTACTGTAAGGGTTATAAAGTGCTGGAGCAGGCTTCCCATAGAAATTGTGAAGTCTCCTACTGTGGAGACTTTCAAGACCTACCCAGATGCATTTCTGAGCCATCTGTCCCAGATTTGGTCCTTCTCTGTCCAGTGGGTTTGGACTTAATGACACTTGGAGGTCCTTTCCAACCCCTACTATTCTGTGATTCTGTGATTCAAGTTGCTAGATTTTTGCAAAAATTCACAGCCACTTGATCTATATGTTCTGTTCTGTGACTTGGTCTGGGTGTCCTTCTGTGGCAGGGGGATTGGACTAGATGATCTTTCAAGGTCCCTTCCGATCCCTGATGATTCTATGATTCCATGATTCATTACAGAGAATGAAATTTCAAAGACTGTTAAGATTGCAATAGTTGATCAAGGAAATTAAACACAAATTTTTCAAGACTCTATCTCAAACCATAGAACAGGTAAAGAAAAGGGTTAATACTAAAACCAAAAAGTCTGCCACTGACATGGGTCTTATCTACACTGCAATTTATAATACTCCTGGGCTTTCAATTTCTAGTCTCTATCTTCAGAGAGATAGGGGTTAGCTGCAATTTGTTTGTGTCTTTCTTTGGAAGGTTTATTTCAGCTGCTGCTGAAAAGCCCATTGAAGCATAAATTGTATCCTTTTAGTTGGAACCAAACAGCATTGTCCTCATTGATTTATCTTCTGTTTGTTTCCTCCAGAACTCTCCTCTCTGAAGAGGAGACTCGCATTTAGGGTATCACAAAAGTAAATTGATGTGCACATTAACAGAAATACATTTAATTGTCTTACTCCCTTGTCCAGGATCCATCTAAATGTCCACAGAAGTTTGTATTAGGGATCCAGCAACAGGTGCCATTTTACCCCACTTTCATAATTACATTGTCACAGTGCATCTTTTTTCTCATAAAGGAGGTAGGGTTCAACTCTCATGTGACTAATCAATGCTGTACACAGTTTTTCAACTTAGAAATGAGTCCTGTCTAATGTAATTTATTAGCAATATCTTTGCATACCACCAAAGTTTAGAAAGTAGTGTGTAATGCACTGTTATCAGTGAAAACTGTTTACGTAATATAAAACCAGCTAGAGAGAGCACTCATCATCACAAAAATGGCAAGCAGAGAAAACATGATGTTCTTATAAGAAGATTGAACAAAGCAGTTGTTTGTTACATACACTTTTCTCTGCCCCAAAGAGATTGTTTGTTTTTAATAGAATCATACACTTCTACTTTTACTTTACTATTGTTTTAATATATTGAGCTATACTTCATCCTATGTGGATGCCATGTTCCCAACAAAGCCTCTCAATCACTCCCTCTTCTCAGTTGAGCAAGGAAGAAGAAATACAATGGGTCATGGGTCACATAAGGGGCAGGAATACATCACTCACCAGTTACCATCATGAACGTATCAGACTCAGCTTAGGAAAAGTAAATTTAATTTCTTACAAATCAAATCACTGCAAGGTAATGAAAAGTAAAAACTAAATCTTAAAACACTTTATTCTCACCAATTCCTTCTTCCCTGGCTCAACTTCAAACCTGATTTCTCTACTGCCTACCACTCCAGTGCCTCAGGGAGATGAGGAATGGAGGTTGCAGTCAGGTCATCATATGTTGTGTCCTTCCTTCTCAAAAGGACGATCACTCACAATCATCCTTCCCATGGGAGAATTTAATGATCTTCTCTCACCCGAGTCCTTCCCATGGGCTACCATTCTTCAAGAACTGCACCAGTATGAGTCCCTTCTATGAGATGCAGTCCTTCAGGAACAGAAGCTCCAAAGTGGATCCCCCGTGGAGTCAAAAGTCCTGCTAGCAAACCTGCTCCAGACTGGGCTTCTCTGTCTACATGTTCTGTCAGGAACCTGCTTCAGTGCAGGCTTCCCCCAGAGTCGCAGACTCCTTCTAGTCGCATCTACCTGCTCCAGAATGGAGCACTCCATGGGCTGCAGGGAACAGCTGGCCTCACCACAGTCTTCACTACAGGCTGCAAGAGAATCTTTGAGTTGTTTCTCTCACTTTTTCTTGTTCACCAGTCTGGCTGCCATTGTGCAGCAAGTTTTACATATATTATCACAGAAGTTCTGCCACCATCACTAATGGACTCATCCTCGGCTAGCAGTGTGTCCATCTCGGACCAGGCTGACATTTACTCTGTTGGAAAAAAGGGAAGTTTCTGTCAGCTTCTGACAAACACCACTCCTGCAGACCCCTTAATACCTGAAACTTGGCACACCAATCCAGTACGACCTGTTATGGAATGTCAGCTATTATAGCTACAAATCTTTCACATTCTAAGGAGTTTCATCCTGACTTGATATTTTTTTTTCTGAAAATTGGCTCCCCCCATTTCTCTCATTCTTATGTATGTATTGATTCTGAATTTGCAATGCAAAATAGCCTCTTTAGGGGTTTTACACGTGAGACTTAGCAATGTACCTCTTTCTTCTGGTGAATACTTAATTCATCAGGAGAAGTTTTTGTTCCAAAAATGTTTTATAGTCAAGAAAATAAGTGCATTTTACTTCATAGTCTTATGTCTTCTGCTGCATGGCTCTTTTGTGTTTTTCTTCTGAAATTGCAGTACAGTTCTGAAATAAAATTTGAAAAGTCTGTAGAAGTAAACTTGCACTCAGTTCAAAAATCTTGGCTTCTGTAGGAAATCATGTGGAACTGTAGCAGAACCAAAGCTGGGAAAGCTGATAGATGCAGTACAATACCCTGGCAACGCTGCATAAACGCTTCATAGCTTTTGGCAAGAAGAACTTGCTTTGTGGATAATTAATGGAAATATATTTAGCATCTCTGTTAAAGTAAACTGTTTGTTTTGCTGTTCCATTCTCTATAGCTGGCATATTATAGTACTTGCAATAGGAAAAACACTGAATCAGCAGAAGGGAAGCCATTGTCGCCCTGTACTCGGCACTGGTGTGGCCACACCTCGTGTATTGTGTTCAGTTTTGGACAGCTCAATACAAGAAAGACATTGAGTTGCAGCGTTTGGTCCAAAGAAAATCAGCAAGGTTGGTGAGGGGACTAGAGAACCAACCTTGTGAGGAGCAGCTGACGGAGCTGCAGCTATTTAACCTGAAGAAGGTTGAGGAGAGACTTACTGAATTCTCCAACTACCTGAAATGTGGTTGTAGAGATATGTGTGTTGATCTCTTCTTACTGGTAACAAGTGATAGAACAAGGGGAAATGGCCTCAAGTTTTTCCAGGGAAAGTTAGAGTAGACATTAGAAAAAACTTCTATATTGAGAGGGTCATCAGGCATTGGACTGGGTTGCCCAAGGAGGTGGTTGAATAGCCATCCCTGGACATACTGAAAAACCATGTAGATATGGAGTTTAGGGACATGGTTTAGCAATGGGCTTGGTACAGTTAGGTTAATGGTGGGACTCAATGACCTTAAAGGTCTTTCCCTACCTAAACCATTCTGTGGAGGCAAGACAAAAGCTAGAAGAGACTAATGTTAGGACTCCTTTGTTAAGGCGGTATGCTTCTGTGGTTCTGATTTCCTTAGAATAACATTATATAATGCTTTGGATCTTATTTCTTCCCAGATATAGTTACCAAAGAGTAAGTGCCAAAAGAACAGAAGTTATTAAAACAGTTGCAGCTTTGTCCAGGACTCCACAGCTCTGTGTTTGCACCTATCCTGATCAAGATAGAGTGCTTAAGGATAACTTAGACAAAGTTACAAATCCCAAGTAATCTGCTATGCATTTTTTCTTCATAATTGAAAACAAATACCTATATTTGCGTCCATTTAAATCATACTCTTTACATTGATATTGTGTTTGGTTTAGCCAAAATGGAGTTGGTTCTCCACATGACATGTTTCATAGTGGTGTGCTTTGTAGTGGTAACTAGGTGTTGGTAGCACAACAGTGTTTTGGCTACGGCTTAAACAGCACCAAGGTTGTGCTTGGAGTGGTTTTTTTTTCTTTTCCAAGATTGTCCCCTTCAGCAGGCTGAGGAGTGGTCCAGGAAACTACCCCAAACTGACCAAATGTGTATTCCACACCATATGACCAGATATAAAAGTGAGGGGAAAGAGGGAAGAGGGGGTGCAATTCTCTGGTGGTGTTTGTCCTCTGGAGCAACTGGAGCATATTGGAGCCATGATTCCCAGAAAAATGGCTAAACATCCCCTGCTGATGCAGTTATGCAATAATCTTTACAGTTTGTTATTGCCTCCAAGCCTTTGCTTTCACTTTGTTAAGCTGTTTTCAGTCTTGACCTGCTAGCCCCTTGTTATATTTTCCTCTCCTCTGTCCATCTAAGGGAAAGTGATACAGTGGGCTAGGTCAGTACCTGGCCTTCTGCCACAGTGAATAGCTCTTCTTTTGCTCTCCAGAAAAGAAATTTAAATGAACAGAGAAAGAATTTCTGGTGAGGAAGGCCAAAGGGAGTACTGATAAGGCTTTTCTTCAATGAGAACAATTCATACTGGAATGTGACAGTTTGTCAAACCTTACTCTTTTCACACGCATGTGTCATTTTAAAACAACCCTCTCTGCAAATTCTGTGTAGCTGCAGGGCAAAAGATGAGGACTAGTAGAAAAAATATTTTCAGAAACGTACGTACAGGAAAATGTTAAGAAAATGTCCTGAAGGTGTTGAAGAATTATATGCAAATCCCCAACTATTGTGTTGATGAGGAGTAGCTAATCCTTCTCAGTTCTTCCTTCTGAAGATGCTGTTCATTATTTATTGCTCACAATAAAGCTGTAACCTGTGGACTAGTGCACTCAGTGGGGAAGAGAAGTCCTGAGTCAGTTAGAAGTGGAAACTGATACATAATCTCCTATGGACCAGGTGACTATTTTATCTGCAATGTCATGGTAGGTTATCTCTTTGTTTTCTTTTCTGTCTGGCTTTTCTTGATGAAGAATTTGAAAATATCTTGTTAAGCCTGGAGAAAAGTAAATTGACTGGAGACTTTATTGATGTCTACAGCTACCTTAAAGGAGTTTGCAGTAAGGAAAGGGTTGCTCTCTTTCTCTAAGTAACAAGAAAAAGAACAACAGAAAATGGTTTCAGGTTGCACCAGGGAAGGTTTTGGTCATTCCAACAGGTTATCCAGGGAAGTGGTGGAGTAACAATCTATGGAATTATTTAAAGACATGTAAATGTATTGCTTAGGTACTACACAGTAAAAAAGTGACCTGACAGAGCTGGATTAACAACCTGAACTGGATAATCCTACAGGCATCTTCCAACAAAACCAGCTGTGATTCTGCTATGGAGTCTCCATCCTTGGAGATATTCCAAAGTCTTATAGACCTGATTCTGGACAGCTGTATCTGAGTGACTCTACTTGAGCAGGGAGGATTAAGCAGATATGACTTTCAGAGATCTATTGCAACCTCTACCATTCTGTGATTCTTGGGCTACTATTTCTGCGAGCTTTCTTCGCCATATTGTCTTTGAGAATTCTGGGATAGAAATGAAAATATTTAGCTGAAATATTTAAGCTGCACTTCTCAAACAGTACCCATATCCAATACAATGCATAACCAAACATTACAACAGACCAAATGTAACTTAATTTCAATAATTAACTGTTATGGGTTCGTTGTGACCTACTGTGGGATAGGTATTTGAGTAAGAAAAAGCTAACCTGAAAACTAGATCTATTCTGCATTTCAGTAGTTCCAGTGGTAACTGTTGAAGTTACTTTTACATGTAGTGTAAATTTTTAATTTTTAATTGACTAAAATTAGTTTTGGGTTTTTTTAAGTTCTGAAAGGTCCCTTTGCTTAGTGGTCCTGAAAGTACTGTATGTACTATACCATGTGTAGTCATGCAGACACCCTATGATCTTCTTTTAATATCTTTGAAAAACTTTCAAGACATTATTCCAAGACATCAAAGCAGCTTTGTTTAAATGTAAATATCTTTTATTTTAATGACATTTCTTTTCAGAAAGATACCAGACTGTTTATTCCTTGAATGTTTGTTTAACAGTTTCTCTTTCACTCATTTAAATGTGTCCCACCACTCACCAGGAAAATATTTAATTAGTCTGGAATGCACTCAGCCCAGTAACTGTGATCTGGAAAAGAAGCAGATCCTGCCAATACAGAGCCTGTGTGCCGTGCAGCCATAATGGGGCACAGAAAACCAATTTCCTTTATGTGCTGAATCAAGACATAATGTTATGTAGATGGTACTCGGGTAACTGAGTTGGGTTTATTATATTTTACTCATTACAGACCTAAAGCAGTTTTCTCTCTTATATGCATATGGATTATGTAAATTTTTATATGCATAGGCACACCAGCATCTTGTGGTCAAAGAAATGAAATTTGGCAACTGGTTGTAGGAAATTATTAAATATTAGTTAAATCTTTGCAACATACATCTTTGCAACATACTCACATCTGTGAGTTTTTTTATGAAGTGTTAATACTTACTTTGAGTAATTACTCTCTATATGATTGTTTGCTTTTCATACACCCACAGAAATTTAAAATATTTGAAATTCAACATACCTATTTAATTCTGTCTCTGGAACACCTGCTCTGTCTAATCTACCTTTTACTCTGCATACTCACTGAGTTGACTGAGTGACTGGATTCACCCAATGATCATGATATTCCAGTGCTTGAGGTAACCAAGACTTTTTCTTGGTGGCACTGTAAAACCAGTTTGGCAAAATATTCTATACCTTCTTCAGGTCTTCATTATAATAGGTACATAACTATCAGGTGTATATTAAAGACTATATAGAAAATTTGGAAGTGGCATGTATTTTGAATATTTTGATTCGTGAATACAATAGAATAAACAGGAGCTCTTCTGTTCTTAGTGGATAATACTGAAATACTGAGACCCAGTAAAAATTGCTTCAGCTGAGACTGAGAAGTGATAAACATAATGACAGCATCTTTGGGGTCACCTGGACAACATGTTGATGCATTCATTTATTCCTGTGCTCAATGGGTAAAAGTAGTCACCAAGGTTTGCCTGATACAGGAAAGAGCACGACTTGGGAATTTTGAGGTGCCCAGTAAGTTTTGTAGTTGTATTTTCAGAGCCGGTATCACTAGATGGCATAATTACAAGGGCTTTCATGGGGTGTTTGGGGGGGAGCAGCAGGCAAACTCTTTCCCTGTTTTGTTGATGGTAGTGGGTGGTAAATGACTGAAATGGCAAGGGAACTGTTTTTCTAATGCTAGATAATACTACAGGATCATTTATGGAGGTAGAGTTACCACCTGAAAACAGAGGCTGCCAGCAGCTGGGCTCCTGGAACTCAATCTAGTCTGTGACTTGGTAATGCCTACCTCTGTTCCAAGAGGGTAGCAAATAGTATGGAAAAATGTATGACACAATGTAATGATTTATGCAGGGAAAGTGCTACTCATTTTCCCTCTAAACTGAAGCTAATTTCTTTGCCTAGAAATCAGGTGATACTTACCAGAGGGATCAAAGTCTTTTAGTACATGATTATCATGTAAAGGAGATGATTATGTGATTAATTGCATAGCTATATGAGATACCAATCCCCTGTAGTCCATCAAAAAAATCTCATCTTGGCTATTCAAATAGCTGGTCTAAAATACTCCTCTTGATAGAATTGTTTTTCTTCATAATTGAATTTTTTGTCTGTCCCCCTTCCATAGAAACTTTATTTTCTTTTATAAAATCTTGTCTTGGAGTAAGCCAGCATTCAATGACACTTACTTTTGTGATTTCTTAAATTAGAAAAATGTCCTTTTTAAAACCTGGCTGTGGGTTTTTAGGATGAGACACTTGGCTTTAACCTTTAACCCTGAGAAAAGCTCTTGGAAGTGGCACATTTAGTTTGATAAAGCAGTTTTACATCTTTTCCTGAGGTATTACCATTTTCCTCTGGACTCTGAACATATCTGTAACACATTTTCAGATGGTGTAAAGACTAGCTATCTCTAGCAATATCTTTTAGACTTCCCTAATTTGTTTTTAATTACTCTGAAATAAATCTACTGGTATAGAATGGTACAAAAGCATTTTTGTTAGGAAATTTGGATGCCCGCATTCTCACTAGAGTGAAGCCAGGTATGAGTTTACTTTCCTGATGAGACATGATCAAAACCTTTCTGTACTTACCACAGTGCAGCATAGAAGTAGTAAAATCAACTAGATTTATACATTTTCTTTGAAGGATTGTTAAACAGGTTTTATTACATTTCCTGGTGTCAGAATTAAAGATTTCTTGGAGGTCTGTACTTTAGTCATCACTCAGAAAGCTCATTTGTCCATCTGGGGCTATTGCTCTGACAAGCCAAAGCAAAATCTGCTTTAGAAAAATATTATTAAAAGTTATCTACAATCCATTTCTACATAAATCTAAAACTCCACATCACCTGAGAAACGATAAAAGTAGTAATGCCTGTCCTATGGGGTGCAGAAAATTATGAACTCTGTAATTTCTGTGATGTTTTGCATTGTATTGTGTACCTGCTGAGCTAGGAGATTTTCTCCTTAGGCAGATCAGGGAAATAAAAAAACCCAAGAAACAAATGGAAAGGCCAAACCCAGCTGAAATCCCTGCCAGTGCACTTGAGGTGTTTGCTGAAAAGAGCAGGCAACGATCAGGCTAAGCTGGCAAGAATCTGTCACCCTGTATAAGATTGCTGTTTTCCCCTGTGTTTGGCAGAATTCCAGTGTCTGTTAATTCAGATCTATGTGAGGATTTGTGTGCAGCTTTGGAGAAATGGCATTACCTTACACTTGCATCTTCCTCCATAAGAAGAAATTTTTTCTCAAATCCCTAGTCATATAGGAATGACAAAGTTCATGACTTGTAAGATTTCTTGAGGATTCATTCAACATGTCTTCATCTGACCCTCCAAGTATTCACCTTTAATTAATGATCGGCAAAATTCAGTTGCTTTATATGTTACAGCTATTTTTGAGTGGCCACAGCAATGAAAGCTAATCAGAGTGGTCACTTCTGTTTTTTCATTCTTGTTACAATTCTTCAGTCACATATCCTTCTTTTATTCCATTTCATTCACATTTGGTGTTGGCATGATTTGAACATGTCAACCTTTCTTGAGAAAGGTCTCATTTCCTTCATTCTTGAAAAGAGAAGACCCAGAAGTTTAACCCCAGGATGACACCTGAGGTATTAAGGGCTCTCCCATCATAATTCCAAGAAGCGCTGCTTTTTATACCACAATTCTTTCAGCATATGCAGGCATAAACTTCTCCACTTGGTTGGGGCAAGGTGAAGTACCACCTACTAGTAAGGTGGGAAAGGGAAATATAGTCCATCTCCAGGCCTTTCTGTCTTCTGAATTGTCTCAGAAACTAGACTTTTCTTAGATTTCGTGGCTGTATCAACAGCTAACTGATAATGTTTGCCATTCTTTTTTTCATAGAATTGCAATGAATAAACTATCTGTTGGTTATTTAAGTTCATCTGATTTTCAGTGTCCCTGAACACCACCAAGCATTGGAATATTCCTAAGCCTGAGCAGATTCATGAAACAAGATGAATCAGGCATGGCTTAGAGGCATTCTCAGGAGCCCAACACAGGACATGATTCTCTGCAAAGTCAGATGGATTATCAAATCAAAGAATGATTATGCCTATGTAATGTTAAACTGCACCTGTACTGGTTAATGTTTCAAATCTGGGGCTTTCTGACCCAGTGGTATTGAATTATTGCATTCCCAAAAGATTCCACTATGGATCAGACTGGGCACAACTGCACTGCATAGTACCATCTTTATTATTGTGTGCAGTTTCTCATTTCAAACATACTGACCTAATGACACAGCTCTGTCACAGCCCAGATGGAGTCTAGACCATGCTATTGAGAAAAGCATTTGTGCCTTGGAGGTTTCTTAGCCAACCAGGTTAGTGATGGATGGTTAGGTTGGTTAAGAGAGAGCCAAATGTGGTGTGGTATGTGCTGGGTCCCTCACTTCAAGAAAGATATTCAGGTACTGGAGTGGGTCCAGAAGAGACCAACAGGCTGGAGAAGGGACTAGAGAGGAAGTCTTATGAAGAGAGGCTGAGGGAGCTGTTTAGCCTGGAAAACAGGAGAATCGGGGGGACCTTATCACACTCCATAACTACCTGAAGGGAAGTTATAGACAACTGGGCAACTAGTGATAGGCTGAGAGGGCATGGCCTGAAGCTGTGCCAGGGGAGGTTTAGGTTAGATGTTAGGAAGCCCTTCCTCACAGAAAGGGTGGTTATACATTGGAATGGACTGCCCAGGGAGGTGGTGGAATCTCCATCCCTGGAGGTGTTTAAGAACGTGGCACTTGGTTCCATGGTCTAGCTTATTGCGGTAACATCAGGCTGGGCTTGATGATCTCAAAGGTCTTTTCCAGCCTCAATGATTCTGCAGTTCTGTGATTCCGTAGTATGGTCTGGTCTGCAGTGAGCTTCTTCCAAGAACTGCGCCTAAGATTTGTGAAATGATGTTTATATTGTGTGAATAGTCAGGCTGCAGAAATTAAGTGGGATCTCACACCTGCCTGCAAACAAGCAGGAGGTAGTTCTTGGGAAAGTGGATCTTCCTTTATTGAAACTCTTCCCTTTTTGTATTAAATATTCATCAGACTCAGGTCATTAATAAGATGAGTTCACAGGTCCACCTTGACTTCTGTAAACACTAGTATATTAAACTGTTTATTTGTTTGGCTCTTCCATCTCCTCTTTCTTTTTGTTTTTTATCAACACAGTAATTAATGTTTATAAAGCCCAGGCATTTTAGAAATCTAGTTTTGAGTCTTTAATAACTATCTGACTGTGTCTCACTGGATGTGTTCTGTGAGCATACCAAGTGTTTATAACAGTGGTTTCAATAAACTGCAACATTTCAAAGTCACAAAACAGAAAAAAAACCAAACTGAAATATTATCTCTACCTAGAAAACTTATCTTGCTGATGCCCTTAGCCCATTGCAGCTATGAAAACAATAGCACAGAAACTGATAACATGTGCAACTACCCAATTTCATGGAGCTAGTCACTTTTGCTAACAGAGAACTGTTATTTCCCAAGGCCCTAGATCTAATTTCTTCTACCAGGCTTGCTTGTGCTTGCCCATTTTTCTAACTTGGTGCAGAGTTACTAAGCAAACTGAGAAAATCACATATACAGCATTAATTGCAGTGAGGCAGATGTAAGAATTTTTAGGTTATATTCTTCTGGAAGGCAGTGAGGTACTGACCAGCAAACTCACTCACAGGTTCATTCTGTGAGTAAATCCTATGTACTGGTTAATTCCCTCCGTATGTGATTCTTAGAGCTTTTACTTAATGAATAATTGTCTCTCACTCTGATATTAATGAATCAAATTAAACAAATCACAGAACACTGTAGAGTGCAACATGCATACTACTTGTTAGATTAAGCTCTTCTGGTCATCTTTATCTTTTCTCCAAATTAGTATTTGCTAGACTAGACGGAAAATAGTCTTGCCTAGTATTCCTCATTGAGGAAGGAATCGGGAACAGGAGAGTGATATAGGGGAAAAAGTACTAATTTCATAGTTTACTATATAAATAAATAGCATGTAAAATACTGTCACATTACTGCACAGTTAATTGCCTTATTTATTATGCTTGTTATGACTCATAAATAAATGTGTGAATAAATGTGTGAATAGACACTCAGCAAGAGCTCAACGAGACCTAGAAGGATTTGTTAATCTCTCTAAATCAGCTAATCTGAAAAAAATTGGAAAATTAAATTCAATAGTAATGTTTTTCAATCGACTGAGGGTGAAGCCCCAACTTGACTGGAAGAGTTATGAGAACTCTTAAATTAATCTTGTCATTAATATGGCATGTTTCCTTGGGAACACAGGCAGATGCAGACATGCATGCACACAGTCCACATCTTGCACTTTTCCCATAGACAATACTTTATCTCTCATCCTTTCTATTTGTCAACTCTCAGATTATCTCAAATTAAGCTCTGTCTCCCTGTAACTCAGGTACCCAAAAGCAAATACAGAACTCCAGCATCGTTACTTGTGTTGAGAGAGTGGAAAGGCTCCTCTGAAATATAGGTAGCAGTGGGAATTTCAAAACACAATCACCTATAGTTATCAAGATACATACATTTTTGCTTAGCAGTGAGACTACAGCTACCTGAAGAGAGGTTGTAGTGAGGTGGGTGTTGGCCTCCTCCTTGGTTTAGATTAGATATTAGGAAGAATTTCTTTACAGAAAGAGTGGTAAGGCACTGGAACAGCCTTCCCAGGGAGGTGGCTGAGTCACCATCCCTGGAGGGATTTAAAAATTGTGTAGACATGGTGCTTTGTGACCTGCTAGAGTGGCAGCATGAGGGGATTATTTTGTGTTTTTACATTGATCAGGTAGTTAGGTGTTTGTGGGTGTGGGTATGGTTGGACTCAGTCATCTAGTAGATCCTTTCCAACCACATTTAGTCTGTGATTCTGTAATCAAACACACATATATTTGGATCAGCCTGTGTATCATGTACTTGGGTAGGGCAATTAAAGCGTCACCAACCTTCATCTTTCCTCATCTGGGCACAAGCCCATTGCGCAGCTCTTGATACACAAGGTGTGTCTCACTCTGCTATAACACTCTATAAAGTTGAAGCCACAAAATTTTGTTACTGATATGGATTGCCACATCTCCTACCTCCCAGCAGAGATTCTACAGTTATTTTCCCTTATGGAAACTAAACAATTCTCATGAAGTAGTGGCAACTGCCAGGACATTTCTGTGTGAAACTATTCCCTCTGCCTTTTTTCTAGATAGCCATTTCGGTATGTCTGCGTTGCTGTACAACCTACTGTTAGCTGGAATGTGTCCAGAGGAGAACAACTCAAATGATCAGAGGGCTGGAGCACCTCCCTATGAGGTTGGGGGTTGTTCAGCCTGGAGAAGAGTCAGCTCCGAGATGACCTTGTAGCAGCTTTCCAATACCTGAAGGGAGCCTACAAGATGGCTGGGTTAGGGCTTTTTACACAGGTGTGTAGCAAGAGCACAAGGGGAAATGGTTACAGACTTGAAGAGGGGAGATTGAGGTTGGACATTAGGAAAATATCTTTCCTGTGACAATGGTGAGATGCTGGAATAGGTTGCCCAAGGAAGTTGTGGCTGACCCATCCCTGGAAGCATTCAAGGCTGGGTTGGATGGGATCCTGAGTAACCTGATGCAGTGAAGGTATGCCGGCCTAAGGGGTGGTTGGAATTAGATGATCTTTAAGGTCACTTCCAACCCTAGACTTTCTACAGTCCTGTGATTTTCCTTTGGCTAACATCAGTGGCTCTTCTTTCAACACAATTGCTTCTCCATCCCATAGCTGGTGACAGTTTACATCCTGAGCTGCATGTTTTCCCCTTTTCTTCCCAGCTTATAAAAGAAGCCTCTGTGTTAAATGAAGCAAAAAATTCTGTGATCAGAAGCTGCACTGAGACCACAAACAACTGTGATTTCACGCTACTGCACAATCAGAAAGGTAATTATTATTTTTTTAAAGTAACAAAAACCATTGGGAGTTTGAAAAGTAATTGGTTACCTGAAGAAGAAGGTCAGACTGTATCGTCTTATCCACGTTGTTATTTGACATCTTTTGTGGAAGACGTAGAACAACTGCTATAGAAAGTTATTTCATTTTATTATTCCCATGCGTAAGCTCAACAGATCTTGGGGAGACCATAGCACACATCCAGCAAAGATGCTGTACTTGGCATTGTGACTATTTGTTCTTTCTGCTAATTTCCACTAAAGGTAAAATATAATCCAAAAATCAATCTAAATTCAAAATATCACAGTATCACAGTATCACAGTAATGATGAGGCTGGAAAAAACCTTAAAGACCATCCAGTCCAAACAAGTAAACCAAGTAAACCTAACATCTAACATTTAGATTTTATGGTTAGGGTGAAAGAAGGCACAGCAGGAAGGTTTGCATTTAAAATTTTGCACCAGACCATGTTTTACAAGTACAGTGAGCATAACTATGACATCTCTCCCTTCCTCCTTACACAGTTTGGTGCCTGATGGTGCCTAGGTGCCTGGTGAAGACTAACCTTTTGCTTCAGTTTTGCCTGTGGGTTGGTATGAGAGATTATTCGGTCCATGCTCTGGTTAATTAACTCATGGCCAGGCATCTCAGCAATAATGCCCTGCAGCAAGGGAGCAAAGGTGAGTGCTGCAGATACTTAGGAAGGAGAAATGCAATTTGTGAAAGCAGTAAATGAGAAGTAAGATCGTAAGATCAAATGTATGCTCTTCCATTTTGTATTATACTCCATGCTGCTGCAAGTATTTGTCCTTCCTAAGTAAAAAAAAAGTCAAATAAATAAATATGCTGCTTATTGCTACTTACTGCTTACAGCAATATTTTCTTCTTCCACTATGGTAAGTCTAGTGTAAGCATTATCCAAGCTATTTCTTTCAGTACCTCATCACTTCTGTCTAGTTTTGAATGTATATAATGCTTCTTCACTGCAACAGAATATATTAAAATTAAAGTAGATAATGTACTGATGCTGATGGTCTCCACTGACACCAGTGATTTTCAACACCAAGTAGTTCAAGACTGAAAACTAGGAGAGATTAACTGGAGAAAATTTGGCTTGAAGAGACCTAAAGCTCATGTGGCCTGGCTCATGGCCCTTGGGCACATTCAATTACACCATAACGATGTGGTTCCTAGAAATGTTTGTTTAGCCTATTCTTTAGAAACAATGGAGATTGCCATTCTGCAGCCTCCACAGGCTGTGTATATCAGCATTTCACCAAACTTATGATTAGAAACTTGGCTTTTTAAGTCAGAGCTACGTTTTCCTTTCCCAAAATTACTACTTCTACACTCAGTGTACCTAGGCAATAATTTATGACTGTCCTCTCTACAAAAAACACTTGAAGATCACTGTAGTGTCTTTTGGTCTTTCCTAGAATGAACAATTGCTTCCATTTTTTCCTTAGAAAGCCTGTCTCCTAATTGACCAACATTTTTCCCCTCTGCTTTTATTTTTCCATTATTTTAAGGTGGTCAAAGTCACTTTCAGAACTAATTCAGTTGATCAAAAATGTGGAATTCAGTTCTAGATTTAGTTCCAGAAATAGATACCTAGACTTATGTATTTCTTCACAAGTGAGGAGGGTGTTTAAATTACTTATAGTCTATAGAAATCTAATTAATCCAGTCAGTAGAGGCTACAGAGTTAAAAGTAGGCATGTTTTTAAATATTCTGGCAACACCCAGCTATTGATCCAGAGGGGCACAGTCTCCTATAGTTTCCTATGGAAACTACAGTTTTCCTATGGCATCTCAACATGTACAGGTGGCCTCAGCTATTTATGTTTACGCAATGAAACTGAGCTCACAGCTGATGTGTAGATTCTTAACCTGCAAAGTCATGATCAAATACAGATTCAGAGCTGTAATGTCTAACTTGTCTTACAATCTAGCAGTAAAAAGGCATGACATCAGAAGCTGTGTACGCAGCCTACAATGCTAAATACAAGGATGATCATAACTTCTTTATGGAAAAAAATGCAATGTCCACAGTCAGTCTAAAAAGAAGGGATTTTTTTTTTCATTCTGTGTGTTTTATGCTAATTCTGACATTTGGTGACAACTTGTGCTAGAAGCAGGAAGGATCTTCAGAATCTCAATTCATCACTATTCTAAACTGAAGAAGTGAGGACAGTGTCTGGTGCAACAAAGTATGGTATTAACTGACTTTCTATCTTTTAGCTTACAAGATGTGATAAGCTGTGGTAGCTAAACCACCTTCCTTCTCATGCTACACAAATATATACCTGAGTTAAATGACTGCTTGCAGCTTCTGTGTTTTTACTTTAAAAATGCCATGTATAAAAATGGATGATTTGTTGAAGTTTCACTCAATATGGAAAAAATAATTTCTCTGCGGAGTGGGAAGCAGAATCAAGAAGGCAATTTGTGCTAGTAGTGTGTATGACATAATGGATGAGTGGAAGTTATTGTTCAATAAAAAGTTATTCTATTTGGCCTGGAATCCCCCTCTTCATATCATTTTGGATCAGATGCTTGAGAAGAACAGTAGAAAAGAAAAAAAAGATAGGAAATACAGAAAGGAATTTTGGAGTTATGACAAGCTCCAAGCTTATAAAAACCTTCAGGCTCTCTACAACTGCTTTAGTTGGAAGAGCATGCCAATGACAGGAGACAACAAATGTGATTTAGTAAGTAACATGTTGCATGACCATCAGAATCAAAAATCTTTATTGAAGTGTTGTTGTTTTGAATTGGGCTTGTTTTTTATTTTGAGAGGTTGAGATTCAATAACTTGTGACAAGCAGCTTGGAATTTTTTGTTTGTTTCAGCCGATTAGTACATTAACTACTTTGTTCATCTTAGTCCTGCACCTGATGAACTGATCAAGTACTGACATTACTAATAGAGTATCAACATTTCCAGGTAGACCTCATTTCTCTGCCTTCCTCTGGCTTTTGGCTTGGGGCAGTTCAAGTGGGATGAACAGTTTTCTAGCAAAGTGATGCAGTTTTGAAGGAGCAGGAACTTGCAGTCAGCCTAAAGGACAGTCTTTACAGCCGCCAGGCTCTTCACTCTATCATTCTCTGCCTCCTTCTGACAGGGTGTTGCAAGTGGTTTATACTCACCTTTTCTCCCCTCCTGATCTGAGGAAAATCAGATCAGATTGATCATCCCCCTGAGCACACACAGTGTGTGCAGCTAACCAGGCAATTCAAGCCAGTATCATTTTACCTCATCTTAAACAACTCATTTCAAAGCAGAACAAAACACTGACATGAAAAGCTAAGCTGTATTGACTTATTTTTCCTGATTCTCAGACACCAGACAAAAAAGGAGGACATAGAGTTTTGGCTAAACATTTGTTGAAATAAAAAGCTTGTTTCATTCACTAGCAACCTAATCAATAAATTTCAGCTCTGTGTTCCAGGGTGTCCATTTGTACACTTGGCTTTGAGTCCTCAGCTCTGTATTTGACAATGCTTCCTCTCTGACAGATTGTGTAACGCTGATGGTTAGTTCTAGGAAGAAACTGGATGTGAAAATACCCAGTGAGACTAATTATATTTCTGCTCTTTAACCGTGATCTCCCAAGGCACATTTAGCTAAACTTTGAATAATGTTTCAGTTAAAAGCACCTATTTTTTATTTATTTGGGCAGTTGGAGTACATAACTCTGTAGTAGCTTTACAACAAGATTGTAGCCTTTCTACCAACTGTAGTGTTTCTAGTGTTTGTAATTAAATTTAATGCCATGAATGCATTGCATTGTTAATATGTGGTAGTAGATTTAGGACCTAGAAATAAGCAGCCTTTAATATTTTGCCTTTTTATCCAGAAGTATATCAGCTATACACTGACAAAAATGAGGGATATGTCATAAAATTGTAAGCTGCTGGATCAAAAAGATACGTTGTTTCTTTAATTTTGTTGTATAAATCAATTTCTTTTTTTCCTTCTTTTTCTACCCACCCCTTCTGTCAAGATGCTCTGATATTTATCCTCTCATTTGTGTACACACACATTGAAATACAAACATTCACTTAGAAGTCAAGACACTCAGAAGACTTTCAAAAATAGCACTTTCTGATGCTGATATTTTGTTCTTCTCTGTTCTATATTAAAAATGCTTATATTTGTTTTGCTAATTATGAGATCACAGTGGGAATTAATATCCATGCAGTTGGTCCCCAGGAGCCTGTAGTAAAAGGCAGCAGCAGCTACCCTCTTCAAGGGGTCATATTTTCTCCCCTTGAGCCAGCTTCGTTTTGCTGGTCAGCATAGAGGACAGCAGAAGGCATAAAAATTCATCTCATTTGGGTTAGAATTTCAGACATTTCAGCAGGTAGTTCCTCTCAAGTCAATGGAGGAGACCTGGGTTTAGCCAAACCAGCCTCTAAAACTCTCAATACAACAAGCTTATGTGCTCTAAGTGACACAAGCAAGGACTGTTTTCATCTTACCTCACCTAAAAATTCAAACATACCTAGAAGCTTTTCAGATTTTGCAACATGGAATGGACATTTGAAATTGTTTAAGATTATTATTGTTGCTTAAAACAATATTTAGTGTGCTCTAGATAAGAACAGGATTTGCTGTTTCAAAGTAGTAATGAGATGAACCAGCCAAATAGTATAAATGGAGTAAATTCTCTTCTCTTCCTTGACAAGCACTTTGGGGTCTACTAGTGAAAAGTGCTACGGAATTTCTAATTGACATAATATCTGTTGTGAAAACATTAATTCAGTTTAGATGGGGGACTCAGTATTTGAAGCAAAGCTGTGGCTAAATAAACGTGAGTTTGTATTAACCCCTGAAGCATTTGTAACCACATCTAAGCAAGACATGAACTGAGGCTGTTAACTGGTGTGTGCGTGTGTGTGTGTGTGTATTATTCTTGCTCAAGAACATTGCTTGCAATTTTTTAGAAAGAATTTACATTATCTCCAGATTTTCCCAACACTATGTAATCTTCAAATATTTCCCAGAAACCTCCTGGAAAGAAAAACAAATACACTCCAAATTAGTCAGAAAATATGAAAGATTTATGTTGTATCTTTAACAAGGAGTGGACTTGTCATAATTCTATCGCAATGCTCAAAGTATCTGCAATTAAATCTCTAAAACTGCTCTCTTAACTTGCACCTATGGCTTCTCAAGACCATCATCTTCTATGCACAACTTCACTTTTCTTTTGTCTGAAGTCTCATTTTTGTCATCCTTAGAAGAAACATTTACTAATAAGATAATTTTCGTTGTGTGGGCAGACTTCTGTTTCCAATTTAGCTTTCAAAAGCCTGGCAGAGTTTCAATCAGCTTCAAATGATGTGGCAATGTTCATCCTACTGTGCTTCATGGAAAGAAGCTTTCAAAAAAATCTGGTACATTCAGATGCAGTTAAATTGTTTTAGTTCCCAGTATGATGATCTCACAGTAATATCACTTTCTGGACACCTTTTTCTCGTTAAGGAAAATAAATCTATTGTTACTGTGTCAACTATTCAGTTCATTTTTAGAAAAATATTTGAAAAATTTAACATGAAAATTCATGTCCTATGATGTAGTATGTAAATGTCATGTGTGCATAACAGGAGACTATGAATTTCAGCAGAAATTAAGGAAAAGAAACAGACATTCATAAGGATGCTATGAGTACAGACATATTGTCTGGAATCTAGAAGACTTGTTTAATATCCTTCAGAATATATAATTATTCTCAATATTTGAAGAGTAAAAAAGTTTTTTCATAGCACAGAAGTGATGGCGTGACCAAGCAAATGCAGTATCAGCATCTCAGCAGCAAAGCAAGTAGACAGTCATTGTAAGGCACGTCCATACAGTGATACTTCTTTGAACTATTTGGATATTACTCTTCTCTTCCCACTATTCTATTTACTTATTCCCTGTGATTATATGGTATCATCTTTGAACATCACACACAAGAAACTCAACTAAGCTGCCTTGATCACAGGTGCTCATGTACTTAGGCATCCACATGGACAGCACCAAAGTGCTGGAGGTCTTCATCCAGCTGCAGTAATCAACCAGTTTCCTGTGAGTAGCTGAATCAAACCTGAAATCTTTACAGGCTTCAATAGGTCTGTCTTTAATATATGACATAATGGTACTTGAAGGAGCTATCCTGATATTTTCTATTATGAGAAAGTAGGACTTAATTTCTTCCTGTCTCATTGCTTTGAGAATACTAATTTCTAGGTAGATTTTTACTTATGAACAAAGTTCTGGTCTCATTCTTTTACCTCTCAATGGCGATAGACTTCTGGATTATGCACAGATGTTGACAACACTAGATAACTCTCTGAAAAATACTATTACATAATTAATACAGATTTTTAAAATTATGATTAAGAATTTTTAAACCTTGATTGAGGATAGCTTTCAGAAACTGCAGAACATTCAAGCAGGAAAGCTTTCAGCTAAGAATAATTAAGTGGATATTTTGCTAACTTTTGTTTAGGAAAGCAACTCAATCTGCAGTTTTTCAAATCTATTCACAAAAATTAAACACATGTAAAAGAAATAAAAGTGGTTTTGGTAACATATAAATAAATTTGAATCTGGAGCAGCTAAGGAGCTAGCTTTATGACATACATTGCCTTAAGGATAGCACAAATGGTTTTGGAAAAGCTATGAACAGTGTACAATTATAGCACTCTTTAATTTCCCCTTCCTTCTTTTGCTTGGATTTCTGTGTGATTCTTACTCCTTATCTGAACAGCCAGTTTTTGCTACAGTAAGAGCTGAGACCAAAACCATGGTAATTTTCAAAAGAAGATGAAAAAAACACAACTAACCCTTACAGAAAGGATCAAAGGCAAAATGTTAAATATATTCAATCTTTTCTAGGTCAATTCCTGTTCTGCCCTTATTTTAAAATTTAACATAATCTGTATGGCAGCAGTCCAGGGAATTCCAATTTACAATCACTGTTAGTTGAAATTTATAGCCATTACACATTCCGATGCCTTTAAAAGATGGTATTTCCTGATAATTAGTTTATTTTCATTAGTTACTTGTTGATCAAGTGGCATCATTAATTTTGTTACTAAGTGAAACTGGAACATAGGAAAATGCTACATTTAGTTTTATTTGAAGTTTTACTTCCCTTTGGGGATAAAAAATAATCTAAGGCACGGATCTTAAAAATGTCTGTAAAAATATTGTTTCCGTTCCCAGAAAAACGCTGAGAAGTCTAGATCTTTTCTGTGAAGAATGTAAAATATAATACAGTGACAGTACTGCAGGGAAACAAGACACAAGTACTTCCTTACATCTGTCATAATGTTGGGTCAACTAAACCAAACCTCACTCTAAGGGTAAAAGAGAAAATACAGGAGTAAAATAATCAACTTTTCCCCTTTTAACATATTAATGTAGAAATTGCTAAATTAGCAGGGGAGTTCACCTATGGCCTGTTTACAATGGTAAAACTTTTAAAGAAGAATCACATGAAACCTAATTGTCCAATAATGCGAAGTGGGAAATGGTGGTACTTTACTAACCCAGACTGATGGATATCTGAAACCTCAAAGTAACAGGGAAGTGCTTGCCTTGTGTCTGCATTGGTACTGTTTAGTCATAAACTGTGGAGCATACCACACAGTCTGCAATTACCAGGAGGTGGCCATGGATATTCTCATCTTGACCATTTTGTAACATTGACTATTGAGTTGCCTAGGATGGCTTTATTTTGCATTATTTTTCTTGTATTAATGCTGAGTCAGGGACATTGTGCTGTCATGGGAAAGGAGCGGGACAGTGTGTACCAGGTGTCTGCTTGTCATGAACAGTCTCTACTATAAAAGCTACCTTCTTCATGGCACCTTCTTCATCAGTGTAGTAAAATTCCAACCTAAGTTTTTTCACTTTCAAAAGATGTCAATGTACAATTCTGTAGAAAGCATTTAATATATGGATGGACGAAAAAGTCTTCTCAGACAAGACAGTTGCTTCATGCTCTTCCTTTTGATTCCTGTTTGAATATTGGCTGGCCTTTAATTTCTAATGACTTTTTCAAGTTTCTAGAAAACTTGATCACATATTTAATGTAAATTTATTTTGAGTAAACTATTGCAACATGATGAGCATTTTCCCTATCTCTCTTTTTCTTTCTTTCTTTCTTTGCTTGTTTGTGAAATCTTGATGTAATTACACACACAGGTATTTCCTCAGGCTATTAATTGCTCAAGTATTCTAGCAAAACCAAGAAGAGATCACAAACCATATCTCTGCTGCAAGATATTATTTCTATTAGGAGTAATGGATTTGCACTTCAGTAAAATGAATTAATAACATTGCATTATAATGTTACAATGGGGCTACAGATACGTGTCTTAACTCAGCACAGTTCATTATCTTGTGATTAAGGTATGTAGCAAGATAAGCCCAGATACTTTTCTGAACAGATGAAGTACTTCTGAGGAGTAAATTCTTTTTCCAGCTAAAGGGCTTTGCTTGCCTTATGCTTTGTGTTTTCTTTCTGAAATCCTACATACTCATTATATTCTTGAATCTTGAATAATAATAATCAACATTTTCTACAAGACAACAAGGAAGTAGAGCAAAATAACACTAAAGAAAAAGAAGTTATATTTATAAGGGAACAGTACTCTTTAATAGCTTCACAGATTTGTCATAGTTTGGGCTTGGGGATGTTTCTTGGCCTCAGCAATTGGGAAGTTGCTGTGGCAACTTGTAATGTTCAGCTTGGAATTCCAAGCTGAGGGGTTTTTTCAACTCTACAAAAATCAGTACAACTAGTTTGAAGTTTCATATTTCCTGTATCCTCCTTCTTATTCACTTTGCTTTTGTCTTTGTTCAGAGATTGGCCCATCACACTGGGCTAGGCACAACAACCATCTTGCCCTGGGAACATTGTGAATGGAGAGAGTGGAACCTCTGGAATTAACACAAGGAAAGTTTCACCTGTAATCCACTGTTTGCCGAAAATGGACAAAGTTTTTCCCATGGGACAGGGAAGCAGAGCTTAAAATACCCCCTGATGCTGGGGGACATTTGCACTAACTAAATGGACTCCATACTTCCACAAGGAAAAGGGACAGCTGGAAGTCTCTTCCCTTTGAGGGGTGGTGACAGTGGCTTGGCCCAATTATGTAAGAATGTGCGATTACTCTGTCTTCGTGTTGGGGTTTCTTTGTGGGGTGAATTAAATGTTGTTTTTTCCCCAAATTGAGTTAGTTTTTTGTCTGCAATTTATAAGTGTTTTTTTTACCCTTTAGATTTTGTTTTTGTTTTGGCCCATTAGCACAGTAACTAAATTAATTGGTTAATTTAATCTCCGGAGAAACCTTGGACAAACATTCAGAAATACTTTAGCAGAAGTAATCTGTGGTCCCTCCTTTTTCATGTATGAATTGTAATTACTGAACCTGCAGAAAAATCAACACTTTATGTGTATAAATGTCTGTCCATGTATAATTTTTTCTTTTCCTTGCAGTTCACGTAAAGTTGCAGATCTTCTGTAGTGTCATGGAGACTAGTGACATTTCATTATAGTGTCATGTCATTTCATTGTTTAAGTCTGTGGGTAATATTAGATAATGAAGTATAACATAAATTTATCCTTGGAGACACAAAGTAATTTTGAGCATTCCAGTCTGTTTAAAACCATTGGAGATCTCTTCTTTGTCTCTTTTCAGAAACTGCATCGAGTTTTTCTACCATTGCAGGCTACATGACGCAGGGACCGGAGCAGGGATGCACTTTTACTGTTCCTGTTGATTAAAGAAAGAATGACACCTAGCTGCAAAGATATTTAAAATAATAAAATGAAAATTCAGCTCTGAATTTACAAATGCTAGAGTTTCTCAAAACACTGTTATGATCTTCCATCCTCAAAGTGACACCAACACAGATGGCTCAAGTCTTACATTTTAAGATCTTGTTTTAGTGAATCCCCTTCCGTACTTGTAGGAATAACTGGAAATGAGTTAGTCAGTAGACATTAAAAGAAAAATCAAAGATAGGTATAGAAGGTTTCCTGACTATATGATATTGCCTACTGTTAGAAAAATTATAGAAAATAAGACAATCTCCATCTGCTTTGTGTTTTCCTTTTTAAGAGGCAAACTCCTCGTTTTTCTGCTCTTGGGACATCAAACTTGTGAAGCCGGTTCTTAACTCCATCTCTCCATATCTAGATTCCTGAAAACACAAAACGCTTACAATAAGCACATACTCTTCTGTGCCACCCAGCCTCTGTGCCTGGGATTGCCTTCACCCCAGTTCAGGACCTTGCACATGGCCTTGTTGAATCTCATGAGGTTGGCACTGGCCCAGCTCTCAAACCAGCCATGGCATCCCTTCCCTTCAGAGTGTCCACCACACCACACAGCTTGGTGTCATCGGCAATCTTGCTGAGGGCACACTCAATGCCATTGTCCATATTGCCGACGATGTTAAACAGCACTAGTCCCAGTACTGACCCTTGAGGGATGCTACTCATCACTGCTCTCCATTTGGACTTTGACTACAATTCTCTGAGGGCAACTATCCAGACGATTCATTATCCAGTGAGTGGTCCTTTCATCAAGTCCATGTTTTTCCAGTTTGGTGGCCAGGGTGTCGTGTGGGACAGTGTCAAACGCTTTACACAAGTCCAGGTAGATTATGTCAGTTGCTCTTCCCTTGTCCACGTGTGCTGTAACACCATGATAAAAAGCAATCAAATCAGTTAGGCAGGATTTGCCTCTGATGAAGCCATGCTGGTTACCAATCACCTCTTAATTTTCCAGGGGCCTCGGCAGGGCCTTTAGGAGGATCTGCTCCATGATCTCGCCAGACACAGAGGTGAGACTGTATACCAGCCACAATGTCTTTCTGCAGGGTATCCTAAATGCATACATACAACAAATGAATCCCACCACAGCTGTTTGCTTTGAATAACCATAATTCCTTTCTTGCATTGTCTGGTACTTCTTGCTCCTGAGATAAGGTATGTCTATGCAACTGTGCTCCCGATGATTATAACTCTATCCTTCTTTGACATTACTGCAGAGTGATGTCAAGTGTATGTGTCATCTATAGCACAGTCAGAATTAGCACTGACAATTTTACTCATGTCTCAGTTAAATTTATATGCTGCCCCTTCCCTTTATCCTTTCCACACTGAGAAAGCAAAGCAGCTAAATTACTGCTAAATTTCCTAATGTACAATGCCCCCAGTTATGCTTGTACAATACTTCTAAATTGATTTCTGCTCCAAGTAAGTGGTTCCAAAATCAAGTTTTGCAGCTGAAGGGAATTAACAAAAATAACATTGTCTCTGAAGCCAGCATATGAAACAGCATAGCATTTCCTAGGCAAAATTAGGTGTCATGTGAAGATGACCTACATTTGACCTTCCTTTGGGGCATGATAATCTGAATTTCCCATTTGTTTGTCTGAAAGTAAAGGGCATTTCCAAGCATAGCATCTACACCTTGTCTACACATGGCTGTCTTGATAGCCTGAAATTAATATAATGAATTTAATTTGCTATGGGATGAAGTAACTTCAAAGATAATTTGCAGAATGAGCTTGCTCTGGGAGGCAAGTCATAGCATTAATTTCCTCTGCCATAATTGAGAATTCCAGAATCACCAGCCTTCAGTATTAAAAAATTGTATGAAAAGATAAAGGGTGAGAGAGCTTTCAGAGCCAATTAAACATTTGGGTGTTCCATCCGCACACGTACCAAAATTATTTCCAGAAACTTAGCAACACTGAATTTTTTTCTCAGCAAAGCTTTCCTGTACTTGTTTCTCATCTGGAATATTCTGGTAGAATGAGAATAGTAACAGCAACCTTCCACTTAGCCATTTGAATGAATGACATTGCTTACAAGTTTTCATCATCTTCTAAATGAGTTCTACCTGGATTTGTATGTCATCCTAGCAACTAAAATCTGTAATCTTTTAGTCACACACTGCAGATGTTTAGAATAAAAATTGTTCACAGAAAATATGGTGGAGAAGGGAGAGACTCATCTTTAAGCATCCTAACCCTAAAGAAGTGAAAGGTAATGGTCCAACGGGATCACGAGGACACTCCTCATATCTGTGATTGCTGATCACATGCACATGCCATCTAGCATTAGTTTATCTTCAGATTCTCTCTTGCAAAATTAACAGCAGTACATAATAGATAATGGAATTATTTCTCTTGTGTCTTCTTTTTCTGAAATAAGCAAACAAAACCAAAACAACAACCTGAAGGAGAAGCTCTTTGTCAGTAAATAATGAAATTATAATAGAAAAAAAAAATTTTTTTCGTTCACACAGCCTGTAGGTTGTCAAAAAGCAGACATCATTGCAAGTGAGATGTACGTATTAGCTATACTTTGATGCAATGGATAGCTACCAAATAAAAGTGTTTTCCTAGCACTGAGACCCAGCATCAGTTGAAACATTCTATTCCCACCTCTGAGCTTCCCAGGTAACAAAGACCTTTTTCCCTGGAATAGGAACCAACAAAAGAGACCTTTTTTCACTGGTATACAACATAGTTTACTCCTCAGTGGTGAATCATCTGCTTACATGAGTAATTCCTGTATACACTCTGAGTGGTGTTTTTTAAGAAGTGGGATTGCTTGAGTACGCCCTGTTCCAACATCAGATGTATTGCAAAGAGAGTCACAAGCATGGCACTGCCCAGACACTGCTCTGGGACAGCACTGCACAGAGACGGACAAACTCTAGCCATGCCCATCTGGGCAGGTGGCAGCATTTCACCTCCCTGTGAAAACACCAAAATTTATTCCTTGCTCTCCTCTCCATAAATGTCTTCTCATATACCCAACCACACTGCTGAGGAGCCACTGTCTAATGAGCTTAATGGCTGAAGTGGATTGAAGTGGATGTCAAGTGCATCTCTCTGTCCATTGAAGAGTTGCTCATGGAAGACTACTTCACCAGGCAGCGAAAGCCAAAATGGAAATGCATAGCACCACTCTGTGATAGAAATCTTTCTGTAACCCCTGGCTTTCACACTGGTTTTTCTCACCTTGAACATGGTCCAAAATGATTACCCAATGCTGAGAACAGGATTAGCTACTTGGCAACTGCAAAACTCAGCAGCTTAAATTTAGAGTAGCTCCTTTCAGCTGGCCAGCTTTAAGAGATTTACTGCCTTTGCTGTCAGAGATAGTGACCAGAGAACTCCCAGGATTTTTGAGTTATAGATCAAGCTGTTTATGGATTATCTTCTTCTTCCTTTCAGTTAACAATAATAATGACAAAGTTCTTGTCTCCTGTCTTTTCAAATTCTTTACAAAAACATTTCAGTAGTAAAAAACGATTGTTTCCCACACATTATTTCTCTGTCAATTCCCGCATTTCAGTCGTCTACAACAGAACATGGTAATAAATCTGCTTTTCAAAATCTTTCTGTGGAATTGAGACCAAATGGAGGAAACCGAACATTTGACCCCAAAAAGCAGAGCTCTTGACTGGATTTTAGTCTGGTGATGAGCACCTGTTTCTGAGAAAAACAAGGTCAATAGTGTTTTATTTTTATGTTCACTATACACTATGTAGAGTTTTATTGGAGTTTATCTTGCTTGGGCTATGTTTTGACTACATCTCTGAGTTAAGGGAAGATAGTGGGTTAAAATCAGTAGGTATATCTTTTACATATACTATTTCCTTTCATTCAGGCATATGCAAGAAGCTGCTCCTGAAGGAGCTAAATTAACTCTTGGGTAGATGAGAACAGATCCATCTTTCCCTGAGCTTACACCAGTCACAGCAGATGCACTATGTCTCATGTAACAGGCTTGGTACCTGAGCAATATCATGTCAGTCCGTGCAGCTACTGACACATTTATTGCTGAGATCCATGGCTGTTAGCAATGTAGGTGCACTAAAGGAAATGCTGAGATTTGTCCTGGTCCTACAGTTCTATTTCCCAGGCCTGTCATTTTGTATTCAAACATTTTTTTTCCTGATTAATTAATTTCATTAATTTTCAGCAGCTATCAGTACTGTCACTGATGAAGTCAGTTTTAACAAATAGTTTGAAAGGATAGATACCATATTTTTCAGACAACAGCATCAAAGTCACTAATCATGCATAACTAAAGTTCATCACTGTTGAAAGTAATGATGCAAAACAAATATGGATGTCTTGGATAAATTCTTAGCTGAGGAGAAAATCACCATAAAGCAAATTTAAAATACCAGTCTGACATCGTGTATGCAGAAAGATTTGTCTAATACATTTCCTGTAACATGACTGTGTATCTCTGATCCCATAGTATCTCTCATAGGACTCCCCAAAATATGGTCTCCTTTTATTTTAGAAACAGGAGCAGGTCTTTGGAGAACATTAAGGCTTAGAGAGAGAGTAAATAACTCCTCTATCCCATCAAGGTAATCATCTTCTTTGAGAAACATGATAAGGGATAAAAAGTTTCTGCCATTGACAAGACATTCTGTGGAGCTCAGACAAAATACTGATACTTTATCACATAAAGTGTCTGTTAAGGCTTCATAAAGAGCCACCTCTGTTTAAACAGTAAGCTAAGGATTGTCCCGGTTTCCTTCCTGCTTTTGAAACCATGTTGCTTTTTGCAGGCCTAAAGTTTCTCTCATAAATCATTTAAAACCTGCATTAAAAATGCTGTCTACATTGTGTCAGAAGATCTTGAATTTCATGGCAGATTTGTGCTCTTGAAGGTACTTAACCCTTGAGGAAAGCCAGGTTTTCAATTTTTGAAATGAAAATTTCCTTTCAGACATGCTGTGATTCCTTGTAAACAAGCTAGACCACGTAACTAGCTCACTGACTACCTGACTCTATTTCTGAGGCATTTAATTTAAAAGTTATGTCAAACAACGACACAGCGCTTATGTACAACATCTTTTCAATAAGTGGCACTATAACTCACCTTGTAGAATCAAGTAATATAGTGAGTTAAATAACAAATGGTAACACCATGAGTCAGAAATTAAAGGCAAAAGAGAAAAGTGAAAGAAACATTAAAGATCTAAGTGAGGTGGTTGACTCCCACTCTTTTCTTTTAAGCTTTTGCAATAAAATACCCAGTCACCTGAAGGAACATGTACACCTTCAGAGAAATACTGCATTTCTCAACCTTAATGAGATACTGTATTGATGAGGTGGACTTATCAGTAGAAGGTTTCTAAAAGCATGAAGGGGAATGGGAGACAGGACAAGAAGGAATGTCATCCAGCCTCCAGTAGTTCAGAAAATCCCTCTAAAATATCTAAAGGATGCCTTCCTCTTTCGACCTACTGTGATTAAAGTTACCAACTGCAGGTCAGAGTTAGTAGTTGTGTTCAGGATGGTTGAGATGCCAGGTGCACAGGGTCAAGTGTTAAAGGAAGATGTGAGGTTTGTCTAGCACCTTATTGTTGATAGCTGACAACTTTGCTTTCTGTACCTAAAGAAACAGGAAAATCTAGATATCCATGCAAGACCTGCTGTTTCCACTATAAAAAACAATAACCAAATCCAGATATGACATTTTAAACTAAAGAGAGTGAAGTTTTAAATTAAAAGAGAGTGAATTTATCTCAAATCCAGCAGACTGAAAACCAGAATCATATCTCTCAGCAGTTCTGAGGATGGCTCATTCACACCTGCTGCTGTTACTGTAAAATAAATGACCAGTTCTGTATAGAAACAGTACTCATGCTCTTTCACATCTCTTTATAGAAGGAAATCTAAAGCATACATAAAACCAGCTCACCTCTACACCAAGAACTTTAATGCACACACCCATGTAATTAGTTAAAGCAGTAAATCTGCTTTGACACAACATTGAGTGCTACAAATAAGATTTCAATTTAGAGGCTTTACCAAGACTACCAGGTTAAACTTCAGATTTGCCTGGTTTTATATCAATAATGCATAATGATGGAGATCTAATTCAAAGTGTCCTGCAGACTGTTAAACAGAAAATGCACTCAATATAAATGTCAAGTGAGATATTTTCTCTGCTACTTTAACTATGTTATTAACAAAAAGATAAAATGTTAAAGTGTTTATTACAGAATTCTGTGAAGTTCACCATAGAATCAGAGAAGGTATTGGATTGGAAGTGACCTTTAAAGGTCACCTAGTCCAACTCCCACGGGGTAAGCAGGGTCATCTTTAACTAGACCTGGCTGCTCATAACCCTGTCCAACCTGGCCTTCAATGTCTTGATGGATAGGGCCTCTACTACCTCTTTGGATAACCTGCTGCAATGTTTTACCACACTCAGTGTAAAAAGTATTTTCCTTATATCCAGTCTACCTTTCTTTAGCTTAAACACATTATCCTTTGTCCTTCTGCAACAGGTTTTCCTAAAAAACTTGTCTTTGTCTTTCTTATATGCTTCCTTTAAACACTCAAAGGCTGAAGCCTTCTCTTCTCCAAGCTTAATGACCTCAACTACTGCAGCTTGTTCTCATAGCACAGGTGCTTCAGGATGGGATCTCTTTTGGGTTCCTCCTCTAGATTAATGCCAATAGTTTCAAGTCATTCTTGTACTGAGGACCCCAGAGCTGAGTACAATACTCCAGATGAGGTCCCACTCCTCCCTCAGCCTGCTGGCCACACTTATTTTGGTGCAGCCAGGATGCAATTGGCCTTCTGAGTGTGCTGTTGGCTTATGTCCAGCCTTTCTTCTACCAGTACACCCAAAGAACTTGTCTGCAGGGCTGTTCTCAGCCATACTGCCTTCCAGCCTGTACCAGTAACAAATCAAATACCACAATATTAGCCTCCAGAAACACTGCCCTTTTGTAAAATATTGTCAATCTCTACCTCTAAACAGATTCACATGTATAGTATGCCTCCTTTCTCCCACTTTCCCTCTTCTCCACCATCCTATTTCCTCCTAAATCACCCCATCCAGGTTAATAGTATCCTCTGAGTGGATGACTCTGTAAGTTTAGCCAAAATAATTTTGTCTGGAGATCATGCAGGCTCCTTCCTTCTTTATTATGCAACAGTCAATTATTTTTTTTCATCTCTATCCCTCATATTATATGAAATCTCTCTGCTCAGATCATTCTCTTACCTGACAGCAAATCACTGTGTACCCCTTTAATATATGGGAATGAGATGAATGTTTATTTAGTCACCTAGTAGAATTCCTAGAAAATCAGAATTCTGCTCTTGATCCTTTCACAGGGATGAAATGTGCTGGCAGTGAATCTGGGTTGTGTGACCACAGATCTCAAGCAGCCAAAATGGAAATGGACAGTCATTTCAAAGCTTTCAAATTCAGGAACATATCCCATTGAAGAATTCAGTTAGGTTTCTTGCTACTTGAAGGATTGATTCCTTTCTTTTTCTGGATTTACAAAATTAAGTTCTATTACAAGTCAGACAGACAAAAGCAGATAGCCATATTTTCAGATACATCGCCTTATATGATGTTTGAATGAAGCTCATATTATACTGGAAAATCAGATCCTACAGTTACAGCTACCACTTAAACAAACCCTTCACCTGTTTTATAGCTTGGTTTAAGATAAAAGCATTAAGTTTTAGATAGCTGAACTGGTGCTGGATTGCTATCTGAAGGTTTAGAGGTGCCTGCTTGAACTTTGAAAGGCTTTATTTTTTTCCCCTGATTTTCAGCCTGCCTAAATCTCTGTGTATGTCACACAGCTAGTTCCTTCTTTCATCCAAAATAAATGAGGGATTCTCAGTCCTATTCTTTTCTGAAACAAAGACCTTGTGTCATGTATCTTGTTCTGGCCTGTATCTCACCAGATAACATCATAGACACACTACACACTCCTTCTGAACAATCAACGTTCTCACAAAGAAGAAAAAGTTTAAAATATGTGAATCTATGGAGCAAACTAAGCCTCAAGGGTTATTTCCTCTAAGATGCATAGATTTTACATACACTTTTGGATGAAGAAAAGAAACGTTTTGGAGCTGGAATGAAAGCTCCATGTCTTTTATCTTCTGAATGAGAGCTCTGATGTTAGACTGTTATGCTAAGGATGTTCACCATCACTACACAAATACCATTCTCTATAGACTGCATGAGAAAAACAGAGGCATAAAATACTTGAGCAGTATTTTTCCTCTCCAAGTATCAGGGAGATAGATATGTCTCAATCTCTTGACCAGTGAGGGTGCTTGTTATCGCCTAAGGGTGATGCAGTGCTTCAGTTTGCCTCACAAGTACCCACACACATAGATTGGATTGCGGGTGTATTTTATTCCTTTCAAACCTGCTCTATAATTACATATTTCTCTTATCTCTGTGAAAGGGTATTTCACATAGAATGGTAAGATGGATGTAGTTTCCTTATGGAATCTGAATGACAATGACTTCCTCTTTTCAAAACGTTGTATGTGACAAGGAAAACTGCAACTTAAATGCATCTACAAGGGTTTTATTTTTTATCTACAAGGTTTTATTTTTTATCTTCAAGGAACTGACTTGCATTTAGTTAATGTGCTCTGAAGCGCTATGTTATTGTGACACTGCAGTGTTTCAATGAAGCATGTTCATGCAATTTCAGCTAAAATACAATCTACAGGTGGTATTTGGCCAGCACAGAGCATTTAGAAAGTTTGCTGTTACACAAAAATAATACAAAGTTTGAATCCAGAACAGTGCTGCTTCTTTTCTTCTAAAAAACTAACATACTGTTATTTCTTGACAAGTAAGAATGATTAGTGCTGCATTTTTTTCATTATTTTTACTTCCAATCATTTCTTTGTCCCTTGAAATGCTGCTGATCTTGTTTAAGACAATAAAGACTTCCAAAGTTCCTTCTGACAATGACATTTACTGCAGTAACTTTTAGTTTCAGGTTTTTCATTTTAGGTAATAAATTCCTTAGAGTCATAAGATTTCTGGTGTGAAATTCAGATGAGTTTTCTGAAGATAATTCACATTAACAGTTTGCAGTTTCTAAGTGGTGGTTTCAAGTGATGGGTAAGTATATATGTGTATTAATTTTTCAGATTTTATCAGTCATGAAACAAATTAATTATTAACTCTTCTCCAAGAAATAGTTGTTATTTCAATGAAATTTTCATTATTTCAGCTACCCATACAAAAGAATAAGTAATTGGTAATAAACAATAAAGGTATTCTTTCTTGATGAATCACTTGTTCACGTTCTTTATTAAATGTTTTAGTAGTTCCTACAGATGAAGGACAAAAAGAAAAATCGATTTTCTGACCTGCAGAAGATCAGTAGAGCTATCTTGAAGCCTCATGTAAGCCTTTCCAAACATCACAGCAGAAGGAAAAACCTCTAGAAGGAGCCTTCTTTATCTTAGCACTCATTGTTCAATGTGTAACAAATCAAACTCTTGGACAGCAAAATTGGAGTCTGCTCTGAATCTTGTCTTTGCCCTTCCATAGTTCTTGAAAAGTACAGCATGAAGGGAAATCAGTAAGGATTCAATAGATTGGGTACTTTAGGAGAAATTCTGCAGATCATTACTGGTATCCCATGAGACTTGTCATTGCACATGTACGTATTTTGCTATGAGGTCCACCATCTGCCATAGCATTAAGCTTCATTGTTTCAGCTTTTGTTCTAAGAGAATCAAGAGGAAAACCTTGAAAGAGTAGTTATGAGAACACCAACATTTACCAAGCATCTTTTTCCTGTGCATTTGAGTCTTAAGACTGACTGGTATTTTTATTCATGTTTAAAGCATTTACATTGCTTTCCGGCATAGATTCACATCAATTTAGTAATGTACACACTGAATCAGCAGCCTTTCTCTTAGTGAGGGCTAGGGTAGGTTCTCTTTTCTCTATGCAGACCACTTGCAGGTCTTACAGCCAAGTTCTGCTTTTGACTCAAATCCAGCTGAAATAGTGAGTTCACTAATAAGAATTAAGGACAACCAGACAGATAGCAATCATGTGAGCCTGTTTCTTTACGAATCAAGCCAAGAATGTAAGTATTATTTAAAGTCTGAGAATTTAAATATTATCAACCAACTGAGATACTTCCACAAATCATCCAATAAATAGGATCCTTTTTTCCTTTCAAGTTGTGGTAGGAGGAAAAACAGTGTAATCTTTCAGGCTCTGCTTTTCTCTTCAGATGATCTGACTGTAAAGAACAAAATGTCTAACTTCCCTTTGATATCTTCTATTGTGTCATTCTGCATTCAGTGGGAAAAAAATCTCTGGTTTTCTAAAACTGGCATTGTTGGTTCATGTACAGAAATGGTATTGAATATCAAATCGATTAATACAGAGAGGAAGTATCTGACTGTAACTTGTACTGTGTTTATTGGCATTTCTTTCTTCACAGCTAATCACTGAGCTGAGTTTACCACAAAAGACAATTTGGGCCTAGAGTATACTAGTTATTTATCATACAAGACAGTGTCTAATCTTGCATTTACAATGATGGAAACATTGGCTTTTGGAGAAGTTCATAAGAATCAACTATGGAAGTTTTGCAGCTAGGGATTAAAGAAACATTATTATTCTGTTTGGAAATATTCTGGAAGCAGTTAATGCTTTTATGTGCAGTTGTGTTCATGTGGCTAATAGGATTTATATTCGAAAAATCATTTTGGTGTTTTGATGTTTTTCAAGTTTCTGCATAGGTTTCCACCTACACAACACTACATGCTCACCTGCAGAAAAACAGATTCTGAGAATGAGTTACAGTTCTTTTACAAGGTTACAGAACTGTACAGTACAACTTCATTTTCATTCACCTATAACTCAGAATCTGAGTAGTATTCAATAATCATTAGTTCCACCAACAAGATGGTGACACTCATAGAAATGCCTTTTCTGTGACATCACAATTCTGTAGCATATTACAAGTCTGTCAGACTCTGATTAACAAATAAGATGGCTCAAATCATTAAAAGATAACCTGTGAATACTGCACCTGGCAATGCTCTGCACGGGAACAGAATCTGCAGAGCCTGAGAAGCTTTTCCTCCCTCAACGGGTCCCTTAATGTTTTGTCTGCAAGATTCCCTATACTGTTGGGGTGAGGCAAATCACCAACTGGTAGAGAGTATAAAAGGGGAGAGATTCAAACGGTGCACAATTTCACCATCAGCCCTTCCTAGTCCACGGCCAGGATGAGACTGACCCACCAAAAACCTGCAAAGCTGGGGAAGCAAAGGTCACCTATCATCACCACCTCAACTTCCACCAAGAAACTGTGAAGATGGCCAGAGACCTGCAGAGCCAAGAAGTGAGGCAGGGTGTGGGGAACCAGAGCCTGCTGCAGTCCAGAGTGGTGATCTGACCTCTTAACTCTCTTCCCTCCCTTTCCCCTTTTCTTCTCCTCTATTCTCTGAGTTGGGTATCTAGTAACTTCGGTAATTTCTATGTCTTATGAGCTTGGACTCTGATAATTTCAGTAAATTTTGACTTGCATGGTGACCTACGGGGTAAGTCTCCTTAATTTGACCCCAAGTGAATCCATGAACCTGAGTAACTTCCTTATCTTGGGATATGACACAAGTTGCAGCCAGTGAGTTTTTAGAAATGTCAAATCTCCCATATGACTGAATTAAAATACTAGAGAAGGAAAATGTTATCCTGCTCTTCACATGTGGGAAAAGACCCAGTATTGCTAAAGTCCACTGGACACTTGTCTGATAATCTGTAAAATGTTATTACCTTGTTTGAAATACAGAAGAAATTTCTGTTGTGGAAATAAATATTTAACAACCAGAAAAATTATCTTGGACAAAACATAATTGGACTGACTGCATTCAGTGCTTGTTGTTATTAATGAATTTATATTCATATGGTTGAATATTTATGCTAATTTTCCATTTTTTCTATGAGGGTCAGAGTGTTGGATGCCTACCTAATGGATGTAAAGCTATGCATTTGAGTGTGAAGACCTGTAAGAGCCCTGTAAAGGAGGCCCTTGGTTGTTCCCTCTTCTCCAATGATAGGATTCAATAAAACAGTGGCTTGGTTAGGCTTCCATGTATCTGCCATAGACTTTGCTTATCTCGCCAGTAAAGGCTGGTATCTTTGTGCCCACTAAGTACTGTGCCAGAAACAGTAATGAAACCCAGAAGTGGAAAAGAATTGACATTCTGCTTTTCCACATTGTTTTATTTATCTTAGGGCTTATAAAATTAATAAGGCAGAAAGAAAAAAAAAAAGGATTAATTATTGTCAAAATAACCAAGAGGAAAGTCTTGAACAGGCAATGTTTATAAGAGAAATACAAGCAAGACTGCTTGAACTTGACTGTGTGGCTAAAAGAACTAAATAGTAATCTAGCAAACAAAACTCTAGCACCATTCAGCTCTTGAGATCAGTCTATTACCTTTGAGGTCAAACACCTTTTAAAGCAGTACAAAGGAGCACAGACTTGCCAGAAAGGCCTCTGTGATGTTTCTGAGCTCCCTTGGAATTACTTTTGCAAAGCTTGAGACTCACAATTTTTCTGAAAACAATAGTGCTATTGCAAGGGAAAGAAACTCATAATTCTACACAGTCCATCCAGAAGTAAGGGCTTCTTCCAAAGTTTTTTCATATTGTAACAAGATACCAAGAACAACTGTTTAAAGGCATCCATTTTTATATTGCAAAATGAAAAGAGCTTGGAAAAAATATCTTTCATGACATCTTATTTCTTTTCTAACCTAAAAGAATAGGATTTAAGCTAAGAATTTACTGAAAATAAAAAACCATCATATAGTGATCTTATGAGTGAGCAGCAGACTATCACTGCACTTGCCTAATTGAAATTGTCATGTGTCCTAGACTTCATGATTACCAAGACTGTTGTACTGCTTCAGATGGTTATAATTGTGTATATGTTTAGCATGCCGCTTCTTTCTATCCTGCATTTTACCAAGAAAATTTCTTTGCCAGAGTTTTTCTGACCTTGAGGATGCAACATTGATTGTATCAATGTCTTTTGATCTTGAACAGCATCTGTCAAGCTAAACAAGTTAAGCTCCATAACTCTGAAACAGCAGCTCTAGCTTTTCAGATAACATTTCATTCACTCTGAAAAAAAGGGATTATAGCTAATACAGCTTTGCATCAAACTAAAAATAAAGGAGTTTAAATGGGGGGTGGGGGGTGGGATGTGTATGTGTTTCCTCTTAACAGTACAACTGAGCAACAGGCTTATTAATTTTACACCTGAAGCCTGACCACTGAGGAAAAACTCAGTGACATCTCCAGGCTTTGGTCTCTTGGGCCAGTTTCCTACCCTATGTTTTTCTGACAAAACAGGATATTCCCTAAATAGATGTTTTGTCAGTAAGTTCTTGTAGAGCTTTACATCTTTATCCAGGTGATATGCTGACTAGGAATAATAGAATCATTAGGGATCAGAAGGGACCTTGAAGTATCATCTAGTCCAACCCTCTGCCACAGCAGGATCACCTAGACCAAGTCACACAGGAACACATCCTGGTGGGTCTTGAACATCTCCAGAGAAGAAGACTCCACAATGCCCCTGGGCAGCCTGTTCCAGTCTCCATTATTGTCACTGTGAAGATGTTCCTTCTGATATTTATAGGGAACCTCCTATGTCCCAGCTTGCACCCATTGTCCTTTGTCCTATCACCAGACGACCTTGAGAAGAGCCTGGCTCCATTCTCCTGCCACCCACCCCTCACATATTTATAGACATTAATGAGGTCACCCCTCAGCCTCCTCTTCTGCAAGCTAAAGAGACCCGGCTCCCTCAGCCTTTCTTCATAAGGGAGGTGTTCTACTTCTTCATAATCTTTATTGCTCTACGCTGGACACTCTCCAGCCACTCTGTGTCCTTCTTGAACTGAGGGACACAATACTCCAGATGCGGTCTTACTAGTGCAGAATAGAGGGGGAGTATTAGGATCATAAAACACAAAGTACAAGGCTGGATTTAAGTGATTAGAATTACTGCTATCAGTGACACACAAAATTAATCTGTTTCATTCATTCACGTAGTACCTGAGAGGAAGATTTAAGGTTGCATTAAGGAAGATTTAAGATTGCATTGTACAGAACTAGAATCAGAGCCCATCAACTTGTGGAAATTGTGGGGGTCAGATAACATCTTGAGCAATGTCACACTTGAAGACTGATTGAGCAAGAGGAAAAGTGAGTTCATGTCCAGCATGCTTAACTATTTATCTGTGATGGGTGGTGACAAAAGATAGGAACTACAAAGATGTAATTACTGCTTGTTTCCGCAAGGCTGCAATACAGCCCAAGAAGCTCAGTCACAGGCAGAAAGCATAGTTCACCACTGGACTCTGCATATTGTCATAAGTTTATAGAAAACTTACTACACAACTCATGAACATAGAGGCAAGGCAGACTACCTTGGACCAGAGACATCCAGAAAGCAAGCCCAGGGTAAATGAGAGAGTACAGAATACAAGGAATATCAACCATTTGTCAAACTCATGCTCCACCACGTGAAGTCCATTACTAGGCAGCAGTTCATCAGAGGGGAGGGGAGGGGAGGGCAGGGGAGGGGAGCCCATTGAGATAAGCAACATAGCTCTCTCTCAGAGGGCCTCTGCAAGTAAGCTGTGTCTCATACTCTGCTGCTGCAGATTTCCTCTCTGAGGCAGAACTCCTGTCACCATTTGAAGCAAAACACCTGTTGCCATTTAATCCAGATTCTCTGTCAAATTTGTCTGTCTCAGGGAAGACAAGCCAGGGAGTGTTTTCTTTCACACTACCCCACAAGAAACTGGACATTGGCAGGCTCTCACAGGGAAAAGTTATAATTCATGTGTCAACTTCAGTTCTTAGCACTTCACTGCTTCAAATGTGTCAGTATCACTGCTATCATATGTTATACAGGCTTGGGTGCTCCCATAGGACCTCTACAGCTACCTAAAAGGACGTTGTAGCACTGCTGGTGCTGGTCTCTTCTCCCAAAATACTAATGATGAGGGGAAATGGCCTGAAGTTGTGTCAGGAGTGGTTCAGGTTGGACATTAGAAAGAAATCATTTACTGAGAGAGTTGTTGGGCACTGGAACCAGCTGCTCAGGGAGGTGGTGGAGTCATTGTCCCTGGAGGTGTTTAAAAAGTGAGTAGATAGAGCGCTTGAGGACAGTGTCTAGGGTTTAGGGAGATGTTGGGATGAGGGCTGGACTTGGTGATCCTGGAGGTCCTTTCCAGACATGATGATTCTATAATAGAGTTAGTCAATGAATTGATCACTGACAGACTGTTCAGCTCCTATCAAAACAAATCAGAGGTTTATGTTGTTTGTCTGGTATAAAATGACATTTTAAAGGACTCTACCTTTGTGTTGAGTATCCTCAGATTCTGTTTTTCATTTTGACTGGTTGTGACTGTTCTTGAATTACAGAACTGGTCACCGAAGACTTTGTCTAGCAATTTCAGAGTGGGCATATGTATGCTTTGTTCATAAAAGTTATTCATGGCAGAAATTACTTTATAAACAGAGAAAGCAGACAAGAGGTAGGAGGAATGCAGTATCTCATCCAAGTGTATAGACTGAAAGGAATGAAATAACTGTCATAAAATCAGCAAGACAGCAGAGCTGTGAGTTAAATTCCATTATCTTCACCACAACGTTATCTTCACTCTCAATTTGACATTCACAGTTTCTACTTTCATGCAGACAGATAAGCTTTCTTCAACTAGAACATCTGTACAATGTCAGAATCTGCCAAAAAGACCTGTGCAGTGCTCTTTCACAGTCTGAAGCTGGTTTTCCTGTGTTTGTGCATCCTGAAATTATTCGAAGATCTTCCTTTTATAGTAAAATGTATTTGGAAAGTGAAAATAACAGATACTGAGAATGTTCCAAGAAAGTCAATTGCACTAAAAACATATTTCTTTGAAGGCATCAGGAACTATGGTGCTTTTTTCTGTTTATTACTTTCTAAACATATTTTGCATTGTTGGAGATAAAAGGGACCATATAAATTTTAATCAATTACTTATTTAAAGGAATAAACGCTGCAAAAATTACAGTCAGTTTAACATCCATCATACCATCTGCTTTCCAATAGATTTTTTTCCTTCATCATGTTGGTCTATTGCATATGTCCTTTCACGGCCTCACTCCCAGCAGGTTTCCACAGCCAGTTCCAGGCAGCCCATATGGACCCACCACAGGGCACAACTGAGCCCCCCAGCCAAGACAGCAGCAGGAAGGCATATTAAAAAAAATGGTTAAACCTCTGGAAAAGAGAAGGATGAGGAAAATAGCAGGAAAATCAGCCCTGCTAACACCAAGTCAGACAAGAAAGTGGAAAAGAGGTGATACATGATAGAACAAATACCCACTGCAGCCCATGAAGGACACAGGCCAGTACAGATTTTTTTTTCCCCTGCAGCCTGTGGAGGCCCCACATTGGAGACCAGGGAAGTGTGATGATGAAACAGCAGAAAGAAAACACTAACATCTGTCTGTAACTCACCACCTCTGTAATGCTCAAAGGGATTAGTGGAGTCTGGGAAAAGGAGGAGCAAATGTGCAATTTAAGTATCTGTCTTTACATTTTCTGCTACCCAAATTAGTAATTATATATTTATTCTAATTGGTGGCAAGTTGGTTTTCCCCAAGCTGAGACTACTTTGTCTACACCAGCAATTGGCAAGCAATCTCTAGGTTGAGTCGATGGCTCAACCCTTGAGCTTTTATGTTCTTGTTATTATTTTGTCTCTCAAATTTACTGAGGGTAAGTGGCTGAGTGGGTGTTGGCTTGCTAGTCAAGGCAGACCCACCAGAGTTGAAAGCTGCAAAAGGAACAATATTGCAACAAAAGAGTCTCATGACACCAGTATTGTTGTGAATCACAGAACCAAATCATAGAATCATTAGGGATCAGAAGGGACCTTGAAAGATCATCCAGTCCAATCCCCCTGCTGCAGCAGGATCACCTAGACCAAGTCACAAAGGAACACATCCAGGCAGGTTTTGAACATCTTCAGAGAAGGAGACTCCACAACCCCCCTGGGCAGCCCCCTCCAATGCTGCATTACCTTCACTGTGAAGTTCCTTCTGATATTTATATGGGACCTCCTATGTTCCAGCTCGCACCTATAAAAATGTCCACTGCCAGTTTGGCTGAGGATGAAAGCGTTTTTTGGCTCCAGATCTGATTATCGTATTCATCCTGAACACATGAACATGACACAAGCCAAATTTCTCTGACCTTCAGTACCATGTAGACGGCTAGCACATCTGCCAACATCCCATCTCTGGAAGCCAATATGCTCATCAAAGGGGGAAATGTGAAGATGAAGCTTCCTCAGGCTTTGCAACACAGGATCAAGCACCTGCGTGGTACTAGTAAAATAAGAGAGGGATATAACTGTCACAAACAAATCAAGGGAGTTGAAACTAGATTACATTTAAGATCCCTTCCAAGCTGAACTATTTTATGACTCTATGACTCTTTTTCAATATACTGCTAAAGCAGATACTTAACCATAGCTTACTAATTCCTTTCAAAAGGCTCTTAGGCATGATACTGATAAGCACTACAGAGCTCCTCTAATATGAAGTTTTTAATTCAGTGTTCAAATATTGGAAAGATCTTCAGCAAAGAGATTAAGGGTTTCAAAGGTAATAGATCATTTCTTTATTCTAACAATACTTTAGTTTGGCTGCATTTTAATTTCAAACTATTGTCAGCCATTGATTTCCTTGGGATACCAGCAAGATGAATAAAACTGTTAACCAAATGAGACATTAGTGTGTAAAAACACTGCACGCTTTTTGTGTTTTCTATCACACATTCAGTGTTAGAAAGAATCTGAGGTTTGTTCCTGATGATTCTACCTAGAATTTCAACATTGAGATACCTACCTAAAAGAATTAATCACAATGTCTGATCTTGGTTACCCCAAAAAGAGCAATAATTTGGGTCATGGGAGAGTTACTGTAACTTACTGGACAATTACATTGTGTATTTACATTGGTAAAGGGATAGCATTTGACATTCTTACGCAGATTAATATATATCTCATTTCCCATGCTTTTAATTTTTTATTGGTACAGTGATTGAAATAAAGTACTCTTTATAACATGAGTTAGTTTTTATAACTAGAAGTGAATTTAAATCTTCTGAGGCATAAACTACAGAAAATAATAATGACAGCAAATATTCAGAAAGTTGAAAATATTTGATTGCTTTGAAAAAAAATCAGTGTTTTTGAAAAGAATAACAGAACAATCAACTAATTTATGTTTCACTATATCAGTGTAAAAGTCTTTGCAGTTTTTGGCACAGAAGGACATTAATATATCAGCAATCTACTTTTTGTAGAAATGAAGGGAAAAATACTTTTGTCTAGAAACAATAGTCTTGATTCTGATGTTTTTCAAGCAGTAAAAGTATATGCAAGCCTAGCTTTTATTTTTGCCTTTTTACTATAGCACCATTACAGCACCCCAGCTTAATGCCTACAAATATTACTCCCATATATCTGTTCCTTTCCATGTATTTGGCTGCTAAAGCTGCCTGTTCCTTTGGAGTTGCCAAATGTAGCTTTTAGAGCTAGTAAATGTATGATTATTGTACTTATAAGATCCATAACATGCCAGGTCCTCAGCATTCATAAGATTTGTCATTTGTGAATAATTGTTTTTAAAGTGGAGGTCAGGAACAAGTGGAAATGAATTGATGCTGGCTATACTTTGCAAACAAGACTTGTTTACCGTGATAACTTGATTCTGAGTTATCAACAGTGCAGGGTAAAGCTGAGGACCTGTGACCAGTGGTGTTCCCCAGGGGTCAGTACTGGGTCAAATTTTGTTCAACACATTCATCAACAACCTGGACAAGGAGACAGAGTATATCTTTTTCAGGTTTGTTGATGACATAAAACTGGAAGGAGTGGTTGAGACACTGGAGGGCTGTGCTGCCGTCCAATGTGAACTGTGCTGGGCAAAGAGAAACCTAATGCAGCTCAACAGGAGGAAGTACAGGATCCTGCACCTGGGAAGGAACAACCCCACACATCAGAAAAGGTTAAGGGTAGACCCGTTGGAGACTAGCCATGAAGAGGGAGATTTTTGAGACCTGGTAGTAAGCTGCCATGAGACAACAGAATGCTTTTGTTGCCAAGAAGGCAACTAGTATTCTAGCACATATTAAATGTGTGATAAGGAGGTCTAAAGAGTTTGCCCTCTGGAGTACTGTGTACAGTTCTTTGTTCCCCAATTTGAGACAGAGAACTACAGAAAAGTACATTGGAGGCAAATGAAGATGACTGGGGGCCTGGAGCATCTATCTTATGAAGAAAGATTGAGAGTACTGGGACTGTTTAGCCCCGAGGAGACCTATAGATGTCTGAAGGGTGGCTGTAGGGAGGATGGTGCCAGACTGTTCAGTTGTGTCCAGTGACAGGACAAGGAGCAATAAGAACAAGCTGGAACACAAGCAGTTTCACTGAGACATTAGAGAAAACTTCTTTACCGTGTAAGTGACAGAACACTGGGACAGGCTGCCCTGATAGGTTGTGGAGTCTCCTTCTCTGGAGATATTCAAATCCTGTCTGGATGTAGCCCCATGCAAAGTGCTTTAGGCAGCTCCACTTTGGCAAGACGGTTGGACTTGATGATCTCTTGAGGTGTCTTCCAACTGATGATTTCGTGTCCCTGTTGTTATTTCCTTTGGTTTGCTTTTAATCTTGTTCATTAAATTAACAAATTTAAAGATACTGACTGGATTTCAAGAGATATGTTGCCTGATGTAAATCTGACATTTCAAGGAAAGAAAATCTTTAATGTCCATGTGGAGATGTAACTTGAGATTCACAGGTATATTGTGGATCTAAATGCTCAATAGATACACAAGAAATTAAAGAATTTTATTAGAAAATTCAGAAGTAGAGTGACTAGAAAATACTAACTTCTTTTGCTAATTTTAGTCATCCTTTAATTAGATTTTCATAAAGAAAAATGTCCTTACTGACCATAAAAATTTAAGAAATTAAGGCTGATCTCTTAGGCCAATCCAAAACTTAGATAAAATATTGAGTTTACACTTTGACAAGGCTGCAAGACAGCCCAAGGAGCACAGCCATAAGCAGAAAGCACAGTTTGCTATTAGATTCAGCATATTATAAATAAAAATTTATGTAACTCATTACATAACTCATTAACATAGAGGCAAAGGAAACTACCTCTGGCCAGAAATATCAAGAAAGAAAAGCCAGAGGTAATGAGAAAGTTTATAATAAAAGGAAAACTCATCCAAATCAGCAATCCATTAAGCTTACTGTCCATCAGGTAATGTCCATTATTCACAGCAGTCTATCATGAGAAGCAATATAGCTCTACTTCCCACTGTGGGTCCTCTGCAAGCAGGCTGTCTTTTACTGTGGTGCTGCTTCAATAATTTCCTCCCGAAGCAAAACACGTGTCACCATTTAAAACTGTCTGTTTAAAACACAGGCAAAAGTATCATGTGTCAACCTCAGTTCTGAGCACTTCACTTCAGAAGGTAAGGATGATAATTGCACAAAAAGGAAACAAAAACAACTGGATCAAACTACTGGTGACACACACTCAAAATCTTCTACAAAAAAGGGAACATACTGTACCTATGTAACTAAGAAATCTTTTTTTGTCCTACTGGCTTTTTAGCAGTGTAGTCATCAAAATCATTAGTCCAGTTTTGATGCTTTACGTTCAGAACAAGTTATGCCAAAAATTTAATTAAATATATCTTTATAATTTTATATTATAGAAGTGACTATTACCAATTTCTTTCCCGTGGAATTATGCTTACCCTTCCAAAACCCATTTGGATTGGGTTGACAGTGTCAACCATTTTCCTCCATCAGAGATGGAGGTTATGACCATGTCATAACCTCCCTGAGGTCTTAATTAGGAAGAGCATGCTCTTCAAGTTAATGAACAAGTCGGTTTCTTCCTCAATGGCAGTATGCAACTGGAGTTATTTTTATACTATTTCTTAACAAGGTCAGTATCCAGTTTGAAACTTGTCCAGTAGCATCTCTTAGCCCAGTGTAACACAAAACAGTGTTAATTTCTCCCTTGATGACTACATAGTTTTGTCAGACCACAAACTACAACCAGTCAGCAGAAGTCACTTGACCATTAGATAATTATTAAAGTAAGACAAGACCAGTTCAGGACAAAGCAAGCACAAAAAAATCCCAATATCCTCCACTGCCAAGTCTGTAGCCTTTTACTGGCAGTGGTAAAAATCACACTTATTTTGCTACTACAAGGAAAATCAGTAACAGAAAAAACATGTTAAAATAGTTCTAATCTCTCTGAAAAAGGTGTTCGTGTAACGATGTGGCTACATCCATGACATGCCATTTGGACATGCAGCTGGTGCTGTTTTTTTTAATGGTAACACTTTAAGAAAGATTGCATGATTTTATAACTATGCCAAAGTATTTCAGTCTCTTTCAAAGTAACATGTAAGCCTGTGTTTGCAATAAGTATTCTGCAGAACTGAAGACAAACTGGTGCTTTATAATATGCGTAGATTTTTGGGAATAAAATACTGAGGTTTGTTTTTTCAAAATACAGCAACACTTTTCATATAACAAAGTATTTAAGTCTGTAAGTTGAGAAAGGATTCTTCATTACACAGGGACTTCAAATGGAATTTTCCAGTGACCTGTTGTTTCTCAAAGATTAGGGTTATGGAAAACAAGAATGAATTTAGAGGGACTAGGAAGTAATTTCATGCAGGCATATTGCCTCCCTGTATTTTAATAACTTTCTTGCATCAATTATTCACACTGTATCCTGAGAACTTGGAACTTAGTGATCTGCATCTGTTTACAGGAGCTCTCAGTGGCATAAAGGCAGATTTAATGCAATGCTCCAAAGAATAACTTCAATCATTCAAGACAGTGGTGTTCAGTAGATCTGTGATTAAACTTGATAGGAAATTTTACATTTAAGTTGTAACTTCTTGTAAAATGTTAATTTATCAAAGTGAACTCTGTTTAAACAATTACAACCATTTTGATAAAATGCTTTGGGAAAATGTGTTGATATTCAGATCCCTTCAAATTCATATTTTTCTGTTTTAAAAGTATTTTCTTTTTAAGATTATACTGGGTCACATAAAAAAATGAATGAATTATTTTACATAGTAAAATAAATTTTACAAAGTAATGAAAAAGAATTCAATTATATTTAATAAACATTTTAGACTGCCAATTCACAAACAATTTTTGGTATTTTGAATATTTAATTCCTATTGAGAATGGGAGCTTCCTCTGATGAGAAACATTTTTCTCCCAGTCATGTGAGTCCACTGGGAAATTGAAGTAAAACCTTGGATATATTGCTTACTGAACTTCATATTTCTTTGGGGAAAAAATATATGTAGGGAAAGATGTTTTCTAAATTCAGTCATCACTACAGTTTTAACTATTTGTCTTTCTCATCACAATACGTAATCCAGCCCTACTAGCTGGCAGTGACCAGCTTTGATGCTGTTCTGTCATCAGCTGCAGCAATCTGCTTATGATCAATCTCTTAGTTTGAGCTACTGAGTGTAGGTCTAGGCAGTATGAATAACTCTCCACTCCCTTCGTTTGCTTTTGTTCTGCAGGTACTGCAGATAATATCATACATATATGTCAAGTGCAGAAGTACATGCTATTTCTAAGACCTTTGAAGTGATGCCAGATAAAGGAACAGTTTTGATAGCATACTTGTCTCAAATTCCTTTGCTGGCAATGTAATGTGTCCTAAACTCTGCAGACAATTTTACATGTTTGTCTCATTTTTTGATGCAATTTCATGAAACAAAAAAAGGGTCATTTCTTGGTTGAATCAAGCTGCTAGATCTGGAATCTGCTGCTGAGAAACATCAAGCGATTCCAGATGAACTGAAGAAATGCAGGTAAGAAAGAGAACTGCAAGAGACTGTTCCTGCCTTCAAATTCTGCCCAGAGAAGGAAAACACCTGTACTTGCACAGGTTTCTAAGGGTGGAGCTGCTTGCTAACACTGATACACCAGTTTTGCTTCCGGTGAATTTCTGCTGCAATCTAAGATATGCAAAGAAAAAAAGGGGTTTTTTCCCATATTTAAGTGATTTAGACCAAGAAAAAATCCTGTGTACCCTTGATTAGGTATCCTATCAGGCATAGTCTCAAAATGTAATGTCTCTTCAGCAGCTAATATAAGTGGCAAGTAATCATTTCCCCCATCTGATAAATGTCAAGTAGCTTTATTTAAATGCCAGCAATCATTCTGCCTCCTGCTATCACCTTACTCACAACACATCCTGCCTCCCCTAATGTGTTATGTCAGTCAAGAGTTTTGATTCTAGCATGGGTGCTTCAAATTTATTTGTTCCACTGGGATTTCTTCGCTCTCATGTAGTTGTCTGGGAGAATGAGCTTTTATTTGGTCAAAATAATTCAAATAACTCATATTTATCTTACTATGTGGTGAATGAATTTGACTTGTTCTACTCCTCTACCAAACAAGTGGCCCCATGGTACCTACGGATTGTTTGAAGTATGGTTTGAAGTATGATCTCATGGTTTAAATATGATCTAGTGCATGTTCTCACCCTAACCCTTGCTCATGCTTTCACATTGTGCTGGTTCGAAAATTATCATTATTATTTAGACCCTCTTGCTAAACCATTACACACATGCATCCACAAAGGCTCTTGCAGTGAAGCCACAAAATAAATGCAGTCATTCTGGTTTCAGAATGATACATAGGTTCAAGGCTCTTGCCTTTTTAATTTTGGGGCACAGGAGCTATGTGTCTTGTGTCCATTACCTAAGCCAAAATAGGTCCTATTGCATTCTAGGCAAATGAGCAACACACTTTTTAACACTTAAAAAGTAATTATGCTTGCCATGACTTATCACAGGCTACTTCAATGTGAGAAGATACTTTGCCCTTAAGAAACAAAATAAACCAACCACTGACCCAAACAGCAAACACCGATCTGTGACATTCTCCAGTACAGCCCATAAACAAAAGAAATGCAAACAATTAAGCTGTGCTGATGGTTTGCCCACTTAGAGCTGTCTTCTATTTCATAGGATCATAGAATCATTGGCAAACAGAAGGGACCTCAAAAGATCATCTAGTCCATTCCCCCTGCTACAGCAGGATCACCTACAACAAGTTGCACAGGAACAGATCCAGGAGAGTCTTGAACATCTCCAGAGAAGGGAGACTCCACAACCCTCCTGGGTAGCCCCTTCCAATGCTGCATTACCTTCATTGTGAAGAAGTTCCCTTTGATATTTATATGGAACCTCCTATGTTCCAGCTCGCACCCACTGCCCCTTGTCCTATCACTAGATGACCTTGAAAAGGGCCTGGCTCCGTCCTCCTGACACTCACCCATCACACATTTATAGGCATGAATGAGGTCAACCCTCAGCCTTCTCTTCTCCAAGCTCAAGAGACACAGCTCCCTCAGCCTTTCCTCAGAAGGGAACTGTTCTATTTCCTTCCTCATCTATTTCCTTCCTCATCCTCTACTTCCTTCATCATCTTTGTTGCTCTATGCTGGACACCCTCCAGCAGCTCTGTGTCCTTCTTGAACAGAGGGACCCAGAACTAGACACCATTCTCCAGATGTGGTCTCACCAGTACAGAGTAGAGGGGGAGAACCTCCCTTGATCTGCTCACCACCCCCCTTCTGATGCACCCCAGGATGCTGTTGGCCCTCTTGACCACAAGAGCACATTGCTGGCTCATAGTCATCCTGCTGTTCACTAAGTCTTCCAGGTCCCTTTCTCCTACAATGCTCTGCAACAGGTCAGTCCCCAATCTATCCTGGTCCCTGGGGTTGTTCTTGCCCAGATGCAAGACTCTACACTTACCCTACTTGTACCTCATTGTTTCTCCCTGCTCAGCTCTCTAGCCTGTCCAGGTCTCACTGAATGGCAGCACAGTTTGCTGGGGTGTCAGTGACACCACCCAGCTTTGTGTTACCAGCAAACTTGCTGACAGTGCACCCTAATCCCTCATCCAAGTCATTAATGACTAGATTGAAGAGGACTGGTCCCACCACTAATCCTTGGGGGACTCCACTAGATACAGGTCTCCAAGTAGACTCTGTCCAACTGACTACTACTCTCTGGCTTCTGTCCTGCAGCCAGCTCACAGTCCACCTCACTGCCCAATCATCCAGTTCACACTGCATCAGTTTGGCTGCAAGGATGCTATGTGAGACTGTGTCAAATGCCTTAACCTTCTTCACTGGATTTTTATTCAGGATATATCCATCCTATACAAATCAGCACCATACAGAGGTACCTTGAACTGGAATTTGAAGAAAGGGTGAAAGGTTCCTCCAGGCTAGTTTTCATCTGCTGTTTTTGTAGCTTGGGCTAGTGTCTGTGTATATCAATGGCAGTATTTTGTAGACAGAGGCAGCACAGCTCTCTCCCTAAGCCCAGATTTGAACTGCACAATGTGGACAGTTCCAAATGCAAGTAACATGCGACATTACCTGCAAGGTATTGCCTCCTCATTAGTGTGCAAGTAATTGTGGACCAAAAGTTAGATGGAGGTGAAGAGTAGCTATTAAAACATAAGGAACTCATAATTCAAGAGACTTGTGTGAAAGGAAGAGCTGAAGAATTGACAAGAATTATTTTAATTGCCTTTACCAAATTTATATTCAGCTTCTAAGATAGATGTTTGCTCTAGCACATATTCTTCCTTGGCTGTGTAAGGAACGCTGCGTTTCTTAAATGCAATCCTTCTACATTTTTCAATAATTCCTAGAAGCACAGTCTACAGAAGAGCTGTGTGACTGTGAAAACTGCTGCACAAATTCAGTTTCACTGAAGTACTTTACATTGAAGTGCACTTAAATCTACATAAACCTAATTTTACCCCATATATTTTTAAAACTAATGTGTTAAGATATTCTTCAAATTTGTGGCTGAATGTCCATAATATACAGAAAATACAGGGAGTGTGGGGACATAAAAACACATACCAGATGTATTTTAAAGGCCACACTACAATACCAAATCATGTGTTTCATCATGCATATTTATAGAATTAAAATCTCACCTAATTCCTGGCTGTAATTCAGTAAGGAAACAGCAACTTTGAAGGTTTTTAATGACCCAGAGGGGAACTGGACCAAGCCAGTGACTGGGAGTTAATCCGTCAGGTGGAACATAAACTGTCTGATTAAAACCTGCAGAGAATTTCTAATGTTACTCATTGAACCAGTAACATTTTTATCAAAGGTATCTAGAGTTCTCAGATACTTTATAAACATCAAAACCAGTATTTTCCAAAGATACACAAAGGTAATTTCATTATATTTGGTATCAAAGAATATGTGATGAGGAAAAAATCCATTAGTCTTATGAGCTCTACATTTCTAGCATCAAACCTAACATATATTTGGTTTAGCTGGGGTGGAGTTGATGGTCTTTATGACATCTCTCAAGGTGCTGTGTTTGTAGTGGTACTTGGAGAGGTGCTGATAACACACCAGTGTTTTGACTACTCCTGAGCAGTGTTTACACAGCACCAAGGTTGGGGTTTTTTAATTCTCCTGAACTAAGGAGATCTGAGGGGTTGTGCTGAGCCAGCTACCCTAAATTGACTAAATGGCTATTCCATACTGTGTGACATCAGGCCAGATATAAAAGCAAGGGCAAAGGAGAGGTGGAGTGCATTTGTTGATTGCATTTTTTCCTCTAGAGCAACCACTACTTGTATCAGAACCCTGCTTCCTAGAATGGCAGCTCACATTATCTCCTTATGGGAAGTATGAAATAATCTTTAGTACTTGCCTTTGTTTCCTTGCATGACTTTTGCTTTTCTACTTTGTTAAACTGGTGTTGTCTTTACCCTTGGCCTCTCATTATATTTTTTCTCCTCTGTCCATCAAAGAAGGAGTGATCAAGCAGCTTTGGTGGGCATCTGGCCCCCAGCCAGGGCCAAACCAACACATATGTTGCTAACAGAAGGAAAGAGTTAATCGATTTTCTTCTGTTCAATCTTGTCATTATAGTTGGAAGGTATAAACAATTCATGGAGTTCTGCATGAAAAAATAATTCCATTAAGTCTGTACCAAGAATATCTGGAACAGAGTGACCAAAATCAGCATTTGCTGGTTATGCTGACATACTTCCGATAGCAGTAAAATATTTTTTAAAAAGCTTAGCTTCAATTTTAAAAGACATAAATAACTTAAATGATTAAGTACTAAAGGACTATTTTATTTCTACAAATAGTTTAGAAATATAAACCTCTGGCAACTGAAGTACTTGCTTGAATATTTTTGTTTAGTTTATATCAGTTCAATGGAATTTTCCATTATATGAATTGCAGAAACATGCATTATGATCTGAATGACCTGTGATTGACATGACCCAGTGAGCAGAATTTTAATTGTTCCGTATGAAATAGCTATCTGCCATGGGCAGATATAGCATTACAATTCACCCCCACTCATGGAGTACTCAGTACAAAGTGTAACTCTTCCCTGTGTCATGAAACAATCCACTGGAAAGGCACATACAGATTGTGAAAGGCAGTGTTCCAGGCTGAAAGGCAGCCCCTTAATGTACTTAGCTCCTAACAAAAGTCAGTCAACTTGGATGCTACAAATAATGATCATAACCAAAACCATTGAGCTCATCTGCGCTGTAGCAGACTATGACCAGCATCACCATCTGTCACCATAATCTACATGAGGCCTGGCCATGACAACCACCCATTGATTAATATTGATGTATTGCATTTAATCTTATAGGGGGAAATATTGACTCTAAGATAGTCTCTGCATCCCCCACCTCTACTTATCTAGGTGTTTGATTTTATGCATTTATGAGTGTAGGCATCTCTATATTTCACTGGAGCCAAGTATTTCTATCTGTCTGAACATGCGTGTGTTCGTATATTTTGTTTTTATATGCATATACGTATTTAAGCTATCCTGCAATAAGTTAATATGAATCTTGTAATTCTCAAACCTGTAATTAGTTACTCTTTTATTACAACATACTTTACTAAATCACTTGCTAACCCTTAAATTCATTAATCACATAGAGCTGCTAATATTCAACCTTTTGATTTATCTTGTACTATCAATACATCTTGAACTGCTACTAAATCAAGCCATGTCAAACATATTTGTCTGTGACAAAAGATACAGTCCAGCAATAGTTTCACAACCAGCTGTAATCCTAGGATAGCATTATAGAGGCAAATTACTTCTTATTGAACATTTTTTTAAGATTCCCAAAGGCAATGAACAGTTTCTCTTCCTTACAAAAATTTATATGAAAGCTTTAGTAACCTTTCCTTACCTCTCAACTATATGTAATGGGGGAAAAAAAGTCAGCTGAGAAACATTACTATTTTTCTTTCCAAAATCAGCTTAAAAAGGAAAGGAAGCTGCAAAGTAGCATTCGGAAAACAATACTGAATATTGTAAACTTGAGCTTTTGTCAGTGGCCAAATAAATTAAGTGAAGGACATTATTCTTCAGGAAGTACCTGACAATCTCATCAGCAGAGTACATAAAATTATTCTTTCCATTCCACAATATGACAAGCAGTTTTCCCAATCAGTCAAGTTTGTGTTTTCCATCCCAAGCAATGCCAACATATATAATAAAACAAGACCATATGCTGCCCAAATAGCATATGAATATGTTTTGGAAACAAACAGTTCTTTTTTGAAGTGAAAGATTGAGACCAAATCCACATTACATTTTTCCAATTATAATTTTGTCTGATAGAGTGTGGGAGATATATACCCTGTTAGCAGTATACCTATGCCAGCAAGTCCACAGGCATTCATATTCCTATGCAAATAAAGCTCCATGCTTAGCCAGCCATCCTTCAGGAGTGTGGTGCCAATCTGTCAGAAAAGAGTTCATTCTATCAGCTTACAGTGATTCTCTGTGACAGGGCTGTGATTTGGTGAGAACTAGTGTAATGGAGCTCAGCACTCAGCATGGAAAATTCCAGTCCTCGAGTAATTGATTTGATCAAATTGAGAGCTAGTAGCATTTCAGAAGGCACAAGTAAGGTACGAATCAGAGCAAAAGCTAGAACTCAGCTCTTATAACAGAGCATAGCATCTATTTTCATTATAAGAATAGGCTGCTTCTTACAAATCCATTCTTCTACTGAGCATCATAGAAAGAATAAATCCGGAGACTGACTGGCATACAGTATCACAATTAATCTTGCAATTGACATAGTTATTAAAAGTAAAATGTAAACTTCTACCTGAGATAAAAGAACTTAAAGCTGTACTATATCAAGGGCTGTGGCAAAACCATCACTAATTGCTTTTTAAATTTGGACTACATGTTTATCTAAAGATATGCTCCAGTTCCAGTAGGAATTAATTCAAAATCTTATGGACCATGTTATGCACATCAGACTATGTAATTGCAAAAGTGCTATTACAGTCTGTTCATTTATTAGTTCAATGTTATCCTCTGTATTTTGTATAAACTCTGGTATTCGAAGAACAGTCACAAAAAGTGATTTTAAATTCTTTAAAAGTTAAAAGAAAACCAAAGGTTTAGAAACACCATTAAAACAAGCTGTAAAGCACAATGAAAATTATTCCAAAATCATCTCAATAACTAATATTAAAATCTATTCTATAATAGCAGACAGCTATTGAGTTATTTAGACCAAAGCTTTCTTTTTCAGGTGATCAGCCTAAGCACTATGCTTAGGGAGTAGATTTTATTAAGCTGGTTTATTGCACTAAATTACAGTATATTTTAGATATAAGCTACACCAACATAGGCTGTCCTCTTACAGGAACTACATTAAACCAGCATTTCTTTTGCACGTCTCCCTGTTTTTGGTTGATTGGTTGGTTGTTTTTTTTATATCTCTTTACATTCAGTCTGCAAATATTAGACCCTGTGAAAAATGTCTGCAAATATCATCTAATCCCAGGCTGAGGTACTCTGGTATGCTGCTCTGCTAGCTCAGCTGTCAGGTTGGTTCCTACAACCAAAAGCAATGAACTGCTGTGAGAACCTGTAGTAACCTCTGAAAGCTGCCAAAGACATTTGTGTAACAACAACTGAACAGAACTATTGGTCTGTTTGTATCTCCCTTGTACTAGTGAGAATCAGAGGAAACCTTGCCTTACAAAAGAAGCTCTGGGCATCTAGAGGAAGATCAGGAAGTGTGTAAGATCTAGGCATTGCAAAATTTCTGCAAAAATAAAGCTTGTCAAGACATTGCTTCCGTTGCTGAAGGAACTACCATCTATTCAGATACACCTCTCTAGATCACCTTGTCCCCCATGTGCCTCTCTTTGGGCTACGATATTTGACCTTATACAAAAAAATTCCTGTTAGGTCAGATCTGTAGCAAAGTCTTACAGTTTCCACTCTATTCCTGAATCCACCTGAGTCCACCAGTTGTGCAGTAGCTCTTCCCTGGCTGATTTTGAAACTTGCATCTAGTGTTGACTGTGCACTAAGGCACACAACTTCGACACTTTGTCATTTCAGTTTTTATTATCTGTGTGTCCTTCGCTAAAATTCACTAACACAATTATATCAGAAGAAGGCAGAGGAGGCTGATTTCTCATACTAATCATTATTTGCAAAAAAAAAAAAAATATCATCTGTAAATGTCTTGCTTTCCAACTGTGTTGAAATTCCCTAATCATTATCCATCAGGAGAGAGTAACTGCAACACTTCCTGTACGATTTATTTCCTTCTATAAGATATTAGGGAATTCTTTAATGATACTCCTTAGATTGCCCTCAGACAGAGGTTTCCAGTGCTTCTAATAATTTTTGTTGTTCATTCCCAAATCTCTATGCTATGTTTCCATGCATGTTTTAAACAGGGTTACAACAAAATGCGTCTCAGTAGAGTAGCACAGAGGAAAATGGAGTGTCTTAAAATATTCTTCTCAAGTGAAAGAAATGCCCTGATTTTTGTCATATCTGGCACTCTAGAGGAAACATCTGTAGGCAAGAATACATGGACAAGGATATACATCATTATGTTAGAAAAGATTTTACACAGTATGAGTTGTTTCACCAAAGTTTGAAAATGAAAGAGAAAACCTCAAGTGAATTTTTCTTTTCTTACAGTTTAATTTGCCTTTATCCTATTCTCTTACTGTACACATAGGAATCAGACTCTCACTCTAAAAGTCTTAAGCTTGTCTATGTTTAAGAAGCATTTGGACAATGTTTTTAATAATATGCTTAAACTATTGTCTGGTTCTGAAGTGATCAGGCAGTTGGATGATCAAGGTTGAGCTTTCAAGGTCAGGTTCAATGGGGCTCTACTTCAATGACCCTGCTTACTGCAGAGAGATTGGACAAAGTGACCTGTAATGTTTGTTTCCAACCCAAACTATTTTATTCTATGATCACTGCAGATCCCTTCTGAATGAAATAATCTATTCTACTCTACACTGAAACAAAATGAATTGGATGCTAAACTTAACATGAGTAAGGTATTTTTTGTCATTTCAAGCTTGCCAATAAGTGAATTTTGAGCAAAATAGGAAAGTTACCATAAATCATGCATCTGACACTTCCAGCGTGTTTTTCTTCCCAGAAAAATTCTGAGGTTTTTTTCTGTTCTTTGATTTTTTTTGACAATTTTTTTCCATTTTTATAGCTTTAATCTGTAGCACATACAGACTTTGCAAGAGCTGGTAATAGTCACTGGTTTTTGGCATTGTGTCTTAATGATAAAAGACTACGCTCCCACTATTTAGGTATGTGCATATATCTGCTTGTCAGTCTGTGGATTGCTCCTGTCATCCCTGCCACTTGGGCTTTGTAAAAACCAGAGACCAAATAATAAAGCCACTGATGGAAAGCTGATGGTCCCTGTTTACTCACAGTTTTGCAATTTGAGTTTAGTTTTTAAATACATTATGGTAGTGCAGTGCAATGATCTCACTTCTTCTTCACAACCATATGCCTCGTATCCATTCTTTATCTTGAGCATAATATGGTTTAAAAGCTGACCATACACAACACTGAACATAAAGTTTCTAAGATATTGATGCTCTTTGAAGGATTTTCCTGAAATACTAGTGGTTCCAAGAAAACTATCCTAAGTACTTGTGCTCTGAGGAAATAACCTAGTTTAATTTACAGTTTGAATGAAAGGATTCCCCTGTGAACCTTCCCTGCAAGTTACGGAAGTTCTGACAGTTCTGAGTTGACTGTGGTGTTGTGATATACAATCATAGAATCA